>JABTTQ020001007.1:0-532969 GCA_016081115.2 Rehmannia glutinosa
TGTGATGTCTGACGCAACAAATAATATTTTCTGTTACGTAAATTAATAATTTACACCGTGAGCTTTTTTGTGTGTGGAGTGTCTCAGGTGTTTGCGGGATAGCGAATAGGGGTGGTTAATATTAAAGCCCTAGATCGCATCCGGATGGAAGTAGTGGCGGACGCAGAAAGTCACCGACTTTGGGAGGTGGCGAGATTATTTGAGTTTTTATAAAATTAATGACTTTTCTATTGTAAAAAAGACAATTATTTGAGTTTTATAAAATTTTGGGGCAATAGTAGTAAGTCATTCATCTTAACTATTAAAAAAAATGGAAAGCTTTTGGGGGGAAGTTTTTTTGGAAAATTTTGGGAGCAAGAACAACCCCGCTTTATCAAGAAAAGTTGTTTTTTTCTCCCGTCTCAAGGAGTGATCTTTTCTCTCTCCGCGAAGAGTGCTCGTTTAGGTTAATGTTTTATTGGTCTCGTCTACCTGGTTTAGCTTGGTGTTTTTGTCTTGAGCTTGGGTTGGGTGTGAACTTAGGGGTGTGAGAGGTGAGGCCGGTGTTGAGTGTGTTGAGATGTTGTCTCCCGACTCGGATTCGAGCTCGAGCTTCATGTCTTCTAAGTTTATTTATTTTAGCTTTGTTCTTCCGTTTTTTTCTTGTTTTCTCGATGGCTCGTGTTACTCTAAAACCATAGGCAAGTGCACCTATCGTTTTGTAGTATAGATTATCGAAAGTACCGAGTGTCATTCCCACGAGGATTGTAAGTACTAATAATTACCGTCTTTTTTGTTATTTAATCTAGCAATTTTCAGAGTTTTGTTTGTTTAATGAAAAATGAAAAAATAGAGAATTTTAAAATAATTGCAACTTACAAAAAATCAAATAAAAATAGATTGTAGAATTAAGAAATCAAGAGCTAGAAATGTGTTTGAATGTAAATCCTCTAGAATGTTTTTGTGATTTAACAAGATAAAAATACAACCATAATCCTTAAGCAAAAACCAACCTCTTTTAGTAAAATCTCATGTTTCATGGATCAGTAGAAATTCGATTTAAGTTAAACCTCTATCGAGCGAATAACTTCTAATCTCAAGTTGATTAATCAAATCTCTTTCTAGTTAAAACCCCCAAGACAAAGATTATAACGATTTGTGAATTCCCATATTAGGTTTGACCCAATCCGGAAGATTTATGTCGTCCCATATCTCCCAGGATTGCATGCAACTCTTTTCATTTATATAGGTTATATTTCACCATGAATCTCTCGATTTCCTGATGAAAATAAACTTCAAATCAATATTGCATATACCAATTTGAATGAAAAAGCATAATATAAGTGAATCACACAAAACATGAAGATTTTATTAAAAACATACAAACCTTAATCACAAATTCATTCTAGAGTTCATTACATTCAAACACTAGAAATTTAGCTACACATGGCTTTGTCAAAAGAGTATACTACACAAGAAGATATGAATAAAATGAACATGGTGTACTTAGCTCTTATTCAAGACCAATACAAGACTTCTCCTTGGTTGATTGCAATGATGTTGAGCTCCAAGCCTTCTCCTCTATCGCTTCTTCAACTTCCAACTCTACCTCTCTTTTATCCTCTCAATGTATTTTGCTTTGAAACTTAGAATATACAATGAATATACAATGAATCTCTCCGTCAATGAATACTACATGAATTAATTATCTCCAACTCAAACTCTTGGCTTTATAGGCACCATCTTTGTGAAAGAACACATCAATAATACTAACAAATGTTCCACTTCCATGGTTGTTGGTTGAATCATTGTGTGCACATTCATGGTTGAGTTGGTTGAATCATTGTGTCCACATGACAATTGAGGGAATAATAGAGCTTGGTGCATCAAAATGAGGTGTAAAAGTTGCTCAAAGGTTGTCAAAAAGGAAAGGAAAGTCTCCATAATTTCCCAAAGAAAAACTCGACGAAAGACGCCGTGTTTTAAAAGCACAGTGTGTGTTTAGCCGGATTTTTCACATTTCTGCCGCGCTAGTAAAAAGCTACGGCCTGGCCGTGTTTGGTACGTCGGGTCGAAAAATTGCTCGCTTTTGACTTAAAAAAGCGGTCGCGTGCTTAAAACACACCGCCCGTGTTTGACTGAAAAGGCCCCGAAATGACGCGTTTAGCTTGGGATTTTGAGTGTTTTTGCATCCAGAAACCCCCGTGTATGTTTTGACATGAAACCATGGCCCAAAATTCACCAAAAACAGCTCCAAATCATCAATCTACACCAATAAAAGCACCTAAGAGTAATGTGAACCATGTACAATCAAAAATTTATGAAACTAACAATAAAATAACTCAAATCATACTTAAATATACACATAAAACATGCATAAAAAGACCCTTATCAAACCACTCCAACTTTGAACTTTGCTTGTCCTCAAGCAAAACATTAAATCAAAAAAAAAAAATGATTCAATAAATTAAAACACACAATGATTTTTTTTTCTTCAACACATTGAACACAAGCAAGTCAAGTTCTTAGCCTTCTCAACCCGAATTAACCATTCAAGAAAAAACACAATTTTGCAAAGCGATCGATCGTCAAGAAAGATCAGAACATCGGCGGGCATTATTCAAACTTGAAATCATCACTCCACAAATATTGATAGTTATGAATAACTTCAATTCAATAATGTCATGAAAATACAAGAATTCAATGGATCATTGTAGTTAGCCTACTAGTTATATAACCAAGCTTCTTGAACTTTTATCGAATGAGAATTCAAGGAATATACATTCTCCCTTTCGATTTTTTTTTTTTTTTTTTGTAGGTCCTTTCGAGGCATTCTTCCACTAGGTTTATATTTTGAATTTTCGTTCAAACACTCCTAGGGTGGTTTCCCATACTCATATTTGTGTCGCCGTTTTACGTAAAAGACAAACATGGGGCTCATGAATGCTCCTAGTTACTAAGCAACAACAAATAGATGAGTATAACCTCGATTGATTCCCTTTTTTTTTTTTTTTTTCATTTTTTTTTTCACAAGCTTGGTATAACAACTAGTTAACCACCAATAAATCATGAATTCTCAAACGTTCATAACACTAAGCTTTGTCGTAAATGCCTTAACAAATTAAGTATTATGGAGTTGGAAATCTCGCCAAAATTTAGCACACATCTACATCAATCTATTCTAGACAATCAATTGCTTCACATTGAAAACATAAATCAAAAAGTTAATTTTGGTGTGATTGGGCTAAGTTATATTGACTAGCAAACACTCAATTTGTTAAAAAAAATTACCTCTTGTCGACAACCTAAAAATAAAAGCAAGCACACACGTTTCAAGAATGTAATTGCACCCACCTCCAACTTTAAAGGTTCACATTGTCCTCAATGTGAAAGAAAGAGATGAACGAACACAAACAAAATACTCAAAAATCAACCATACTAAGAAAATAAAAGAGGTGGAAAAGAAAAATGCGACCTTACTAGAAGAGTGAAATCAAGATAGAGCGACCATTGGGTTGTTAAGACGAGACCTTCATCGGACATCTTCATACCTAATCAAGGATACACAACTCGAATACCGCGGAAATCATCAAATATATATATATATATATATATATATATATATATTATTTTTTTTTTGAGTTTTTTTTTTTTTGAAATTTTTTTAATAAAACACGGCCGTGCTTTTAAGCACTACCTGGGCGTGTTCGGTGACGATTTTTTTCGATAAAATTTTTTTTTAATTTGTTTTTTTTGAAAAACACGGCCGTGCTTGAAAAGCACGGCCCGGGCGTTCTTGCATTTAATTTTTCCTACAAAACCTTCGATTTTTAAACACAGGGTGTGTTCGCGGAATTCGAGTGACGGAACACGGCTAAGATTTTAAACACGGCCGTGCTTTTAAGACGGGCCAGATCGTGTGTTTTTTTTTTTTTTTTTTTAAATTTTTTTTTCAATTCCTGAGCAATAAAAAAATTAAGTAAAAGAAAATGCACACAAAATGCCGGGTTGCCTCCGGTTAGCGCTTTAAAGTCGTATACTGGACCGTTTACCCAAATGTGGAGATTAGTCAAGGTGGAGCTTTGGACTTATGAAAATCCCTTAGGTATTTAGTAGTATTACCTCCAACTTTATGCTTCAAAATGTGCTCTTTGAACTTTTCGGTCCCCTTTCGGGCATAAGCTTTCAACATGGACTTTGAACAACACTTTTCTCCAAGAGATTTTTAGATTTCTCATCGTGCAACGAAATTGAATCGCAAAAGAACAAGTAGTATCCTTTTCAATATCAACATGAATTTTAAAAATTACTTGTTCATCCCCACCCTCAAAGTTAATTTTCCCTCATGCACATCAATGATTGATTTTGCCGTGAGCAAGAAAGAACGCCCAAGAATTAGAGGAACCTCAATATCATCATGCATGTCAAGAATAACAAAATCAACTAGGAATGTGAATTTATCGATCTTGACTAACACATCATTAATAATACCTCAGGATGTTTAATCGATTTATCGGCTAAGTGTATGTCCATCCTAGTAGGTTTCGGTTCACTTAATCCCATATGCTTGAATGTTTCATAAGACATCACATTGATACTAGCTCCTAAGTCGCCTAGTGCTCTATCAGTAAACCATCAATTGTACAAGGGATAATAAAACTTCCCGGATCATTACATTTTTGTGGTAGATTATTGGAAGAACATTTATCATTCAATTGCACATTTGATAGTTCGTTGTTTATTTTCATTAGAAATGATGTCATTTAGATCCTAAAGCATGCTTTGAAAGAGGTTGAACAAATGGAATATTAGTATGTAGTTGCTTGAATGACTCAAGGTACTTACCAAATTTGTCCTCCCTTCTATCTTCTTCAGTTAAACTCCGGAAGGGATCTTGGGCTTGATTCGACGACCACCTTTTTCATGGGCTTTTCTTCGTGTTTGTCGCCCTCCACATATTTACGCATGGTGGCGTTGGCATAATCATGATCATGTGGAAAACCGATGGTGATTGCCTTACGTGCTCCCTGGTTTGGTTTGCGGTGTTACCTCGGCAAACTTCTTGTGGCCTTTGAAATCATTTTTGCATCTATCCTATTTGGTTTTCCAGATTATGGATAGATGCCTCTTGATTTCTCAAGGATGTTTCCACCGCCGGAATCGGTATCTCGTTGATTGCACAAACTTTGTTATAAGATCTTCCAAGTTAGCTTTTACCTTGATTGGGCCGAAACCGGAGACGAGTGTAGATCAGATTGGGATTAGGTCGTGGTTGGCGCTTGGTTTCCCAACCAAAATTAGGACGTTGTCGCCACCCAGGATTGTATGTGTTGTTGTAAGGATTACTTGGGTAATTTCGCATTGATTCCCAACGAATTAGCCTTTCGGTGAGGTATTGTGTGTGGGCAAAATCCCGATGATTATCAATCCTCCGCAAGTTTCACAAGATAAAACATGCGGTGGTGGTGGTTTAGAGCCGCTAGATCGTCGATCTTTTGGGTCAAAGCTTCGATTTGTGCAACTAGTGTAACCACTTCATCCGCATTATAAACACCCACTGCTCGTTTTAGGTTTACTTGCACGGATTGCCATTGATAGCCATTCATGGCCATCCCTTCTATGAGATCTTGGCGGCCGGGTGTTTTATTATTCAATGTTCCCCCCCGCATCAATCATTTGCCTCGCCGATGAGAGTAGCCCGTTGTAAAACGTTTGGACTTGCATCCAAAGGGAGGCAATGATGTGGGCATTTTCGCAGCAATTCTTTGAATCTCTCCCAAGTGTCGTACAAGGTCTCATCGTCTTCTTGAGTGAAAAGAGATTTCATTCCTCAATCGCGTGCTTTTGGCGGGTGGAAAATATTTCAAAGGAACTTTTCGCCATGATGCTCCATGTTGTGATTGTTCCCTTTGGCAAAGTATTTAGCCATTGTTTAGCCCGCCCCCAAGAGTAAATGGGAATAGGCGCAAACGGATGGCATCGTCGAGAGACTCCATTTATTTTGAAGGTATCACAAATTTCAGGAAATTTGCGATATGATTGTTCTGATCTTCGCCGGTAGGCCGTCAAATTGAACAAATTGTTGCACCATTTGAATGACATTCGGTTTGATTTCAAAATTATCGTCGCAATAATGCCTTACGATGCTAGATGACGGCCAGCCCATGGATGGTTTGGCATAATCATACATAGTTCTTTGTTCATCCACCATGACGAAATCTTTACTTTGCGTTTAGTATCCTCTTCGTCGGGTCCTGTGTTAGTACTTTCCTCCGTGTCGCTACCAGGCGGTGTCGCGCTTCCAAATTCGGCGACGAGTAGACATACACTCGCGGTAAACAAAGAGGATAAGTATAAACCAAGACTTACAAAGATAGAAAAAAAAAAATAATGGTAAAATAAAAAAAAAAAAATAAAAAAAATGATTAAATTAACAAAAATAAAGCGTTCTTAATATTACAATCCGACAGAACGGCGCAAAAACTTGATGGCTCAAAAGTTACTCTAGAAAACCATAGGCAAGTGCACCTATCGTTTTGTAGTATAGATTATTAGTCTGTACATCGAGTGTCATTTCCACGAGGATTGTAAGTACTAATAATTACCACTCTTTTTGTTATTTAATCTAGCAATTTTCAGAGTTTTGTTTGTTTAATGAAAATGAAAAATAGAGAATTTTAAAATAATTGCAACTTACAAAAAAATCAAATAAAAATAGATTGTAGAATTAAGAAATCAAGAGCTAGAAATGTGTTTGAATGTAAATCCTCTAGAATGTTTTTGTGATTTAACAAGATAAAAATACAACCATAATCCCTTACAAAACCAACCTCTTTTAGTAAAATCTCATGTTTCATGGACCGTAGAAATTCCCCGATTTAAGTTAAACCTCTATCGAGCGAATAACTTCTAATCTCAAGTTGATTAACCAAATCTCTTTCTAGTTAAAACCCCAAGACAAAGATTATAACGATTTGTGAATTCCCATATTAGGTTTGACCCTTAATCCGAAGATTTATGTGATCTATATCTAGGATTGCATGCAACTCTTTTCACTTATATAGGTTATATTTCACCATGAATCTCTCGATTTCCGGATGAAAAATAAACTTCAAATCAATATGGCATATACCAATTTGAATGAAAAAAAGCATAATATAAGTGAATCACACAAAACATGAAGATTTTATTAAAAACATACAAACCTTAATCACAAATTCATTCTAGAGTTCATTACATTCAAACACTAGAAATTTAGCTACACACATGGCTTTGTCAAAAGAGTATACTACACAAGAAGATATGAATAAAATGAACATGGTGTACTTAGCTCTTATTCAAGACCAATACAAGACTTCCTTGGTTGATTGCAATGATGTTGAGCTCCAAGCCTTCTCTCATCTATTGCTCTTCAACTTTCAACTCTACCTCTCTTTTATCCTTTCAATGTATTTTGCTTTGAAACTTAGAATATACAATGAATATACAATGAATCTCTCTATCAATGAATACTACATGAATTAATTATCTCCAACTCAAACTCTTGGCTTTTATAGGCACCATCTTTGTGAAAGAACACATCAATAATGCTAACAAATGTTCCACTTCCATGGTTGTTGGTTGAATCATCAGTGTGCACATTCATGGTTGAGTTGGTTGAATCATTGTGTCCACATGACAATTGAGGGAATAATAGAGCTTGGTGCATCAAAATGAGGTGTAAAAGTTGCTCAAAGGTTGTCAAAAAGCGAAAGGAAAGTCTCCATAATTTCCAAAGAAAAACCAGCCGACGAAAAGCACGCCGTGCTTTAAAAGCACTGAAGCGGCCGTGTTTCGGATTTTTCCAACACGGCCAGTCTTAAAAAGCACGGCCTGGCCGTGTTTGGTACGTCGGGTCGAAAAATTGCTCGTTTTTACTTCTAAAAAGTACGGCCGTGCTTAAAAACACACCCCGCCCGTGTTTGATCGAAAAGGCCGAAATGACGCGTTTAGCTTGGGATTTTGAGTGTTTTTGCATCCGTAAAACCCCGGGTATGTTTTGACATGAAACCATGGCCCAAAATTCACAAAAACAGCTCCAAATCATCAATCTACACCAATAAAAGCACCTCGTGAGTAATGTGAACCATGTACAATCAAAAATTTATGAAACTAACAATAAAATAACTCAAATCATACTTAAATATACACATAAAACATGCATAAAAAGACCCTTATCATTTTCCTTTGATTTCTTGTTGTCCGATTTCTTTTTGTGTTTTTCTCTTCTTGATTGTCCATTTCCTTCTTTGTGCGTTGTTTCTAAGCTTCGACCTAGGTGGAGTGAGCTGGTTCTATTTATTTGAGAGAAAGATCGAGGACGCCTTAGGAAGATGGAGGGGGACATTGCTTTAAAGTTAGAAAAGTTCTCGTTATGCTCGGAGGAGAACCGGGAATAGAGATTGTGGAAGATGATATTGTTGAAAGTAAGGATGATTGTTCAATGCTTGTTTGGGAAAGTCCGGGATCAAAGAAAGCTAACTTTACCGGGTATAAAAAGAGCCTTCGTGGTTTATGGCCGATTAAAGAACCTTTTGTGCTCGGAGTTGGGGTTTAATCTCTTTCGGTTTGTCTTTCATTCCGAGATGGACAAGCGAAGAGTTGCGATGGAAAACTTGGTCATTTGAAAATCAAATGGTTATTTTTAAAGAATGGGAGGATGGGTTGAATATTAAAATGGAGAAGTTTGATAGAGTCGACCATGGGTGCAGTGTGTGGAATCACCCACCTTGGATGAGTTGAGGATGTGGGGTTTAAAAATGGGAATATGTTTCCAAGAGCGAAGGATGTCATTATCTCTAACGGCAAAGCATTCTGGGGAGATTTTTGAAGATTTTAGCTTCGTGGATATAAGTAAACATGTGCTAAGAGAGGACCACTTTAAAAGCGAAGGGGAATCCCACTGGATTGATTTTAAATATGAAAATATCCAAGGATTGTGCTTCTATTGTGGAATGGTGGGACATCTTGAGAAACATTGCTCGATAAGAAAAAGGATATTGAAAAGCAATCATGAAACCTAGTAGATTTGGGGACCGCGGCTAAGGGTCAAGATTTTGGAGGTGGAAATAGAGGTGGTTTTATGAATATGGCTAGGACGAGCTTGTCCCCAGAAAGCTCTATCACCCAATGATTCATGAGAGTGGAGGAGGGCAAGGGAATGCAGCAATGTGAGAGCAAAAGATAAAGGTTTTGAAGGAGATGGGTTGTGTAGGGAGGAGGAGGGTATTGGCTGCGAGCGCAAACTTGTAGTTCAAGATCTTTCTTCCTCTATAATCGGGGAGTGGATCAAGTAGAAAAGAATCATGACTCAAGAAAATCAGCGGGGTGGAAGTAGGGGAAGGCAAAGAGGGAATAGGAAAGATCTTGAAGATGAGATAGGTCGGGATGAGTTAATTAGGACACTGGGGATATTTCAAATGTAAAAATAAAAGGGCCGAGGAAAAGGGCGAAAGGGTTAAAAGGTGGCGAGATGGACTAGAATTAAGAATGGGGAATGTGGGGTGGGGAGAACGTAGTATTTATGATGAATTTAGATAAAGAAAATCGTGGAATATGAGAGAAGAGAAATGAGAGACAAGTAGATGATGAAGTTGTTAGCTTTAGTGAGAATGTTGATGCCCGTATGGTAATGAAAGAAGGTTTGAAAGTTGATGGAGTGATGATCAAATGGTGGAGGAAGCAAGCCTCAAATGGCCCCAAGGTTACTAGTGAAGGTATGTGTGTGGAATTGTAGAGGGTGAGGAGGGCCCCCGTACGATTTCGAGCCGAGTCTTGGAAACTCCACCTTCCTGGAGATTTTATTCATTTGTGAAACAAAGAAAAAACAATCCTTTATTAAGACAGAGTGTAGGAAGCTGAAAGCTGACAAAAGACGGGGTGGCTATTGATCTTGTTGGTTTGAAGGGGGCTGTTGATGGTCTGGTCCGACAAAGGATCATTCACCAAATTCAGTCTTGTCAATTTTGTATTGAAGTTGATTTCGAGTGTTGAGGAGGGCAAGGAGAGGAATGGGTTGTGTTTATATATGCTAGCTGATGATAAGGAGAGATTAGAGCAATGGAAACACATTTTGCAAGTTAAAGGTAAATGGGGAAATAAGTGGTTGTTGGCTGGTGATTTCAATGACTTATGCAATAATTCTGAAAAAAGAGGGGGAAGGATTAGGCCTGATTGGAGTTTCTCCGCATTTAATGGTTTATTAGAGAAATGGAAATGAAGGAGATACCTTTTGGGGGTGATTTTTTTACTTGGGCAAATAATGGACATGGAGAAGGTTTTGTGGAGGAAAAGCTCGATAGAGTGTTTGGTTTCACTGAGTGGTGCCTAACATTTCCTAATGCTAGTGTTAAAGCCGATTTTATGGCATCATCGATCATTGCCTCATTGGTTTTGGATGATATGGCAAGTCAAGTAAAAACAAAAAAAAGATTCCAATTTGATCAAGATAAAGTTGAGAATGAGGGTGTGAAAATGTTGTTAAACATGCCTGGCAAATGGAATTATTATGGATCCTCTATGTTTCAAATTCAAGCTAAAGTTAGAAATTGCAGAGTGGAACTTTAAAAATGGAATGACTCTTGTAAAGTCAATTATGCGGTTCAAATTGATAGCATTAAAGCTTCACCGAATGATATGAGAAAGCAATATAAATTTAGGAATGGAATGAGTGGGATAGGTTAAAGAATGAGCTCCATGAGGCTTATAAAGGCGAGGAAGTGTATTGGAGTCAAAAATCCAGAGTTAGGTGGTTAAAAGAGGGGGACAAGAACACCAAGTACTTTCATGCTATTACAACTCAAAAAAGAATGACTAACTCAATCTCTGAATTGGTTAGGAAGGATGGGTCTAAGTGTGTTGGGGATGTGGAGGTTGAAAAGGAAATTACAAGCTTCTACTCTGAACTTTTCTCTGATGATAGGCATCAGTATGATCCTAACATCTTCTCAGGGATCCCTCAATCAATCTCAACTGAAATGAATAAAGTGCTCATTCTACCTGTGGGAGAAGAGGAAATCAAAGCAGCCCTTTTTGATCTAAATCCTCATAAAGCCCCTAGACCAGATGGTATGACCTCTTTCTTTTTTCAATTCTATTGGCATTTCATTAAGGCTGATATCTGTTCTGCTGTGCAAAATTTCTTTAAATATGGTAAAATGTTGAAAAGCATGAATCAAGCTTTAATCACTTTAATTCCAAATGTCAAACACCCTACATCTATCTCCCACTTTAACTATTAGCCTTTGTAATGTTATTTATAAAATCATTTCCAAGATCTTGGCTAATAGAGCTTAGCAGTGTGTCTTCATGCTTGTATCTGTGAAGCTCGGTCGATTTTATTTTTGGAGACAACTTATTGATAATGTGGTGATTACTCATGAGTGTATCCATTTTTTGAATAGGCATAGAGTGGGGAAAAAAGGGTATATGGCTGTGAAATTGGATATGGCAAAAGCATATGATAGGGTGGAGTGGAGTTGTGTTAGGCTGACTATGAGAAAAATGGGTTTTCATCATATTTTTGTGAATCGATTTCCAATTCATTTTTTTTAATGTTAATGGGAAATTTTTGTGGCTATGTGATTCCTTCTAGAGGCATTAGACAAGGTGATCCAATTTCCCCATATTTATTCATTATAGTCTCTGAGGTGTTTTCAAGTCTGATTAACAATAAGATGCTAATGGATGAGTTCCAGGGCCTTAAAATTTGTAAAAAGGGTCCTATGATCTCTCACCTTCTATTTGCAAATGATTCTATCATATTTTGTGAAGCCTCTCCTAAAAATGTTGTCATTCTTAATGAGTTTTCAGAGAACTACAATAAAGCCTCAGGTCACTTGTAAACTTTGAGAAGTCATCTATTTTCTTTAGTTTTAATACCCTTGGGCATTTAAAGAATGATATATGTTCTATTCTGCATAACATTCACATTCAGAAGTCTTGTAGATACCTAGGCTTACCCCTGGGTATTGGGAGGACAAAGAAAGAAGTTTTCAATTATGTGTTGGATGCAGCTATAAATAGAATTCAAAACTGGAAGAACAGGTTTTTGTCTCCTGCAGGGAAAGAGGTCTTGATCAAAGCTGTGATTCAAGCTCTCCCTACCTTTGTTATGTCATGCTTCAAAGTCCCCGAGAGCATCGAAAGAGTATAAGCTAGTGGACTCACGCCAACACGTGGGGGAAATCGATTTGGGAAAGAACAAACTTCATTGGAGAGTGTGGGAGAGATTATATGTTCCTAAGATTGATGGGGGAATAGGATTCCATGACCTTAAACAAATTAATATGGCTCTTCTTGCAAAACAGGTTGTGGAGTACTTGTGAACCCCGATTTATTGATGAGCAAGGTGCTAAGAACTAAGTACTTTCCTTCGGGGACTGCCGAGGACCAAGATTGGAGGGGAGCCTCTTGGTTGTGGAAATGTTGGATGGGAACAATGCCGACTTTGGTAAAAGGGCTCGATTGGAAATTGGTAATGGTAAATCAACAAAAATCTAGGATGCTCCATGGATCCTGGACTTTATAAATTGTCCCCAATGCGGTGGATCCCGATCCAACTTTGCTGTTAGAGTGTGTGATCTAATGACGGAGAATGGGGAGAAGTGGAATGAAGAGATTATTAAAGTATTTTTAGATCGATGAAGCCGTAATCTGCAAAATTGAGCCGAAAAGGCCAAACCAGGATGACAAGATTGTGTGGCATTTTGAAAAAAAGGATTTTCTCTGTGAGGTCTTTTGATCGCTGACTTGTTAAGGAAAATCTAATGGTGAAGTGTAAAGTGGAGAGCAAAGTGGTGACTCGGAGTAAGAATAGGGTTGTGTGGGGTGGGATTTGGAAGCTCAAAATTCAAAACAAGATAAAAATTTCTTGTGGAAATCTTTGTCGAGGAATACTTCCCGTGAAAGGGCGGTGAAGTGTAAGGGTGTGGATTTAGATATAATCACAAAGTGTGGGATGGAAGAAGAATCAATTGCGCACTTGTTCTTTGAGTGTGGTCGGACAAAAATCATATGGAAACCGGCTCCTTGGGAGTCGGGATGGCTTGAATGTGCGAAAATGAATTTTTGATTGGTGGTGTGAGTTATGCTTGATGAATTGGAATGAAATTAATGAAGACAGAGTTGAGCTCACTACCTATTTGCTTTGTGGTGGATGAACTTGTGGATTTTTGAGCATATTTGGAAACCGGAAAAGCAAGTTGTTGAGAATGTTATTTCGATTGAATTCTGATTTAAAGAGAGTTTGGAGTAATTGGAGTGGTTGGGTCGTGCATTGGTGGTATTGGGGGTGTGGATGGTGGCTTGTTCTTTTTGTGGTAGTTTTTTTTATTAAAACTAGTGCCTTTTTTTGCCGATTCTTTGGTTTGGAGGGTTGTGTTGTGATGCTTCTCACGTTGTTTTCCTCCGTTGTCTTGATCTTTTTTTTTGTTGAAATGAGCCGATGTTCTTTGATGTTGTTTACTTGATTAGTGCAGATTTGTTTCTTCCGAAGTTGGAGCCGATGTGTACGATTATTTGTGATTGCTGTGTTTTGCTTTTGTTTTTAGTCTTTATACCGTACTCATCGTTTTTTGGTTTGTTTGTTCGCTGTTTGTTCCGGGTTTATGTTGTCGGCGTGCTTGGCCATCCGTCTCGGATTGTGCTTTGATTTATTCTTGGTGATATATTGTTATCAAGAATTAAATGTAAATGGACTTTGTCCTCTTTGAAGTGGTGAATGGAAAATTATCTATCGTTTCGAAAAAAATAACCCCGCATATCCCCTTGTTCCGCATTTGGATGGAAGGATATGGGTTTGAGAGGAAGATATAGGGAAAAAAATTCAAACGACTCCAAATAGTATGGATTTGAGAGGAAGATATGTGGAAATGATTTCAAATGACTCCAAATATTATGGACTTAAAACCCACTACAATAACTCAAAAAATAGCACAAAAATAGACTCGAGAATTTGAAATCCACATCTTCAAATGCCAATTGAAGCCTTAGGTAAGTTTTTTTTTTCATTAAAACTTTAGGGAATCCAACTTTTAGATTTCTGCTCATCTTGAAATTAAATACATGAACATATAACCACTAACCACATGTATAATGTTCCAATAGAAATTCAATAATAGGTGAAGGACACCACATTGTGCATACTAGTAAATATGCAGCTGTACATATATATAATGAGTTTTTTTTAATATAATTCCCTAAATTATGAATTAACCCATAGCATTATTTCTGCTGCTGCATGCTTGTATATGTCTTCAACTGAAAATGTCTGTTGGAAGTGGTCTGAACCTCCATTTGCTTGCTACAAACAGTACCACAAACTTTTAGTAATTTAAGATTTGCAAAAAAATGTAATTAATGGACATGTAAAATTCATATTCTGCTGCTTATTAGTATACCTCTGCTACAATATGATGAAAACTATTCCTCGGGGACCTAGTTCATTTTTTTTATAAGTTGGGAGTAGTGGTTAAAGAGAAAGGTATAAATTTCAAAGAAATTGAAAGTTACAGGTTTGAACCCTGGTCAATACCCTTACAAAGAGTAAGGGATACCACTTGAACTACAAGCCAGTTGTCGGGGACTTTAGTTCATTGAATTCTCTAAGCATTTCCTTTACTTTACAAATTTTGGGAAACCACGATTTTTATTTAGTAAAAGTATCAAGAAAACATGCAATGTCACACCAAAAAATGATAGAAAAAAACCATCGAAGATTTTACAGTGCTCTTTGCGCGTTTCTACCGTTGATTTGCCAACTATTCTAATATTTCAGTGTAAATTCATCCATCATATGCACATACCATGTGCTCCTAAAAACTAGTCATGAATTAACTGTAAAACTGGTCCCATACCTTTAGGATGGTAACATTTTAGGACTTTAATCTATAAAATCCAGCACATCAAGGACAAAAATCGCCAAAAATTAGAAAATTTACTAGAATTTGATTATGTGACCGCCACATCATCACCTCTAATTTGGGAATTTCATTTTTCGGTGGAATTAGTGATGTGAATGTTGATCGTGATGCATTTTGCATCATAATCAGCATCCACATAACCAATTCCGAGAAAAATTGATAATCCCCATTTAAGGGTGAAAATGTGGCAGCCAAATTCTGACCAAATTTTGAATTTCATGCGATTTTTATTGTTAATGCGCCAAATATTTTAAATTAAAGTCTTATTTTACAAAGTCCTAAGATCCAAAAACCCTAAAGTAACGGGACTAATATTGCAACAAGGCCTTTATTATAGACTCAAATTCTCAAAAAATAAAAAACAAAAATAAAAAAACCAAGCTTTCGCTCATGATCAAAAACCCTAAAAGAACATCTAGCAATACCATAGTGGGAAATTTTTAAAAAAAAAAAAGTTAACCATATATGCGCGTGTCTACTATATGTACACTTGTAAAAAGAAAAAGTCACATACCCGAGCATGAATCATATACATGCATCTATGGCGATCCGACGAAACATGAGCAGAAACAACTTCCAATTTGTTCTTCTCCATCACAAAGCAAATCGTAGTCAGCAAACCTGGCTTTCTCAAACTGCATACATTAATTTGGGCATCTTTCCCACAAACATTAAGGATCACATTCGGAGAAGTCCACGTTTTGAAAATGGCTGGCAATATTTCATGAGCAGGGCCTGAAAATAGTGGATTAATTGGGTTTGCTAAAACGACAGCCGAGTTACTTGTTGATCCCTGCTCGGCTAGAAATGCCTCCCTTGATTGGACTGTTAGTTTTGATTGGGTGATTATGGAGGTATCATAATTCATGGGATTATTATTATTATTATTAGTGATTATCCCATGGAGCCTTTCAAGTTTTTGTTTTTGGAGTGTTTGAAGAGTTTGTTCCATCTTTTTGATGTAGTTTACTGCCTCATCAACAATTGTGGATTTGTCTGCCTGCATAAAAATAGCACACTCAAATTAGTTGTTATTTATTCTAGGGATAATTACAAACACACCCCTGAGGTTTGGGTTAATTACAAAAAAAAACTAGTGATATATGTTCCAAAATTACAAAAAACCCCTCAGGTTTCATTTTGTCTTAAAGGAGTGACGTGGCAGTAATAGTGTAATAAAGAATGCAATAAATTAAAGATTATGCCCGATAAACAGATTTGTAATTTAGCACTCCCAAAATTGTATACAACAAATTTTTGTGATATTAATTTCACACAAACAGGGAAAAATTAATTGCATTACCTCTTTAGTTCCTTTTTAAATGCAAACAAGAAAGTTCATAAGAGTATTTATCTAATCTTCATACAATACCTTCAATTTTGGATTTCGATTATCAGATAGAGATGAACTAATTAAATTGAAAGTAGTTACAAGATTAATTAAATTTCCCTTCTAAGGAATTTTATTAGTTACCAATCTTAACTTTATAAAATTGTATTTCGATAGGCTATTCAAGAAACTCTAACTTCCTGTTTAACATTAGTTTTACATATTTACATGCCTAAAAATATACTTTGGATAATATAAGTGAAAAGCTATCAAAATGATAGTCATGGACTCATGGGTATATAAGTATTAAGTAACACTGGATGTAAAAAAAGACATACCAGAAGGATTGAGATTTCCTGTTACAAAATCATATTCAATTTTCTGTTTCATCTTTGTATTAGATGATTAACATGTATACATTGTGATAATCAGACGCGTTTTAATCATTCTGATGGAACATAATTGTAAAATAGAATTTTAATTTGGAATACCAGATTTGATCCGATGAGAGAGATGCCCAAAAAACAGGTCCATAATCATAGGCAAGAGAAATATGCACGTTTGTAAATAGTTTGCATGTACACTTTAAAATAATTGAATTAAAGTTGAAAAAGCCCAATACATAAAGAAAACATAAAATCGTACTATTTTTGTGATGAAGGCCGAAAAATCACAGTGACATTCAAATTTTCGTACGACATAAAATTAAAGGAAAAAAAATCGAAGAATCTTTGTTAAAAGCAATCTAAAGTTGGACCCTTGATTTTGACACAGAACGCATATATGTCTTCTCTAGCCATGAGTACTTGGATCAGAAGATTCTTCTGAAAAACTGCTCAATTTAGACAGACCCCAATTAAAAAAAAAACTTTAATCATAATTAAAAAGAAAGAATTAAAACTGAACTGATTTTTTCCATCTTGAAATTAATATACATCTGTGTTATATATCCGTGTGTATTATGTGTGTGTGTGCGCGTGGTGCCACCAAAAAAGGTACTTTTTCAAGAAACAAACTCTGAGTACTTCCATTATTAATTAACAAATAAAACCCATAAAAGTACACACACTTTTAGGTGAAAATTTTCCATTTCCAATATTATTCTAAAAATCTCTGTCCCGATTAGTCCAACGTCTAATCATGGACAGGCTATACCTAAACACTAGGTTCGGTCTGTATCTAACTATCGACTTGCGCCGAGTTCCAAAGAATATTTGTTGATTTAATAAAATTAAAAAAAAAAAAGTGTTTAACAAATTAAAGAAATTAAAATTACCTTTGGGGGGAGATGAGGAAGCAAAGAATGAAGATTTTCAAACATGTTTCTCATTTTCTTTCTCCTTTCTCTCTCAGTCCATATATGCAACTCATGATCATCAGATTGATCTCCACCGCCACTTTTCCCTTGATCACCGCCGTCTAATTCCTTTCTAGCGGCGGCGCTCCTCTTCTTCCCCTTGGCGGCCGGCGGTGGCGCTTCCTCCCTTACGCCGGCGCATCGGAATTTGGAAATGCCCATGATTGGTCGTCGTCCCATAATAAGTTGTCATGGCCAAGCTCTTCAGACATGGCTAACATGAAATGAAGTTTATATTAATTAGAGTAGCATATATATAGGGAAAAGTATGTCTATATATATACACACATATACTTATATGTGTGTGTGTGTGATGGAGAGAATATTGTTGTGGGCGGGTTGGCAAAGGTTGTAGAAACAAAGCATGATTCGCTGGGGTTTTAATAAGAAGAAACAAAATACAATCATAAGCCAAAATGCCGTTACATGGCTTTAAAACAAAAAAGTATGTATTTACATAAATTTTATCTCACTATAGCGGTGGGGTCCTTACAGCCGGATGGATTCTTCTATTTCAAGATGGTATTTCATCTCTTGTTCCACCGCACAGATGATTGTCACGTGTATAGAAATTATATTACTTTTGGAGCATAAATTAATCACGCTTATCTGTACGGTGAAAGATGAGATGAAACACCATATTAGAATACAAGATCTCATCCGCAAGCGGGATGAGATCTCATGTTGCATTTTCCCTATTCCACTCTCTATTGCATACATTAAATGAATGACATATGTATAATTGTGACATCATGCGGCATCATCATGTACACGTGTTATTCATCCAATGTAGTGGAATAAGGAAAGTGAAACAAGAAATCTTAATCCTCTCCAAGAGCGCGCTCAGAATTAAATTGGAGGAAAAATTTGCTCCATCATTGCAGCATTGCGCCAAGGTCAGCACGACGATTTTGAAAATGTGAACAATTTTGTGTGACAGAAATAACGAGTATGAAAAAGGACAACACAAATTTTAAGTTTTGACAAAGCCATCTCATTATTAGACCTGCAAGTTTTCTTTTTTTAATTAATAATTTTAGTGTATGACAATATACATTAAAATAAAATAATATGGAATATTCATTTAATGCATTTAGCCAATAAAAAAGAAGAAATATTATGAATACTTGTTAATTAGTGCATAATTTATCTGCATCTTTGGACATGGAGTTTAGATTTTCTTGGTGCAAAATCAGTATTAAAATAGTGCAAATGTTGAGACGACCTAATTAGTCCTTTTAAACAAAAATTGAAGCAAAAAAAATCGTTTTCTCTTTTTGTCATAGTGCCATTTAATTTATTTGTCCTGTTTTTCAATTATTTTACCAAAGTCACTTAAACTAACGATGTAAACCCCAAATTTTAAACTAGGAAGTAGGACCCTAAATATTATAACAGAGGAGTATCTAGATGGTTTTTGGAAAAGCTTACATTGTTATTTCTTTCAGGGTCTAACAATTTATTCTCAGTTAAGAGAATGGAGTATTCTCTTAAGATTAAGACAAGTTGTGTAAAATTTTCAGTTAATTATAATTTGTATTATTAAAACTCAGTTGTTTTATTGATGCCAGAAATATTGTAATATTTCTATAATTTTTGGAAGGGTTGGTGGGAGAGGGGGGCATAATTAATCCTACTATGTTATTAATTATCTCCTGATTAAGTTTGGCAGTGTAAATCGCCACAAGAAAGTTCCAGTTTTACCGACAGAATTTACCGGCCGAAATAATTTTGTCACTAAAATTTGCAGTATCTACAGGATACCTACAAAATTAAAAAAAAAAATTATTTTCCCCAAATTATACAGACAAATCACAGACAATTTTTAAATTTACCTACAGAAATATTGTAGGTATTTTACCAACAGTTTTAGATTCTATTGATAAATATTTACCTACGATGATTTTACCTACACTTTAGAGTTATTTAATAGTTCTATCTATATTCTGTAAATAAACTAATTTTATTTTTTTATGGTGAATGAACTAAACATATTATTATTATTATTCAAGTTTATTTTAACTTTTAATGGAATTTTACAAATTATATTCCATTGTAATCTAGTGAAGCTTTAATCGAGTCGAGCTTGAATAATTTCATTTTTCACACGAATTTTATCATTTATCATTAATGAAATCGAGTTTGGATCAAATTTTGAAAAAATTTCAAAAAAAAAAAATTATATATTTTATTTCGGTTGTTGGATGAATCGAGCTCAAATGAGCTTTTACTAATTAACTTTTAAATTGAGTATGAAATAACTTGTTTTGTTTTCAACCGCAATTATGTCAACAGGTAATATTTCATGTTATAGATACTTCCTTTTACTACTTTCACTTCATATAAAATGTGATTACTGAATACTGTTTTACGTGAAAGAAATGTATATCTTGCTCTCTTTTCAAACTTCCAGCAACAGTAATAAAGCTAATTGAATGTTTTTCACCCTCTTTGACATACCCTTTGTATACCATAAAAATGTGAGTCCCTTGTATGCAATGTGCAGTGGTGTCACTGTTTCACGCGGTTCCCAAACCCTAAAAACTTACTTTGATTAGAAGCAGTGCCAGACACAGGATTCGGGACTTGGGGGGGCGAAATCTATTTTGAAGACCTATATATGAATTTTTTTCAAAATTTTGGGGGTGCAAATGTAATTTTTCATAAGTATAGGTATATTTTTAAAATAAAACACAAGTAGAAAAAGCAATTTTTGAAAATTTTTGTAGTTCCGCCTCTGATTAGAAGGCATTTTAATTACATGCCATATAAAAATTAAAAAGAGAAAAAGGATTAATTGTTTAATTATTGATGATGCTCAAAAGTGCAGACCACTCCAAGTCAAGGAATTTGATTAATCGGTCCAACTTCTTCTCTGGAATTGATGAAATCTTCAGATGGACTAGTCTGCAATACACATAACTAGGTTAGGGGGGCCATGGGGTTGTTCCAAGGAAATCCCTCCGATGCTCAAGTCAGTGACTATATATGAGAGAAAAATTCAGAGCACCTGAATATAATTCAGTACAGTTAATTAAACTTCCTTACAAATGAATATAAAATTATATTTTTTACCCGAGATTATGGGACGCATGAGCTTAGTGAATAAAGTTGGTCGTTTGGGCTGTAATAGGCCTCGTGTGCCGTAAATAGTGAACTGAGCCTTATGGGCTGCTCAATAATGGTTTGGGCCTCATGGATCAATTAATAATATTCATACACAATAATTAATATTTATGGGTGAACAATTAAATAATGACATAATTAAATAAAAGCAATATAATCACGATTTTACCCATAAACAAATATCTATCAAATAAGTCTAAAAAATATTATTTGTTGACAATATTGCCATTGAGTTCATTCATTTTTTTTGTCAATAGGACGTGGTCTATCTTGCAAATATTAACAGTTTACCTACCTGAAAATATTTACTAGCATAAATAATGAATTATTTCAAGGTTAAAATTACACTTAGGACTTTGGTAATTATAAAATAGAGGTGGAAGACTTAGTATGTTGAAAATATAATTATTTCAATGGAGATGCAAGTCCAATCGGCAATTGGAATTTATTTTTATTTATTAACTTGATAGATTCTTAGTTACTCACTAAATAAATATATAAATAAAAAAAGGTGAAGGACCCGAATGAAAAATAAATAAAAAGAAAATTGTAAAAGTATGCGAGGTAGTAGTAGATGAATTGACTTTGATTTGAGGTGTTATATGGCTTGTTCAACACCTTCACGACTCATACCAAATAAGGATGCCCTTGTTTTTTTATTAAAAAAATGACAATTTATTATCATTATTAATATTTTCTTTTTTTGTGTGTGACGTATTGTGAATGTGGGATTGTCGTTTGGAAGAATCCTGGTCTATCTGCAAACTTTACGAGGGGAGCAGGCAGGTTGGGTTGTTGATTTTTGAGTGTTTTATGGCTAATGCTTGCGTTTGAGTAATCATGAAATTCTGTCTCTTTCTGGTTTCTTTTTCACTTTTTCATTTTTGGCTCTTCTCTAACACCAGCATATACCCCATTTCCCCGTTAACCGCCATGCATCCATTCCATCTATTGGACCCACTCCTCCTATTACTTCTCTTTTTCCTTTCATTTAATTTGAAAAGGGTAGGGCAAATTTTATTGGGCTGGCCTAGGTTGTGATTTTATTGGCACAAAAAGAGCCAGACCAAATAGGCTGGAAATGTCGGGCCAGCCCGGCTGACCCAAATGACTCGATGCATTTTACATGTATTTTTAAAGTATGGGCTTCGTCAGGGCTCCAAAAGTGGCAGCTCGGTGGAATTTAGTCGGCCTAGTCCGGCTTGATTTTTCTCTTTGGCCCGGTGGGCCGGCACCAGCCCAACCCATTTGACACTATATAGCCCTTAGGTGGGCCCGAACGGAGTTAGATTGGATATAGATAAAATAGGTGGGACCTAATCGGAAAAAAAAGAAACAACCACGAGAAAATCTAGCGTTTAGATAGGTGACTATGAGGAAATTTTATACCAGTGGCTATCGGATGAGTAGATGACTACAAATTTGGACTCGTTTCAAATTTTATACGGGGTGAACTTTCAAAATTTATAAATAAATTTGAAGCGAATTTTTAATTTACAACCTAACGAGTACGTAAAAGGACAACGCATATTTTGAGTTTTGACAAAGCCAAGAAAATGGAAGGGGGTGAAAGCAGTTGGAGCAACCTGAATTTGAAATTAGAAATAGAAGTTGGAAGTTGCAGGAGAAAGGTAAGATTAAGCACTTCATTTGGAAATATTTTTCTAGCATTCTCCCTACTAATTGTTGTTTGAAGAGGAGAGGAATGGAAATGGAAATGGACATTGTTCTCCCTACCACTTCATCTTGGAGCACCTGTTTTTCAAATGTCCAAGAGCTCTTAGGATTTGGAAGTTATTCCCTGTGAATTGGGATGGGTTGCTTGAGGATACGGATTCTTTTGTGGTGTGGTGGGATAAAATTTGCAACTTGAACAGGGAGCCTTTTTTCTGTTGATAGAATTCAACTAACTACCTACATCCTTTGGTGGTTATGGAAGACAAAAAACATGTGGTTGTTTGAGAAAGTTAGAAAATCTGAAGCTAATGCTGTTAAAGCGGCTGTTGAAGAATGGGTGGAATTTCTATCAGTATAGGTTCAATTGGTTTTCTTTGTTTAGGTTGATGGATGAATTCTGGTCTTGGTCTGACTTTTGAAGGTAGGATATTGTTTATCAGTGCCTTTTTCTCTGGTGGCTTAAGTGTTGGTTGGTGCTTAGCTGTTTTGGGGGGTCGATGCGGTTGAATTCATAGGGTGCAGGTATCTGCAGGAAAGGGTACTCATGTCTGTGTCTCACCTTGGCAGCCAAAACTGTTTGGCTTTGTGTTTTTTGTTGTAATGTTTGATGATGTTGGCTATTTATCTCTGTATCTTTGTATACTGCTTATAGCTTTTGTCATCAGTTTTTGGGCTTGTTGTCTGTTTGTTGTCTTTTCTTCTAGACCATCTAGTATGGATCTATTATCTTATGTGGACGGTATCTTATGTTGGATAATATTATTTCTTGATTTAAAATTAAGTGACCCCATTCTTAGCCACTAACAGCTAAGCCATACGGTCATACTCACTTTCCAAAATTTTTGCTAAGTTGTTGTAATGGTTAGCTGACTTGTTTTTTTACTATTAATTTCTTTAGCTATACTTATAAAATGGTTAGCTATTATTCTCCTAAACATACACGTACAACATTCTACTACTATTGGCCACTCTCAATTGTCATTGCTTTTCCAACTTTCATATACTCACTGTTCCTTGGCTAATATATAAAATTCGTCATTTGCAAATTGTACTTCTAGTTCAGAAAGAAAACAAAAATCATCAATCTCCAAATTTTTAATTCCTCCTATATTATAATTTGAGCATTGAGTATACAAGTGGTTCAGGGTTCTCTTCGCTGCACACGAGAGCACCAACGGGTTGTCGAATCTTGGGAGAGGGACGTGTTATCAACAAATTCACCAGTGCAGTGGGGGCGTTTCCTCTCTAAAGAGAGCGCTACGGCATGCTTCGATCTAGGCTTATTATTATTTTATTATTGTTTGTTCCAAAATTAGTAGATTAATAATCCATGTTGTTTGCTCTTAAATTTTGCAACAAGTTTAGAGAGGAAAGCTATTTCTATTAATTTAGGATTATTTTGCTACTTGCCGAATATGGATTTCTTAAGTCATTGTCTAAGCAAGCCTGAAAAATTTGATGGGAAAAACTTTTTGTGATTGCAACAACAAATGAAATTTTGGCTGACTGAATTAGGATTATTTTTTGTGATTTTAAATGGCCTTAAAGAAAATGGTGAAAGTTATGCTACTAAGTCTGTTGAGACACCTACTAGCAAAGACACTACTAAAGACTCTAGTGAAAAAATTGATGACCTTACTGATACGGATATTCTTTGTCATGGTAGATTTTTGAGTGTTTTATCTGATAGTATTTATTACATTTTTTCACATACCAAATCTACACCTGAATTGTGGAATGCACTTGATTATCGTTATGGTACTGTTGAAAAAGGTCTCAAACGTATGTCTATTGATGATTGGTTAGGTTTTCAAATGGTTGATACTAAAAGTGTTTTTGGTCAATTGATTTAGTTTGAGAATCTTATTTATTATATAAAAGCAAAAGGGGTCGAACAAAGTGATTTTGTCTATGTGTCTTCTTTGATTAAAATTGCCACCATCTTGGTCTGATTTTTGCTAGAGGTCTTAAGCATAAGCCTGAAAAATTTTATCTTGAAGAATTATTTATTGCTTTGAGAATTGAGTATAGACATCGTTCTTCCCAACAATCCAAAAAACCTATTTTTCAAGCCAAAGCTTTAATTGTTGAAAATTCCAACAAACCAAAGCCTAAATTTTTCAAGAAAACTGGACTAAAAAAGACAATGGCGGATTTGGTAACAATAAATTCAATAATAATATGCCAAAAGGTAAAAATGGGAGTCCAGTTCAGTGTCGGATTTGTGTGAAGACTAATCATATTGCCAAGAAGCTGTTTTTGTAACTTACCGCCTTCCGGATCGATGATGTTTGTCCCCACAAACCAACACGAGTCTTTCACAAGCGCTTTGTCTCACTCACGCGCACCAGAGCAAGCTTCTTCCTGTGGGGTCACCCATCCCACGATTGCTCCAGGCCAAGCACGCTTAACCGGAGTTTTTATGAGATGAGCACGAAAAAAGAAGATGCATCTTGTTGATATGAGTAGACTACTATCAAATCTTTTAAGCTCTCCTCAATCGTGTATAGTCACATACCTACACGCGATCTCGAGAATCTCCTCTTTTCGGGTGTGGGATCGTTCATTCATGTCCCCCGCTTAGAAAGCTTTGCCCGCAGAGCCGCTCCTTGTCCGTGCTTTCTTTGCACCGGGCGATCACTTCCCGCCCTCTTTGGCCAGGCGTCACAATCCCACCAGCCTTCCGCTTGGTTGCCGTCCCGAACCACACCTACTAGGAGAGGTCCCGCTCGATACCATCCGTGAACGCCCGCCTTCCGGATCGACGATCGTCCATGAAACGAGTCTTTCCGGTAGCGCTTTGTCTCACCACGCGCACCCGGGAGCAGCCTTCCGGGGTCACCCATCCCACAATTGCTCCGGGCCAAGCACGCTTAACTCGGAGTTTTTATGAGATGAGCACCGAGAAAAGAAGATGCATCTTATTGATATGAGTAGTACCTATCAAATCTTTTAAGCTCTCCTCAACTGTATAGTCTCATACCTACACAGTCTCAGAATCTCCTCTTTTTCGGGTGTGGGATCGGTTCATTCATGTCCCCCTCTGCCTAGAAGCCTGCCAGGAGTCGCTCCTTGTCCATGCCTTCTTGCACAGGCGATCACTCCCCGCTCTCTTCGGCCCCCGGGCGTCACAGTTTTCACCGCCATGGTTAGAAAAATAAGTCTAAACCTCCGCCGACTTGTAAACCACAAGCTAATGTGGTGATTGTGGGGGTTGCCTCCGATTCCCCAGCTAACATGTATCAGGCACAAGAACTGTGAGCATGGGGAATGGGAGTGTGGCTCGAGTCCTAGGAGAAGGCCAAGTCCAGTTAACTTTATCATCCGGAAAAGTATTGTCTCTAGATGATGTTTGTCATATTCCAGATATTAGGAAAAATTTGATTAGTGCGTCTTTATTAGTTAGAAATGGTTATAAAGTTAATTTTGAGTCCAATAAATTTTAATTTCTAGACATGGTCAATTTGTTGGTAAAGGTTTTATGTTGGATGGTTTATTTCGTTTAAATGTAATGCCTTCTTCTAGTAATGAAAATTTTAATTCTTCTTTATCTATTGCTAATGTAGAATGTTGTGATATTTGGCATGGTAGAATTTGTCATGTGAATTCTAGAACAATTAAAAGAATGATGCATTTAGATCTTATTCCCAAGTCATGTATTAATGTGAAAGAAAAATGTGAAATTTGGGTGCAAGCTAAGCAACCTAGAAAATAACATAAATCAGTAGAAAAACAAACCAAGTTGCTTGGATTAATTCGTAGCTATATTTGTGATAGCAATCATGTCCTGACCCATGGTGGTAATCAACTTTTCATTACCTTTATTGACGATTTTTCTAAATATTGCTGTGTTTATTTTATTAATGCAAAAATTAATTTGTTTGATAAGTTCAAAGAATATAAAGCTGAAGTTGAAAATCAACTTGAAAAGAAAATAAAAATTCTTCGCTCTGATATAGGTGGTGAATATTTTTCTGATGAAATGGCTGGTTTTTGTAAATTGCATGGTATTGTGCATGAAGCGACACCTTCTTATTCTCCCCAATCTAATGGTGTGGCAGAAAGAAAACATATGACTTTACTTGATATGGTGAATGCAATGTTACTTAGTTCTGGTTTGCCTAAAAATTACTGGGGTGAAGCTTTATATTCTGCTTGTTTGATTCTTAATAAAGTTCCTTATAAAAATTCTGACAAAACTCCTTATTATGGAAGAATAAAAAACCTTCTCTTAAATTTTTAAAAGTGTGGGGGTGCCTAGCTGAGGTTAATATTCCTATTGTTAAGAAAAAGAAAAATAGGCCCCAAATTTGTTTATTGTGTTTTTGTTGGCTATTCTTTAAATAGTTCTACTTATTGATTTTTGGTGTTTTATTCTAAAGTTCCTGGAATTTCCAATAATATTATTATTGAATCTGTAGATGTTGTCTTATTTGAAAATATTTTTCCTATAAAAGACAAATTGTCTAGGCATGTTGGTGCATGTTCTAGTTCTAATTATAATGATTATTCTTCTACTATTTTTAATGAGGAACCTGTTGATCTTAGGAGGAGTAAAAGGAGTAAAAATGCTAAAAAGTTTGGTGATGATTTGTTATACTTTTTTTCTTGAAGATAACGCTAAGACCTACAATGATGCTATGTTGTCTGTAGATGCTCCTTTTTGGAAGGAAGCGGTTAATGATGAAATGAACTCCCCTTTCATTAATAAAACTTGGGTTTTAACATACCTCCACTTGGTTGTAAAACAATTCGATGTAAATGGATATTTAAGAAAAATTTGAGAATTGATGGTTCTATAGAAAAAAACAAGGCCAGACTAGTTGTTATGGGTTTTGAACAAAAACCTGGCATTGACTTTTTTGACACTTACTCTCCTATTTCTAAAATTACTACCATTAGAATGTTGATTGCAATTGCCTCTGTTTATAAATTGGATATTCATCAAACGGATGTAAAATCTACCTTTTTAAATGGTGATTTGGAGGAGAAAGTTTATGTGAACCAGCTGCCAGAAGGTTTTTTTGTGGCCGGTGAGGAAAAGAAAGTATGTAAGCTTGTTAAATCTCTTTACGGATTAAAACAAGCTCCAATGCAGTGGCATGAAAAGTTTGATAGTTTATAATTTCTAATGGTTTTTACATTAATAAAGGTGACAATTGTGGCTGGAGGATCCTGGGCCGATATTCCACAGGATACATCAGACCATCAGGAGGATACTCAAGCACGTGCAAAAAAAACACATGACAATGTCATTCGAAGATCCTCTAGAAATAAACGTCCATCATTTCGATTGCGATTTTAAGTTATTTCTGTTGTTTTTTTTATGGGGTAATCTTTTTCCTATCAAAGGTTTTCCCAATGGGTTTTACTTTGATAGGTTTTAACGAGACCCTTTTTTTAAAGCTAGCTGCTTGGCTTGTAAGCAGTGCACTATATTTTCTTTTTTAATAATATTTTGCATTTATTTAAAAATATTAATAAAGGTGATAAGTGTGTTTATATAAAAGTTTTGAATGATACTTGTGTAATTTTGTGCTTGTATGTTGATGATATTTAATTTTTGGTAGCAATATTCATGTTGTTGAGTCCATATTTCTTGGACGTGGGTTGATTGTCAATTTTTGTCAAATTAATTATTTTGGTTGGTGGTGATAATGAGCAGGTTGGTGTCATGTGTATTCCTATGACTTGAGGACTTTTTGTTGATAAAGGAATCTTGGCTCACAAGAAGATAAAAGCAAGGACAAGTTGGAGTTTGTACCAAATAAGGATTCTTATCCCTGGGAATGAAAAGAATTGATAGACCAATCAAACAATAATTGTAAATAAGCTTAGGAGTCGTGATTAGCATAGGAATAGGACTACTGTTAGCCTATATATATGTAGTAGTATACAGAGTATTTTCTCACGTTTTCAAAGAGAGAATATTCAGCAGTTATATGTGGGAGTTTTAAGAGATTTATTTAACGAGCAGTTTAAAGATCATCTTCGTGTGTCTACGTACGCGTATACATTCTTCGGGAGTAAGAAGGTGAGTTTTTGGGAAAAAACGGTCCGCAATTTGGAGGCGTCCAACAGTGAAGGGAATTCATTGCAGCGGATTTTTGGAAGAATAATTTCGGCAAAAATAAAGGGAGTTCAAGAACGGCGACGATTCAAAGAGGGAGTCTTTCAATTGTATAAGTCCAATTATTTTACTATGTAACCTTTATTACTAGTGAAATTATTTTTCTCTGGGCGTGTCCTCGTGGGTAGGATTGATTAATCTGAACCACATTAAAATCGTTGTTTTCTTTAATTTCCGTTGTGCAGAAATATCGGTGTCAAAACTGGTGCTGTAACATCAAATACAATATCAGTCGTTCAGATTACTGGTAATAATTTAAAAATGTGGGGCAAGAAATTATAACAAGTGGTATCAAAGCTGTTGACGCCAATCAATTTTCTCCCCATTTGGTATTTTTGTCAAACTCAAATATACTCAAAATCAACATCGCATATCCCAGAAGTACATTTCAGAAAAATCAGAATTTTAGATTAACTCCCCCTCAAGAACAGATGTTATCCAAAGCATATAACTCAAATCATATGACTCCCCCTCAATCAAATACATCGTACATTCCAAGCATATAACTCAGATCATATGACTCCCTCTCAATCAAATACATCATACATTACTCCCTTTTTTTGGAAAAAAATAGCTAAAAGTAAATAAGATTTCATTAAATTTTTTTAATCAACTCAAGGGATTCACCAACCACTTTCACAAGGCTTCACAGAATTAGAGACATGGAGAGTTGGGCAACGGATAAATTGAACCTCGTTTCTCCTTTGTACGTTACTAGCCTTCATATTTTCCAAGGCAAGAGGGTGAAGAAAAACAATAATAAACAAAAAATAAAAAAAAAGAATATGCCTAATTCATGAATGAAAATCACATCCATATTATGCACACACAAATAAAATAAACATGTCAATTTTTGTTAGGCGGATTTCAAAGAAATCAAATATCTGACCAACAATCCAAAATTTTCTAATAAATCTTACTAGTCAAAGTCTCAGAATCTTTCAATACTCTTGTTTCTTTTTTTTTTCTTCTTCTTTTTTTCTTTTCCTTTTTTGTTTTTGCTAGGACGTTTGAGGCATGCTTCCACTAGGTGTAAATTTTGAATTTTCTTTCAAAAACTCATAGGGTGGTTTCCCATACTCATACTTGTGCTACCGTTTTACGAAAAACACAAACATGGGGCTCATGAATGCTCCTAGTTACTAAGAAACAACAACTAGAGGAGTATAACCTCAATTGATCCCCTTATATATATATATATGTATGTATGTATATATATATATATATATATATATATATGAAGCAATATTGAAATCATCAAGAATCTAAGGCTAGACATTTAAATTATATCATTTCAGATAGAGGTTAAGAAAAAGATTTCAAGGAAATTCAAATTAATATATTACCATTATGCAGCATGTCTAATACAATCCTAAATGATGTGTAAAAAATAAAATAGAACCTATCAAACTACAAGAATGCAATGCAACATGCATCACATAATGTAAATATCCAACAACTTTCTTAAAGAAATAAATCTTTCGCCTCTAAAGCCTGGTTAATATGTCGGTCATTTTGTTCTCAGTGAAACATGCTCAATTAATATTGTTTCATTCTCAACAAATTCTCTAATAAAGTGATTCCATGCATCAATGTGTTTTGCCAAGAGAGATGTGTTGAAGTTTTGGAAATATTATATGCATTTAACCCATCACAAGTCACATTCACATATTTTTGAAGTTTTCCATAAGAAAAATTCACACACTTCAAAAAGAAAGTAGAGGGCATAATTGGATGAAGATATGATATTGTTATCAAGTAAGAAGCACTTCCTATAAGATTACGTAATAATCAATTTCTCCGGTCTGGATAACATATCTATCACGTTTAGATTTTCTGGCAGTTTCAGGTAGGGGCGTCAATTTGTGACACAACACGATAACCCGACACGAACCTAACACGAATTTAGCAGGTACAGGTACAACCCTTAACAGGTTCGGGTCAAAATTGGGTCGAACACGGTTAACATGGAAAATAAATAGGCCAGGTCAGGTCAACCCGCGGGTCGACACGATTGACCTGTGTAACCCATTTAATTTTATAGTGATATATTATTTTAATATTTTGTGATATTTTAGTTGATTTTATAATGATGAAAAAATTATTAAATGTTTTTTTTAATAATTTATAATATTTAATGTATTTTTTATTTGTAATTTCAATTTTTTCTGATTTTTTTATTTTTTTCGTGTCAAGTTTAAATTAAACAGGTTTTTCGTGTCGGGTCGGTTTACCCGTGTTATAAACGGGTCGTGTTCGGATCGTGTATCTTGACATGAATAATTAAACGGGTTGGGTTCGGGTTCGTGTTAGACCTATAATACCTGTGTAAAAACACGACACGCGAACACGAAACACGACACGATTGACACCCCTAGTTTCAGGTTCGATGTCGGACAATCATGTTGCAACATGGGTTACGACATGGAATTTTTCTTATGCTTTAGTACTTCAAGAACAGAACATGTATCCTCAAACTTCATCAACTGCTCTATTTCGTGATTCATATAATTGGTCTCTTCCAGACTCATGTTGCGACATGAATTGTGATGTTCCAACATGTAACCGTTATCAGAACTTCTTTTCCCTTGCAAAACACACTTGTTAATTTTGTCAAAAACTTCACATAAATCTTTTATAAATCTAACAAAGAGATTTTGGTCACATAATTTACTAATACTAATCAAATTTGTATTCAAACCATCAATCAACAAAAATTACTATTACCAAAAATTGACTAATACATAATTGACTAATACAAGTATAGGCAAGCCCTTAACATTTGGAGTTCCTATTCCCATAACCTTCGCTTTTGCCTCATCCCCAAAAATCACAAAACCTTCCTCAATTTTCTGAAAATTAAACAAGTTATTCCTATCACAAGTCATGTGTTTAGAACAACCACTATCAAAGTACCATGAAGGACTTATGCATGCTTCAATAGATGTGTTCACAAAGTTACACATAAGATCAGACTTTCATATCCAAACTCTACGAGGAAAATTACTTTTACTTTAACTTTAAGTGTTCGTCTAGGAGCAAATTTGGGAACATGTTGGAAATTTTTGGAAAACGATTTTGAGCATGCTTAACATACCAAAGATCATTATGTAACTTGTAACAATTAGGACGAATGTGACCAACAACATTGCAATAATGACAAGTAGGAGCAAACCTTTTACGTTTTGGTTGTTGAACAATAAAATTCTTACCAGATTGTGGAATCGGGGGATTTGAATTTGCACCTTTACTGAATTGATTATCATCTTTTGGATCCCTTTTTGAGTTGGAGCTTTCACCAATATAACCCACGGCTTGACGATTTACTCCCAATTTACCAATCGAGAGGATCTCATTAAGCTTGGTTTTACCAGTGTTCATCTTAGATAAAGAAGCCTTAACATCTTTCAATTCACCAAAGTGTCTTCAAGTGTTTTGTCTTTTCTCGCAATCAGTTCTGCAGGTGTTGGACCTCATGTTCCAACATCACATTCCGACATGAAAGTTCGTAATCTTTTCTTCAAGGGACTTGTTCGCATAACGAATTTCAATGAATTTTTGAACATCCGTTTGTACATAACTTGGACCTTCTCTTCACTAAGAACATCATTTCTCCGCTATAATCGAATATGAATCAATCATTTCATGAATACTTGATTTCTTGTTACCTTTGATGCACTAATTGAACGCCGCCGTTTTTATTGGTGTCGGGCGATGTTGCGACATGACTTGCGACATGGCATTTTCCAGAAAAATCAGCATGCCCGTGATTCAGAATCGTGATGAGTGCATCATGATTGCTCACTGCTTCTTGTTCATCTTGTGAATCATCTGATTCTACATTACTCCATGTGGTATTTAAGGATTTGCCTTGTTTTCTGAGAGTGTTAACACATTCGGCTTGTATGTGACCATATCTTTAACATTCCCTACATTGGATTCGCTTGTTTTTCCTGCCAACACTTGAAGAAGAAGGATTAAAAGCACTTTTATTATTAGAAAAACTTGAATTCTTACCAGATTTAGATTTTTGATTTTCTTCCATCCACTTTAAGAATTTTCCAAAGTTCTCTTCAAGAAAATTTATTGCATCAGCCACGTCGAAAACTGATGTTGCAACATCACTGGCAACATTAGTCTGCAGTGCAATCCTTATGTCTTTCGGCCGCTTGTTTTGACAATGATTCATCTTGAATATTTGAAGAGACCCCATGAGTTCATCAAGACGCATTTAAGTAATGTCTTTGGCCTCTTCAATTGTCGTCACCTTACTTGATAATCTTTTTGGCAATGATCTAAGTGTTTTCTTTACCAATTTTGTGTCAGAATATTTCTCACCAAGAGCACAAAATTCGTTTGCGATGTCACAGAGCTTGACATTGAAATCTGCAATAGTTTCGTCTTCTTCCATTCTAAGAGTCTCAAATTGAGTTGCAAGCATTTGAAGTTTAGAAAGTCTAACTTGAGCAGTTCCTTCGTGTACAACCTCGAGTATATCCCAAGCTTCATTGGCCGTTTCACAGTTTGCAATAAGCCTGAATTGATTGGCGTCAACATCACTGAAAATCGCATTCAATGCTTTGGAATTGGCATGAACCAATTCGATCTTATCAGTCATCCAAAGGGATCTCACTTTTGGGATAGTTTCTTCTTCTCGTTTTTCGTAGTTGGATGTTCCCATCCATTCACAATTGATTCCCAAGCCTTTTCATCCACATATATGATGAAGGCACGCATATGAGCTTTCCAGTAAGAAAAATTTGAACCTTCTAACAACGATGGGCGGACAACCGAACCTCATTCGCGTAGTAGCTTCACAAATAATGGCAATAATTTAATCCAAGATCAAAACCAAGTATATCTGGCAACCCGCTCTGATACCACTTGTTATAATTTGTTGCCCCAAATTAGTAAAGTATTATCAACAATCTGAACAATTGATGTTGTAAATTGATGTTACAACACCAGTTTTGACACCGATATTTCTGCACAGCGGAAATAAAAACACAACGATATTAACGTGGTTCAGATTAACAAATCCTTCTCCACAAGGCCACGCCCGGAGAAAAATAATTTCACTAATAATATAGGTTACAGAGTACAATAATTGGACTTAAATAATTTAAAGACTCCTTTGAGATCAATCGTCGCCGTTCTTGAACTCCCTTTATGTTTGTCGAAATTATTCCGGATTATCCGCTCGATGAACTCCCTTCAATGTTTGGACGCCTCCAAATTCCGGATCGCCTTCGTCCTGAAGACTCGCCTTCTTCTTTCTGAAAAATGAATTGCGTATTAATGAATCAACCTTGAATGTTGAAAAGAAAATACTCCAGCTTATCAAGAAATCACTTCGATGCTGCTGGAGAATGAATAATGTGGAAAATCACTTGTGGTTGGCTGTATGTTCTCTCTTTCCAATATTTCTTCCAAAGTAATTCTGCTCTTACAACCACACTCGAAATCTACAGGTGTGGTTCTCCTTATATAGAGATATAAAACTCACAATCTTATATTAACTAGGAATCATGAAATAAAGAACTCCTAATTAATATATATCTCTTTTAAGTGCATGTATGCAAAACCACATAATCAAAGAACTCCTATTTAATACAAATTACTCTCTCAATCCAATCCTCCCATGCGTAATTCTTCTTGTGAGTCAAGCTTCCTCCATGAATAAGTATCACTTGATTAATACACCTGCACACCACAAACTCTAAAATATTTTGACAAATATTGCCAACACAATAAAGTCCCAAAAATCGGACTAACACGTGTTATTAATGATACCAAAAAAATTCTTGTCTAATCATTTTGATATGAAAGATCTTGGCCTTGATGATGTTATTTTAGGAATAAAAATAATTAAAAATGGAAATTCTATTTCTTTGTCGCAATCTCATTATATTGAAAAGTTATTGAAATTTTTTAATTATTCCAATGTGAATCCAACATCTACCCCTTATGATCCAACTGTTAAGTTGAGAAAAAATAAAGGTGCTAGTGTTTCTCAACAAAAATATTCTCAAATTATTGGATCATTGTTGCATTTGATGAATCATACTAGACCGGACATTGCGTATGTTGTTGGTAAATTAGCAAGATACACACATAGTCATAATACTTCCCACTGGGATGTATTGGAAAGATTGTTTAAATATTTATAAGGGACTATTGATTATACTATTAACTTCACATGTTTTCCTGATATTTTAGAAGGTTACAGTGATGTAAATTGGATCACTAATTTGGAGGAAACAAAGTCAGCTAGTGGATATGTATTTATATTGGCAGGTGGAGCAATATTATGGAAGTCTGCTAAGCAGACTCTAATTTCTCGGTCAACTATGGAGGTTGAGTTAATTTCCTTAGATGCCGCCTGCACAGAGGCTGAATGACTTTAAAAGTTTAGGGATGACAATGTGCGGGGATGGGGTTGGTATGGGACATACCATCCCCATTCCCGAATCCAATTTCAAATACCATCCACGTACCATTTCCCATTTTAGGCATCTGGTACAAGGATAGGGAATCCTCGTTCGGGGAACGGGGTCCTCACGGGGATTTGGGGTCCCCGTTTGTATGTATTAATAAAAGAAATATATTTTTACTTAAAATAGTTAATAATTAAAATAGATAAAATATCATGAATCGCTAGCTAATCTTGTAATAACTTCACAATATAAAATACTTTAATAAATTGAGTTAAGTACAATAATTTTCAAAATACAAAGCCTTGTAATTTTAAAAATTAAAAATCATTACAATATAAAACACATAATATTTAGTGTTTAATTTTACAACTTAATAAAATATAAACATATTAATATATAATATATATGCATATATAAATATAAATATATATATATATATATTGGTGAATGGGGACGGTAACAGGGAATCCTCGTTTCATCAAATCGGGGGCGGGGACGGGGACGAGGATGGGATGGGGGATATAAATACCATCCCCGTCCCATCCCCGGTTTAAAAGCGGGGAAATCTCCATCCCGCTCCCATCCCCGAGTTAATTGGGTATTCCACGCCCCAATTTATTCCAATTATGAGGATGGTTCCCCTGGGATTTTGCCATCCCTATTTTTAAATGATATTCCCTTTGTTTAAGTCTATTCCTCCTATTTCTTTACATTGTGAAAGTCAAGTCATTATGCTTTAGAGCTAAAAGCAAAAAAAGAATACACTTGATCGTGAGACATAAATCAATTAGACATGGTGTTATTTCTTTGGATTTTGTCAGTCTCGAAAATAATATTGCGGATCCGCTCACAAAGGAACTGGCGCATCAGCAAGTTCTACAATCATCAAGGTGAATAGGATTGGAGCCTATTAATTAAGTCATTACAGTGGAAACCCATCTTCGGAGGTATGGCGATCCCATGAACGAAGTTCAACGGGTACAAATGAAACTATAAAATGGTGGCTTGGAAGAGCACAATATTTTAATAAATTGTTCATTTTTTCCAGAATTTTCCGAGTCATATTCCTATGGTGTTTAGTGCTCTTTATGTGACGTTTGAGGTTGATTTTATCTCTTAATGAATCAAAAGGCATAATTTTGCGTGGTGGTTGGTCACAAGTCACCCTTGGAGGATTCACCTAAATGAACGTGGTGGTGGGGTCGCCACTGTGAGGATGTAGCTACTCCTAATGACTTTCATGATACAAGATTATCAAGCATTTAAGGAAAGCAACCACCGATAGAACCACAATGTTTACTCATATCGTGGTGTGTGATGTGTTGTCATCTAACTACAAGGACTTAGATCAAGACATTCATGTCTTTATTGTCCTATAGGTGGTAGTACATTCACACTAAGTGATGTTCAAACCTAGAAGGTACCTACACATATTACACAGTATTATATGCTCATCTCAATTCTTAAAATTTGTTTTCTGAATTTTAAATCATGTAAGGAATCTTTGGATAATATTATTTCTTGATTTAAAATTAAGTGTCCCAATTCTTAGCCACTAACGGCTAAGTCATACGGTCAATACCCACTTTCCAAAATTTTTGCTAAGTTGTTGTAATGGTTAACTGACTTGCTTTTGACTATTAATTTCTTTAGCTTTACTTATAAAATGGTTAGCTATTATTCTCCTAAACATACATGTACAACATTTTACTGCTATTGGCCACTGTCAATTGCTATTGCTTTTCCAACTTTCATATACTCATTGTCCCTTGGCTAATACATAAAATTCATCATTTGCAAATTGTACTTCTAGTTCATAAAGAAAACAAAAATCATCAACCTCCAAAATTTTAACCTCCTATATTAATTTGAGCATTGAGTATACAAGTGGTTCGAGGTCTTCTTCGCTGCACACGAGAGCACCAACAGGTTGTCGAATCTTGGGAGAGGGACGTGCTATCAACAAATTCACTAGTGCAGTGGGGGCGTTTCCTCTCTAAAGAGAGCGCTACGGCGTGCTTCGACCCAGGTTATCCTAAAACTTGACTAATATTTATTTTTCGGCTTGTTATTATTTTATTGTTGTTTGTTTCTAAATTAGTAGATTAATAATCCCTGTTGTTTGTTCTTAAATTTTCCAACATCTTATCTCCGTGAAGATTCTTGGCCCGTTGGCCTACGGATGTACTTCCATTTGAGTTTATGAAATTTTATCGTTCTGGAAAAGAAAAAAAAAAGACAGCCATTTCATTATAACTTAAAAACTCCAGAGATATATGATCGTCTTGAGTTAGAATTGTCGGGGGTTGGGTCATCCCTAGGCAATTCCTACCATCCGGGAGCCCGTGAGAGCTCATAGACCAGATGTTATTTTTTTGTTTGAAACTTTAGCGCATTCTAATAAAGTAGAGGAAGTTAAAAGGAGAATAAATTTCGAAAATTGTTTTACTATTGATCGGTTAGGAATAAATGGTGGGGTTTGTATTTTGTGGCGTCTTAATAATATGGTGACTATTAAAAGTTATTCTCGTAATCATATCGATGCGGAGATTATGGAAAATGGTGTTGGTATTTGGAGGTTAACGGGATTTTATTGGATGCCAGACAGAGCTAATAGAAGAGAATCTTGGAATCTACTAAGAAGTTTAAAGTCTCAATCTGATCTACCATGGTGTTGTATTGGTGATTATAATGATATGCTACAGCCGGAAGACAAAAGAGGTCGAGTGGAGCACCCAAACTGGTTATTCAATGGTTTTCGGCAGGTAGTGATGAATTGCGGCTTACAAGACCTCCCTCTTCAGGGATATCCGTTTACTTGGAGCAGGGGAAGAGGAGGCGTAAATGTGGTAGAGAAGAGAATTGACCGTGCAATGGTGAATTCTAATTGGCTGGAATTATTCCCTGAGTCATGCTTAAAGAATTTAGTTGCGCCAATTTCTGATCATTCTCCGTTATTATTGAGTGCATCTGTTAGAGGAGTTCAAAAAATTAATAGAAGGTTTCGCTTTGAAAATCGTTGGTTGCAAGTCAACGGTTTCGACTAAGTGGGTAAAGATGATTGGTTGTTTTCTATGGTTGTGGAGATTCAGCAAAAGCTAGAAACTTGTGCGGAAAAGCTGGGAGTTTGAGGAAAGAAGCAGAAATTGCTCTTTAAAGTGGAGATGGCGAAGTGTAATAAAATGCTTCTGGACTTAAGACATAAGGATGGGGTTGAAGAACGTCTATTGTATGAGAGTACTAGATCCAGTTTGCCAATCTATTACTTCAAGAAGAACGCTATTGGAAACAACGAGCGAAAATTCATTAGCTTAAATAAGGTGATAGCAATACTCGGTTTTTTTATAGATTTGCGTCTGCTCGGAAAAAGGGGAATTGGATTGAGAAACTCCAAGATGATGCTGGGAATTGGCACGAAGATCAGAAGGAGATTGGAGGTATTGTTTGTGAATATTATGCAAATATATTCAAGAAATCCTCTTGTCATCTTGATCTTGTTATTGAGGTTATCAGACCCTGTATTACGGAGGAGCAAAATCAGGTCCTTGTTAGTTAATTTGATTTTTCGGAATTTACTAAATCGATAAACCATCCGGATAAATCACCGGGACCTGATGGTTTCAAACCGACGTTTTATCATAAATTCTGGCCGTTAATTGGAGATGAAGTTTTCAGAAGCTGCAACGAATGGTTGAGGAAAGGGCGTTTCCCATATGGCTTGAATGACACCAATGTGGTGTTAATTCCGAAAATTAAAAATCCGAGTAATACGAAAGATTGGCGTCCTATCTCGTTGAGTAATGTGATCTACAAAATTCTAGCAAAGGTGCTGGCCAATAGACTTAAAGGAGTGGTGGCTAAAATAATTTCCAAAATTCAGTCGACTTTTCCACCAGGTAGGTCTATCAATGATAATGTTCAGGTTGTATTTGAACTCATCCATAGCATGAAGAAAAATTCGAAAAGAAAGTTTGGGGGCGTAGCATTGTAGATTGATATTAGTAAAGCATATGATAGCATTAACTGGGAGTTTTTGGAAGCTATTATGAAGAAGATGGGTTTTGCAAAAGAATGGGTTGATTGGATCATGATGTGTGTATCCTCTGTTAGATATTCAATTGGTGTCAACAATGATTTCGTAAGCCCGATTATTCGAGGAAGGGGATTGAGGCAGGATGACCCCTTGTCACCATATTTGTTCATCATTTGCGCCGAAGGCCTTTCTTATTTGATTAAAGATGCGGAATCTAAAGGGTTGACTCATGGAACCAAAGTGTGTAGGAGGGCACCGTCGATTTCTCATCTTCTTTTTTTATGACGATAGCTTATTATTTTTTAGAGCTTCGTTGAGGAATGAAACCAATCGAAAAGAATTCTTGAGAGTATAAGAACGATCCGGCCGCATTGTTAATTTTGGAAAGTCGGGAATTTTTTTCAGTAGTAACATTCATCAACAAACTAGAGATGATATTTGTCAGTCTTTGGATGTGTGGCAGCAACTTAACACCGGGAAGTACCTTGGGCTTCCCTCGTTGATTGGTAGAAAGAAGAAGGATGTGTTTCGACACATTAAAGATAAAATCTGGAATTATATTCAACACTTGAGAAATAAGCCGATTTCAAAAGAAGGTAAGGAAATTCTTATCAAATATGTGGCTCAATCTATTCCAACTTACTTCATGAGTACTTTTCTGTTACCTACCTCTTTGTTGGATGAAATTGAAAAGATGTTAAATTCATTTTGGTGGAATTCGAATAAAGATAAGTATAGGGGAATTAATTGGTTTAAATGGGAGACTATTTGTGATAGAAAGGATAAGGGAGGTTGGGATTTATAGAGCTCTTGGGTTTTAATGTGGCATTATTGGGGAAACAATGATGGAAATTCTTGACGGATCCAGACGCGCTTGTTACAAAGATATTCAAAGCTAAATACTTTCCTAGAGGGAATTTTTTGAGTTCAAAACTAGGATCCAATCCTAGTATTATTTGGAGGAGTGTATGGGTTCTCTAGTAGTGTTACATAAAGGGAGTCGTTGGAAGATTGGTAGTGGGAGGAATGTGAAAGTTTGGGGAGAACCTTGGTTAAGGGATGCCAATAATTTTTTTATCTCAACACCTTTTAACCCGGTTTGGTAACTGATGGTATGTGATTTGTTTATACCAGGTGTAAACAATGGGATGTGGAATTGCTAGAGGAGTTGTTTTTGTGAGAGATGTGAGACTCGATTTCTAATATTCTACTCACTAATGATATGGGAGAGGATATCAGAGTGTGGCACTTTGATAAGAAAGGAAAATCTTTGGTTAAAAGTGGGTATAGGGTGATTATGAATGGTGTTGAAGAGGGTACAGAGGAGAATTCGAGCATGTGGAGAAAACTATGGGATTTGAAGCTTCCACCAAAGGTTAAGCATTTTATTTGGAGAGTATGTCGGGACTGTCTTCCCGCAAGGTTCAATCTCACCCGAAGACATATACTTGTAGAGTCGACGTGTGTGTTGTGTAAAGATCAAATTGAAACTGCATGGCATCTGCTTCTAAGTTATTCTTTCAGAAGATCAGTCTGGATTGTTGCTAATGTTGAAAATCTGGTGGAAGAGTGGGCTGTGTCAGCTGAGTCTGTGAAGGAATTTGTGGCTTCTTGTCTGTCACACGATGAGGAATGGAGTAGGGCAAAATGTTTTATGGTGTTGTGGAGCTTGTGGAGGGTAAGGAATAATGTGTTGTGGAACAATGCTCAACCTACATCAACTGATGTTGTTCATTCTGATGTATGCACCTTAACTGATTGGTGCTCAGTTAACTCTAAGTCAGGTGTATTTGCTGATTTTGCAGGGGATATAACTTAGTTGCAAAGGTGGAGAAAACCGAACCTCTTCTTTCCTCAAGTGTAACGTCGATGCAACCTTGAGTACTGATCAAAATACCACGTGTTGGAATGGTTTTGAGAGATGATAAAGGTGATTTTGTTGTTGCTAGAATGTAGTCCAATTCCCTAGTTTATTTGCGCTTTAAGAAAGCAGAAGCAATTGGTGTTTGTGAAGCTCTATCTTGGATTAGATTACTTGATCTTCATCAAGTAGTTGTAGAAACAGATGTTAAATATGTGGTTGATAGTATTTCTTCTATTGAGTGTGGGAATTCTGAGTAAGATAGCATGATTGAAGAGTGTCGAATGTTATTACGAAGAGAACCAAATATGTCGGTGGTGTTTACCCGTCGTAGTGGCAATGAGGTTGCTCATGCACTAACAAATGAATCGTTTTCTTTTGATAGCCCATCGGTGTGGAGTTATCCACCTCTTTGTATTGTGAACCTTTTATTGAATGACTTATCGTAATAAAATTATCTAGTTTAATGAACAGAGGCACACAGAATAACAGCTATCCTTACATCTATTTCTACTAGTTTAATGAGCATTGGCTACTTAAATAACTGATACAATTTTATAGAAAGTAAAATACTAACTTATAATTGGTTATTCACATAGCGTGCTATATATTCGGTGCAACATTTCAACATGCCATCCTCAATTAACCAATACCTTGTATAAATTATTAATCAATCCATAATTTATCCATCAATAGTCCCTAATCATGTTCGACCTTAGACAAATGAATGCGTCCTAGTACAACAAATAGAAACATGAGACCAGAAAAAACACAATCCTGTAATAAAGACACAAGAAAAACAACTCACCTTCCAATAAACATACAATATATCCAGATACATCAGTAAAAATGTATTTATTTAGTCAAATGTTCATACTCATATTTTTTGTTTTTGTTTATGGAAGAATATGAAATTGTCCGAATAAAAATTGTCCGTAAATCGCAAAGTCTAAGCTTATAGAGCATCAAGGTATATTACACAGGCTTCTTCATTACTCCACTCCCTGTAAATGCACCCTTTCGTTCCTTTTGATCCCACTTTAGTTCATGGGCAAGAAAGAAACGAAAGGATTTTCACATCGGAGTAAAATACCAAAAGCCAGTGTTGACCAAGCTGTAAAAAAGAAAAGAAATACCCGATAGGGCTGAAATGAAGTTATATTTTGGGGGAACAATTGTTGTGGTCCGACCAGAAATAACGTTTCTTTTCACGTTTCCAAGGCCGTCGTCTTACAGATGGGACACAGGTTCTTCACTGTAAGCCACTGTTTGATGCAACCGCATGAAACTCATGCCTACAGTCCAAGATTCCAATATCATCTCCAGTGATGTAATTTTCCTGATTGATACGCATAAAAGTGAAATATTCATGTTTTTGCATACGCACCAGCAAAATCAAGCAGATTAATATGACACCCTCACGAAACCAACATATGGCAGGCAAAATTTGACGCACTTGGTACGGAAAATGTGACGTAAGGTGATAATTATTTGGGATAATTTATAGAAACTACCCTTGAAGTTTGACCTAATTACAAAAAAAATCTCAATTATTTTTCAAAATTACAAGTGCCCCTTGTGGATTGTATTTTGTTAACAATATCCCCCTATTGAAGGTGCAATTTGTAAAATAGAAGGAAATATCACGGGATATTTGTAATTTTGACAGACTAGGTTTTTTTTAATTGACTAAACTTCAAGAGTATTTTGTGTAACTAACCCTAAATATTTTACTTTTCATGCAATGTGCCAATGTTCAGAAAAAAACAGCTGACTTGTGAGTGTATCCAAGTGGCTAGCATCGAACGACAAGGTCCCGGTTGTTTAAGGAGTTAATGTAATATGCCGAACAATTAGCAAGAAAAAAAATGATTTTAACCTGACAAATACAACATGGCTCCAAGTTCGGGAAGACTCTCATAGCTTCATACTTTCGTTGTTTCATGGAGCCCCTAATTTGTTCCTCATTCAATCCAGTACTCACATTCCCTATTCGTTCCTCCAACGCCAGCAATTCCTATCACACGACATGGGAGTTTGAAAACAATAATAATCCGCAATATTTTCTTTGATTTGTTTGAGAGAGAGAATGAGGAGATTCAAAGGGTAAATTAATGGACTAGAAGTACCTCATATGACATATTGTCGACATCAAGCCTCATATCTCTGTGTCTGTCATGCAACTCAGCAAATCCATTAATAAAAGGGTCAACAAGCATATATTCCTGGAGAGAAAAAAGTCGACATTTTAATATCATCAGTCCTTATCCCCCATTTAAATAAACACGTGATAACACAATAATTTCATTGGACTCAATTGCAAGAACCAACACGCTTTTCCGAATTGAGAATCGGAAAACTCAAACAGTTGTTGTATGCTCAGTTGAGCTTTTTATTTTGCACTAGAAAATATGCATACAATATATTCACATTATTACATAAAATATAATATTCTTTACGTGGTGTTTGACAAGGATAATAGGCCAGGAAAAGGTCTGTTGTCAGCCCAACTCCGATGTTTGGGAATTTTGTTTAGGGCCCATGACGACACTTCCAGCCCATGAATTAATCATGCAGGTTGTAATCCTGATTTCCCTTTTTACAAATTATCAAACTCGACCCTCACTCTCTAGTAGCATGACATTGTTAACTTTTTACTGTTTTTTAACATGGGGTAAATTATATATTTCCCAATATTATCCTATTTTGTCATTGATGCCAAACAACGACTTGCATACTCTGTTTAAAAAATCAATACTTCAACTCCAAACCCCAAACACAATATTATACAAAGTTATATAATCCATTAACAGTACAATCCTATACAATCCTAAAAATTTATCAAATCCCGTCCACAAAGGCAAACGTGCCCTTATATTTTAAAAAGAGAATGCAAAATTAACAAAAAGTTTAAAGTTTAATATATATTAAACTTAATCCCTCACCCAAATTGGGTGTTTACACACACACACAAAAAAAAAAGACAATACTTAATTATTAATTATCACAAAGACCCAAAACAAACCTCAGCTTGTAAGTGGACACCCCTCCGCATGGCAGTCAACATTTGACGAATCTGTTCACGCAAAGTAACAACAAGAAATTTCTTTGTTAATAAGTCTTTTTTCAAAAAATAAAATAGAATAAAATAAAATAACAGGTGGGGCAACGTGATTACACAGAATATCTATATAACAGTTCAATTCCATATACCTCAAATTATGCAGGACCAGAAAAGTCTTCGCTTCAGACCAAATAACCTTTTTTATTTGATCAGTGATTTCATCCATCTATACTATCGCATTTACCATGGCATCAAGTACTTTTTTAAGATTCTTAAGTTGACATGCTACAGAAATATGTATCGTCTGATGAATTTATGGTAGTTCAGGCGATCTTTTAATCTCTACTTATCCAGAAGGAAAAGCGAGAAAAAAAAAACACAACATTTCCAGAATCCTATCATAAACGAAGGTCTAAATGCTTGTTCGTATAAGACTTTCAGAAAAAGATCCACGATTCTGCACTAACTGAAGACTTACAAAAAAAAGATCTCACTGAAACTATGAAACAAAGATAGTTGCGCTGTATAATTCATTAAGGTGGGAATAATAAAACGAACTTCAACTTCTTTTGAGATTATTTATAACTCTAAAATAAAGAAGCTCCTAGAATCAGCAGAACATGTTAGCACAACATGTAAAACCAATTTTCTTGCTCCAAAATGGGCAAAATTTAACATAAAACTCTACAAAAGATACCAGGATATGAATGTTCAACATTACCGATCATAGTTTCAGATACGAATTCTTATTAGAGACATTTAATTTTGAACTATAAACTGTGGGTTTACTGTACATCTACAGTTCGGGACGCTAATTCGAATTTTGCAAGAGCTTGGTATAATTTCGGAAAACTTGCACAGTCATGATGCACACATATACACTACATTCACATGAATATTCGAAAAAGAAAACAAAAATTTAAGGGATAATTACAGAGAGTACCCTTGAAGTTTGACCTAATTACAAAAAACACCCAACTAACTTTCAAAATTACAGAAAGTACCCTGAGTTATGATTCAGTGTTAAAATCAAGGGGTAGACTGTAATAATTTCATAATAAGAAGGGGAATTTTGAATACTTTTTGCTCATGAAGGGGGGTAAATGTTAGACAAAATAAAACTTCAGGGTACTTTTTCGTAATTTTGAAAGTTAGTTGGGTTTTTTTTGTAATTAGGTCAAACCTCAAGGGTACTTTTTGAAAAATTTAATGAAGGAAATTTACCAGTCTATGTCTGCCCTCAACAGCAGCCAAAGCACGCCAACCGTTAATATCTTCACCTGGCATATCCAGCAATAATGCTGCTGACCGTTGATCTAATTGATGCTGAGCGACTACTAGTAGCCGCCTCATCCGACGAAGAAGAGGTGGAGGGCAAATGCGTAAATTGACTTCTCCGAACTCCAGATTCAGATTCAACGCGATGGAAAGGAATCCAGGGACCACCAGCTTCTGACAACCTTTGATGATTTTGCGATGTATGGTTCTGATGAGGCAACCAAGAACTCCGCCCACCAGAACTGGGACCCACCCGAGAACCAGAAGAATGATTTCTAGAAGATAACGAAGTTCCAGGAGCAAAACTCCAATCGATTTGGTCTTGCGGGATATTTCTCGTCTCGGGGGCAGAAACAGTCAGGGAATAATCTGCCAAAGTATTTCTACGGGAGCTTCTTACATTATTAACTTCCTCGCGCGCTCCAGAATTTCTTTCTCCAGAGACCATAAAAGAACTAGACGAACGTGAACCGTACGATCCATTCCAAGGGTAAGGATGCATTCCTCTAGCCTCGTTTACGTGCATTAAATGAGACTGATTCAAATTTGGATTCATTGGCATTGTCATTGGTGATCTCAAATTTGGATTCATTGATGTGCCTCTAGGTGTATCAAATAAAACTCGCTCATGCCGTCCATGATTTGATCTTGTAGTGAAATTTCTAGACGAGCTTTCTGATACTGCTGGAACACTTGGAGACGGGAAAAATCCAGGGGATTGCCGATTAATGCCAACCCCATTACTCGAACTTATCTGTTGGGAATAATTAGTTGGAGACAAGTCGAACGGGGGAGATGATATACTTAAATTTCCTGGATGCTGCATTATGTTTTGGTTGGAGCTCGAACTTCCACCAGGGTAAAATTGTCCAGAAGTACCCTCGAGAGCCTTTCTCTTGCAAGACGAACCCCAATTACCAAAAGATGCATCATTATTTTCGAGAGAAGCGCTCGAACTACCTGAAAAGGGTCCCACATTACTCGAAGAAGCATAAAATTTTGGAATCTGCTCCGTTTCCATCACATGCCCATTGTTTGAATTTAAATTCAAAGAAGCATGGTTTGAGCTGTAATTATTCGTATTTGAGGACCTGCTAGAAATGCTGATATTGGACCGTGGTTCAAAAGACCAATTTTCTGAAGTTGGATCAGACCCAGAACGAGAATTGTAAAAGGCAGACCATCCAAGATTCGTTTTTGAATCATCGCCATCTTGGATATTATTTGCACTTGAGCTGGATTCACCACGGTCCCAACCACTGAAAATCTGAGAAGTTTCATTAGCGGCGTTTATGCAACTAACACTGCCATCTGTGGGCCCGAGCATGTAATTTGAGAGTCTGTTTTCAACTGGGTTCAGCATGTTGTCCCAAGAAGCCGAGTGATCCATAGGAGTGTTGCTGGGATGAGATCCTTGGTTCAAATCAATTGGTTCAGGAAAGGAATCGAGGGCACTCCTTTCCCGTTGCATATCTGTATATTATATGTTGGAAAATGCTATGGACCGTCGAACAGTTTTCAGAGCAAATAGGATTGAAAAGTTTAGTAGACCTGCAGACAATTAAGGATAATAGAGTCACTTTCATCCGAATATAAAGCTAGATGGACAAGAATTACGGTTGTTATTGTAAACTTATCACCACCACTACAAACGTGAAAAAGGAGGAGCAGCGACTGATAAGCATCTTAACATTTCTCTGTGCCCGACATAGAGAGCAGTAGCAAAACACACTTACAGATATTAAACAAGTTCTACCTAAAATAATATGAATGTCAATTTCACTTCAGAATCTTAAATTGTCATCAACTATTGCAACTTCACAAGGTATTGGTCCTTGAGGCAGGTCAACAATGAGATTTACTCCTACTAGTTCCTAATCCATGGAGCACTCATACATGTACGGAACACGTGTACGATGCAACACAAATACGGAATACGGCATGTATGGAAATTTTAAGGATGCGAGTATGGCATATATATATAATTATATATTTTTATATTATTGTAAATATAGACGTACTAAGTACAATTTAGAAGAAATCAATGTTTCAACCATTTTCATAAATACTCAATCCATCTAAAAATTCAAATAACACCAAAAACCTAAACAAAGTCACTCCCAGTTACAATGAAATAGGAAATAGATTGATCTCATCTCCACCATTGTCATCATTACTACAACATGTTGGAAATAAACATGATTTGGTCCAAATTATATTGGGCTTGAGAAACATATGCTAAAAGTAAGAGTCCAATAAACACTATAGCTCATTAAACCCCAATTCTAGAAAGATTGCTTTAGAAATGTCTTAGGATATATCTAAGATATTATTTGAAAAAAGCTTGTAGAAACTTCTAGTGAGCTAGATACTTTAAAGGATAAGTCTAGAGGATAAATTGTAGCCGATGATAACTCTAGAGGATGATTTGTAACCATTAGATTAAATAAATACTAGTCATTCGTTACACATTTGAAAACCTGTCAACTGTAACATGATGAGAAGTGCTTACACACCGAAAACATGTCAACTGCCAATAGCCTTCTAACAATAAGAAGAGAAGAATAAGAAGAGAAGCTCATGTGCCAATCTTACTCACTGGTAAGGAGACCGTATTATGTGCTTTCGAGAAGGAGACTTGTCACCTGTCAATCTTACTCACCAAAGACCGTATTATGTGCTTTCGAGAAGCGGAACTTGTCAACTGTCAATTATACTAATCGGAGATAGTATTATGTGCTTTCGAGAAGCGGAGACTAACTATCAATCTTACTCACCGGAGACAGTAAAAAGACTTGTGTTTTCGAGAAGCGAAGACTTGTCAACTGTCAATCTTACTCACATCGACCATAAGGAGACCGTGCTTTCAGAAAGCGAAGACTTGTCAACTGTCAATCTTACTCAGCGATCTTACTCACCGGAGATCGTATTATGTGCTTTCGAGAAGCGGAGACTTGTCAACTGTCAATCTTACTCACCGTAATATGTGAGTTCGAGAAGCTTAGGTGTCAATCTTACACATCGGATACTTATCTAACCCTTTTATTGAGAAGCTAATGTGTCAATAGAGAACCTCTAATGTCAATCTTACACCGGAGACCGAGACCGTCAGTATTATATGTTTCTCAAACTTCAGCTTTCGAAAAGCTCAAGTGTCAATCTTACACACCAAGACCGCACAGTATTATGTGCTTTTCCTCTAACTTGACAGAATTATGTGCTTTCTCAAACTCCACTATTATGTGCTTTTGAGAAGCTCAGGCATCAATCTTACACACCGCTCAGGTGTAGACCGGAACAGTATTATGTGCTTTCTCAAACTTCACAATATTATCTCAAACTTCCCACCGTCACCGGTCTCTTTCTTCAAATAATCTACCACATTCTTCAAATAATTTACCAGTTTATCAAATAATCTACCACCTGTCCCAAGAATAATAGGAACAAAAAAAAATAATTAGAATTCAAAGTCGGGAGAACAGCTAAACAGAACAAGAAAAAAGATTGCAACTTTGTGAATATCACCAAAATTCACTACTTTGGACAAATGAGTTAATCTTAAAACACCCACTACAAAGTCAAAATATTGATGTTATCGAAACTCGTAAATTGAAGTTCCAAATACTACAAAGTGCAGATCCTCTTTTGATATTTTCGATCTCAATCTCATATACTTGCGAACAAAAATCATCAATCCTAAAGCAAACACAGAAATCGAAAAAAAAAAAAAAGCAAACTCAGTTCATCAATATTAAACAAATCCAAAAAAGGAAATTACCACCAAGACAAAATTAAATATTAGATGGGTCAAGAATAAAACCTTAGAACCAGAGTAGATGATCGAGGAGCTGGCGATCGGGTTTTCTTCTCTCTTATTTTTTTTCCTTTTTCTTTGGGGTTGAAATTACGATTAAAAAAAAAAAAAAAAGACAGTAGGTGAAGAGTAAAGGGCGCTTGTAAGAAACCCAAGCAATTTTTATATCTTGTTGGTAATAAAAAGTAAAATAAATTCTTTGTTTTGCTGTTTCTTTAAGGTGAGACGACGGTTCCACATGTGAAGAGAGATTAAAGATATGCCGACGAGAAGACAAAGCAGAAGGGATCGCTATGACTACGCAGTTTTATGGATGAAAGAGAATGTGATGTGCGTTGAGACTGTACACACAAAAAAAGACATATCTGTGTGTAGAGAGACTAGAGAGAGACAGAGAAATAGAGCGGTGGGCTTGTTTATATTAAATAGTAAAGATGGGTAGTTTGGGTACTCAAAAAAAAAAAAAAATATGGATAGTTTGGGAATTTAGGAAATTTTATTGGATGAATTTTATGACTAAGATTTAAAATTTGAATTTTGAGGTTAATTTCTAAAAAAGGTTTGATAATTTTTTAATAGACTTTTATTGATGGTAACCTATAAAAGGGTAGTGATTTATGAATTAGAGATATACTAGAATAATACCCGTGTAAACACACGGGATTTACCCAAATATAAATTTTAGTATCACAAATTTAAAAGATTTGACTTTTTCAAACTAATTGTGAGCAAAGCTTTTATTTTTTGGGTTGTATTTAATCTTTTATAATCTTCACTAAATTTGTTATCTTTTAATTGTGTGCATATAGTTCACGCGTAGATAAATGTATAAAACGCAGTGTAGAATTCGGAGACAATGAAAAGTTGGCAAATAACCAAAATTAATGAGGTGTTGACATGTGTCAACTTTTTTTTTTCTTTTCGTATATAGGGTAGAAGGGCTTATTTAATTTGATTATAATTTGGTTTAAATTATTTATTTAATTGTGAATATAATTGGTTAGTGGGTCAAAACTGGATTTAATTTGAAATATATATTGGAGTTAGCATAAATCGGAAATTAAAAGGTGCATATAAATTAAATTTATTTTTGAAATATAATATTTTTAAATGATAGTGTAGATAAATCCTTAATATTTAGATTACTTCTTATCTCCTAAATTTCTTATTATCTTTTTAAATTTGTAATCTTTTAAAAAATATTTAATTTATAGATAAGACTGTCATATGAATAATTATAAAATAGACATGTGTATTTGAGAGAATGAGGAGTTGATACATGTCAAAATTAATGAGGTGATGACATGTGTCAACTTTGTTTTCTCTTTTAGTATATAGGGTTGATGGTTCTTGGGATCAATTTTGTGATTCAATGACAGAGACTTATGTTGTAAGTGCGACTGACATGGGTTGGTTCCACCTTAGTGCCACTAAGATTCTTTATACTCTATTGTACTTAAAAAAAAAGAGGATATATATGGATCTTTTTTACAATTAAAACTCTTTACTTACAATTCATTATTTACTATACAAAGGTAGAGAAGCTTCAACCTTTGGTATGAGAGTATAGAGAATTATCATAAAATATATTTTCTCATGAGGCCATTCATTTAAGAAATTTGGGCCACTAATATTCTCTATATTAATTATGTAAATCGTCAATTTCGAACTCGACATATTGCATTAGGTAATTTCATGATTTTTTGTAAGTACAATGTGAGAAATTTGCATATGAAACATTATCTTGAAATAGAAGATTTTATCCGGGAAATTGGGGGAAAGGACACACCCACTCGTATGGGATCAAACTCGGATTATTCACTCTTATAACACATGTCTCAACCACTAGAGCATAAGTTGGTCTCGGCAATTTCATGATTCTATTCCCTTAAAAGATCTAACATTGGTTTCAAATTTTTAAATACCTCGAAATCTATAATGAGATACTTTAACCAATCATAATGAGCAAAGACATACTGAAATCTATTTTTCCTTTCTATATTGTACCTCTCTTCATAGACCCAAGGTCTGAAAGGCCGAAGGCCGAAGCCCTATTAGTTCTGGGCCAATTGATTAAGAAATGGATTTATGTTTTCTTTTTTACGGAATGGGCTATAGAGAGGGTGTTTGGTATATGGCTGTTGGCTGCATATGGGATGCTCTTTAAGTTGAAAGTTGGTCCGTTCGTAGATAAGGTCCCTTTCCTTTTAAATTAATAAATTAATATTTATTTATTGTATTGTATAGGATAAATTTATTTTGCCTTTCAAAATGGTGAGAAAAAATCAAACTTACTGATAGTTAGCTAATTATGGTCTTTTGCTAGTAATTCTATTCAGTTAATAATACTATATATTATTTTAATCTTCACTCTTTTTTATTTACTCTAAATTCTTTTTGATATGCAAATATTATAAATAATCCGTTATAAAAATTAATCAATTATTCCTTTTTAAGGGGAAAAAAATGAAGTATTCAATTATCTTCCGCAGACTCAAAAAATCCAAATTAAAAAATATTAGGGAGTGATTGCTTGGCCTTTTATTTTGTGCTTTTCTAGAGAATAATGTGAAAATTTATTTTAAAAATAAAAATAAATTTATAGAGCATTATTGGATATAAAATAAAAATATAATAATAATAGTTGACGTCATAATTTATTTATTTATTTTAATAATGAATAGATGTGATTGATGATTTGAAAAATAAGATATAACAAATAGTATATTTGTGATATAATTGTTTAGTGATGATAGTTGATGTGATGTTTTTTTTTTTGTTAAATTGCATATTTTGATTGATAACCGTACTTTTAGTGAGAAATTCGTCCGAAAAATAAGAGGGATGAAAAAAAATTTCAGAATGAACTATCTTACCTAGGGATGAAAATTGAACCAAACTACTCGATACTCGATTCGTTAAAAGCTCGTTTGGCTAGGTTCGTTAACATAACAAACCAACTTGAACATAATTTTTCGTTCGATAAAATATAAAGCTCGGCTCGATTAGTAAAAAATGAACATAACATGTGTAATATCAAGTTATTTGATCTCGATTCATGCTCAGCTCAACTAAAGCTCGTTCAAGCTCGACTCGATTAATAATTAAACCAAACTCAAATACAATTTTTCCATAAAAGTTCAAACAAATTTGAACAATATTTTATAACACTAATCTTACAATTTCAACACGTGCTTCTATGGAATCTAAGTAAAACCACAGTGTTGTCTCCTTCCTTTGTCTCCATTCGCACAGAAATCAAAAAACCACTCCATTCCCAAAGGAAAACAAAAAACCCACCAAACAAAACATGAATTCCCGTGCTTTGGCCGCTTTACTTTCATCTCTAATTTCCCAACTCCTCATTCTCCTTTTACTCCTTTTTCCTCCTTCAAACGCCAACACCAATTCATTTTCCTCTCCGCGTCATAGTTTTCAAGAATCCCTTTTTCTTCTCCTCCGCCATTTTCTCTCCACCTCGGATATAGCCGCCGCCAGCCTTTCCTTCCTCTCACTTTCCAGAAAACGCAAGAGGGCCCACTCCCAAGACCCCGATGACCCGGGCGACGACAGCGAACCCGGGTCAAGACTCGGCCGGCTCGGGTCTGTCGTCCCTCGAAACCCCGACTCGTTCAAGCAGTTCTTTCGGATGAACGCTTCGACTTTCGAGTGGCTCTGCGGCCTCCTCGAACCGTTACTCGACTGTCGTGACCCGGCCGGCTCGCCTCTCAATTTACCCGCCGAGTCTCGGCTCGGAATCGGACTTTTCCGGCTCGCCACCGGCGCCGATTACACTGAAATATCGAGCCGTTTCGGAGTCTCCGAAGGTGACTCGAGATTTTGCGTCAAACAGCTCTGCCGTGTGCTCTGCACCAATTACCGGTTCTGGGTAGGGTTTCCGAGTCAAACCGAGTTAGATTCCGTGTCGACCCGGTTTGAAACCCTAACCGGCCTCCCCAATTGCTGCGGAATCATAAGCTGCACTAGGTTTCACGTCGAAAGAACAAACGGTGCAGATTCAATCGCCGCTCAAATTGTGGTAGATTCATCATCAAGAATTTTAAGCGTTATAGCTGGTTTTCGTGGTAATAAAACCGATTTACAAATCCTAAAATCGTCGAGTTTGTGTAAAGATATCGAAAAAGGGGTACTTTTGAATTCACAAAAACATATTGCTGTAAATGAAATTGTTGTACCTCAGTATTTAGTAGGAAATGGGGATTATTCCTTGCTTCCTTGGTTATTAGTACCGTTTGTTGATGCTGATCGAGGATCGGTTGAGGAGAATTTCAACAATGCGCATCGTTTGATGCGTGTTTCTTCGTTAAAAGCAATGGCGAGTTTGAGGAATTGGGGTGTTTTGAGTAGGTTTATCGGGACGGAGTATAAGTTTGCGGTTGCTTGTATTGGTGCTTGTTCTATTTTACACAATATGTTGATCATGAGGGAGGATTATTCGGCTTTTTGCGATGAGTTGGATGATAAAGTGTTGGATAATCAGAGTAGAGCTAGTTTGGAGGGGAACTTAATTGAGGATAAAGCATTTGTTATAAGAAAGGCATTGGCTACAAGAGCAAAAATCTAAGGTTGTGTTTGGATTAAAGGATATGAGGATGGATTTCAAATCCATAATTCAAATCTATTGGTGGTTGTTTGGATTGGCTTGGATTTGAAATCCATCTCATTCATTTTGAACCATGTTTTTAGTTATTTGAGTGGATTTCAAATCCACTCCAATTTGGAGGGATTCGGAATCCATTTATTTCAAATCAAATCCATCAATCCAAACACAATGTAAGATTGTTCGACTGGTTTGAGTAGGTCATATCGTAGAGCATTGACAGTTTTGGATTTGCAATTCCAAGAAATGGACAATGGCCATGAAGATAGCTATGTTCTTCAATTTTGGAATGAGGTAAATTGAGTTTTTTTCTTTTTTTTTTATTTTATTTTATGCAGCACCATTTATTATTGAATGATTGTGAGCTTTAGGCTTATGTAAATTGATTTGTGAAAGTAATAAAATTCTTTTTGATCATTGAATTGCTGAATGGAGATTTTCCCTGCGTGCCCTTATTTTCTAGAATGGTACAGTGTTTGTTTAACAATTTCAGCCAGTTTACTTATATTAGCTGTAGAAGTATAAACATGATGTCGTCTTTAAATCACACAATTAGTTTTACTTGGCAATTCATCTAAAGAATTGAGAACTCTGAGGAACCTCTGATCAATCATTTCTGGCAAATCAAATATATTAGAATTTTCAACTTCTTATTCAACTGTAGGAGTGAAATTTCTGATCGTTCGTAGTTCTTGTTCTAGAGAAGGCCCACTATTTATGGAATACAATGGGTAAAAAAAAAATGACTGGCGTGCTTTGTGATATGAATAAATCAATGGCTGTCTCCTTTACATTAAAGAAGCAAAATTTAGGTATACTTGAGACCTCAATTTTGCAGAACGCTGAGATTATGATATGTAGAGTTGACTGAATAACCAAATATATGGAAGTTATTAGTATTATAGATATTACTGAATGTTTTGGTACTATTGGATGGTTCTCCTGTTGTCTGAATCTAATCCAAGGTTCCAACTTAGGTGCTTTAGAAATTTGAATTGATGAAGAACTTTAAGCATATGCTGTGCTTATTATTATGTTTTTACAATGTTCGGTAAGTAAAGCTGAGACAGAATTAATTGCTGAAAGTAAACTCTGGAATGAAATTTTAAAATAGGCAAAATTGCAAAATTAGTCCTGTAACTTTATACCGGTGGCATAATCGTCCTGTAATAATCTTAATTGGCAACAAAATCCTGTAATTAATTAAAACTCGCAATTTCAGTCCTAATTTGGTCGGAAAATTTTAAATTGACCGGAATTAGTCACGTGATGCGCACGTCGGTCAAAACCCGGCCAACCCATCCTACGTGGAAACTACTGGGCCCATTTTTTTATAATTTTTTTTAAATGTCACATCACCATATTGACACATATGCAGCAAATTGGAGGGAAAATTACCCAAGCCCTAATTAACCGTAAATATCCTCTCTTGCTCCTCCTAGGGTTTTTCATTTTCATTTCACAAAAGTCAGTCAACAAGAAAGACAAATCCCAACCTTAGATTCGAAGGCCCACCAGGAATAATCGAATATTTTGAAGACAACAATGGAGAAGGTGCAGATTCGAAAAAGGACCGATAGAGACAAGGGTCCCCCCCCGTACGGTAATAAAAAATTCTTCACCTAAAAAACTATTATGATAGTCCCCCCTGTGTTTTATATATTTGATAGTGCTTTTGTTGATTTTTTTATGACTTTATTAATGTCTTATTTGTGCTGCATTCTGATTTCTGTGCTTTTCTATTTTTTTTTGTTGTCTATGACTCCACAGATCCTACTAGTGAATATATAATTGTGGTAATGTATTGTGGGGGTGAGTTTCAAAATGTGCCAGTTGCTGGGTACTGTGGAGGGGAAATTATGATATATGACTTTGTGAATGCAAGACATATGTGTAATAAAGTGTTAAAAAAATGAGTGACATATTTGGGGTTAAAGGGAGCAGAAGCTTATATATACTAGTGGGTTTGGGTTTTTAAGCTTTTGGGTGATGATGATGATATAAGGACATGGGCCTTAACACATTTGTATGCTAGGGAATTGCATGTGTACATTGAATATCAAACTGCATTTACTCCTGAGATTGAGGATGAGCATAGTAGTGATGGATTTGATTGTGATTTGGCAGAAGAATTAGAGGACAATAGTGACAGACTTATAGCAAGTGACCATGATTTGGGACAGGAAGGATAGGATGAACAAAATCTATTTGAGGAAGATTTTGATGATATTTTAGATAGTGATTATGAGATGAGGACTTAGAGCAGTGATGATGATGCAATTTTTGAAAAGCATGTTGATATTAATGAGGAAGAGAGTGATGTATGTGATAGTGAAGATGAGGTGATGTAGTGGAAATACTAAAGAGAATTTGAGGAGTGCATTTTATCTGATGATGAAAATGTTGGAGAACATGTTCCAATCTTTAACCCTGCAACCATATATGATTCAATGTTAAGCTTAGGGATGATGTTTGGAACCAAAGATGAGTTCAAAAAGGTTGTTCAGTCACATGCCATCAAAACACACAGGACTTTAAAGTTCATTAAAAATGACAACATCAGGGTATATGTGAGGTGTGGTGATGATGGATGTCAATGGAGAATCACTGCCCTAAAAGAGAAGAATCAGTGCAGTTTATGAGACTTTTAATAGCAATATCCTTGATGTAAACAAATAACATGCTATAGAAGTGGTCAATACACAGTCGACTAGGAGAAATGGATTTGCACATGTAGAGCATGGGGACTTAGTGGCATACCATGTAAACATGCATGCACGGCCATAATTGAACAAAAATATGATCCAGTTGACTATGTAGACACTTGTTATAGTGTGGATTTGTATAAGGCTATCTATAAGCAAGCCATAATGGGCATAAGTGGTGAACAATTGTGGAGTCGGACCATGTTTATTCCACTTTACCTCCCAACTTTGGGAGGGGTGTAGAGCCAACAAGAGCAAGGAGGTTTGAGTCGATGAACATGTGAAGAAGCATAAAAAGAAGCAAGGAAATAAAGTGATGAGGCGAGGAGAAATCAAAAACTGTCAAGTGCGAGTGTGTGGGATTTCAGGACACAATGTTGCAACCTTTGTCCATCAAAGGAAATCAATGAAGTGGCCACCCAAGTGCAAGTGAAGTGCCCGGTCAAGTCAAAGCCAAGTGACCATGAAGGGCCATAATCTGGAAAGGGCAAGACATGAGCATTGTAAGTCGAAAGCAATACTTTTATTTGTACATGATATATTATTGTTTATTTGTACATGATATATTATTGACCACAATTTGTTTCTTGTTGCGAGTTGAAAAGGAAAAGGGAAAGTCTTTGCAAAAGATAGTCTAGACCTTTCATGCCAAACTGCCGCAAGTCCCATTCGAAGACACCAGGTCCAACACCTTATCAACAACTACAAATGGCAAAATCTCAAACATTGCCACAAAATGCTCATGTTACCATGTCATCAAGTTGGGGTAGTACACTCATGTTTGAAGTTGGAAGAAAGGGTGAGGACCATCACAACCAAGTCAATCAAGCAAGCAAGTGAAGAAGGGAAGCACAAAATGTGATCGGATTCTCATTGGAAAGGATAATGATCGATATTTTTTGTCAATTTCTGTTTTGTAAGGTTGTAATTTAAACCTCTATGGGATGTATTTTGTCAACTACTATTTTGGCAATTTCTGTTTTGTGAGGTTGTAATTTAAACCTCTGTTTTGTTGACTGCAGTTGTTTAAACCTTTTAAGGGCTTGCTATGGTAATGAAGTTATGTTGTGCTATGTTTAGGGCATTGCAATTGCAATTGAAGCTTTTGTTCATAGGCCATATCGAATTTTTTGCTACTTTTATGGCATTGCAGGACAATTATAAACATTACATTGAAACATGCATTTAAGCAATTATAAACATTACATTGAAAAATTGCACAAATTCAGGAATTTAAACAGGATTGGAGATAACATTAAAACATAAAAGATGTTCAATACATTACAAAGTGAAACATAACAGAAAGCATAAAATTACAATTTCCTAAAGAAATGGATAACATAATACTGCAAGTCCACAATCTTATGCAATCATCCTCAACCCCGCACACCCCGCACTCCTACACCATACATTTTTTTTGTCGCAAAAATCCAAACAACAATCACAACTAGACAAATGATCAACTTCTTGCTCCTTTGTTCCAGATTCTTGTTCCTTTGCTCGATTTTTTGATTGCGTAATTTTAGCTTCTTCCTCTCCTCATCCAATTCATTCACTTTTTTAAGTAATCCTGAAATTTTAGCACGAGCTCGAGAGCAAATTGGAGGATCTTCCCACCCAAAAAATTTGCAGCATCCTCTATGAAAATCAAACAGCACCAAAACAAAAAAAAAAGAGAAATTTTTTGACAAATTAATTAAAAGGCATAAGATTTAACAAACAAGATAGGAAACTAAAACAAAAATCACATACATCATATAAAAGACAAGATAGGAATCTCCTTCCAGGATTATCGTTCGTCCAAGAGGTACTAATGACGGTTCTCCGTCCGCAATAACAGTCGACCATGCTAGTGGCGTGGGAAGATTGAGACATTTGAGATTGAAGCTTTTTTTTTCTCTGTTAAGGTTCTTTAGCGGGGGGTTTTTGGGTTGGGAATTTGCTGATTTATAGAAAGATATTTAGGGCTTGGGTAATTTTTGTTGCAAAATTATTGCAAAATTAGAGCAGTACAGTTTATAATCCAAGAATTCAGTATAACTGGAAATTACAATTTGCAGCAAAACTTGAAAATTATTATTGAAACCAATTTCCAGAATTTGACAAAAAGAAAATGGCCCGAATCGTGTGTTTGACACACTATCCTTAAAAATGCATTCGCCCCCTATTCGGACGCGTCTGTTTCCCAGGATAAGACGGGATAATCGGACTACCTTTCTATCCGTGAATCAAGAAACGCCTGGAAAATATCACCAAAAATGCAGGAGGCCAAAGGGATTTTTCAGAACAATATGCAAGAAAGTATATGAAGTGCAGATGGAGATTTTTCTCTGTTTAGATTGCTGGAAAACCAGCTACTTATATAGCTGAAAATTGACCTGACCATTAAAGCTTCATAGCTGTTACACAGCAATAAAATTTTCTGTTACAGATTTAAATTTCAATTTAAATATGATGTTACATGTTTTAATTCGAAAATTAAACCTGAGGAATTAATATGTTGTTGTTACAAATAAATTTAAGAGATAATTATTTTTAACCACCTGAACTTTACCCCTTTTTACACTTCACAACCTATACTTTTATTTTTAACCTTTTGCATCCTGAACTACGAAAATAATTACTCTTTGCAACTTTTGGACCATTTTGCCCCTAGGATTTTATTCTTTAATAACAATAGTTCTAGTTATCCCTTTAAACTCTAATTTGTAGCAGATTGCTCCATAAGGATAAATATATTGCATTATACCATAATCAAAAGTTTTCACTCCCGAATCAATTTGTTTTTCAAACTTTTTTTCGAGAAATAAGAACCCGATTTTTTCAGAACTTGTTTTGTTCGTGGCATTGTTACACCTACTTAGATCCAGTCTCTATTCGGAGGTTTTAAATGGATCATGTCGGGTTTCACTTATAAACTCAACAAGACATACTTCTATCAAGATCTTATTTCAAGTATTTATCTCAGATACAAATTGGGTCTTTAGATCGAAAATGAAAATAGTCCATTACGACCATATCAGCCCAACATGCTTCCGTAAAATTAATAAATCCCTTAAAATTCATACCTCTTTTGACCAAACAAAGACAGGGTTAAGTGGTTCGCAAAGCCATCGGAAAATTACGCCCCGGATCGTTTGACAAAACAGCTCTCACTGTTCAACCTCACCTCGGGGAAGATGATCGCAAGTTATCCGACTCCTTCGTAAACTTTTCAAAGATGACCTTGGTTCGTTTCCTACCCAAGGCGTAAAAGTAATTCTTCAAAGGGGATTGATCAATAGTACATCATGAACACATGTTGAACAAACAAATTTTTATTTTATTAAGAACTTTAAAGAAAAATTTATTACATTAGTAATCTCCTTTTGGGAGGAGAATACTTGTTTAGCCTCTCATGTATGAGGCTTGCACTCGAAAATACATAAAAACTTAAAAACTAAAACACTCAAAATATTACAAATTTTTCACTCGGATTTTATTGTAAGAAAACTAAGGAAAATGTTCGATGTCCTCGCCTTCCTTCAAATCCTGCATTTTATAGAGGTAAGTCAGGACTTGAAATTCGGACTTCAAATCTTGTTGAGATGTAAGACGTCACGCTTACGTCATACTCCGGATTATTACTCTTGATTGTCTTCCTTCTCTTTTCGCGTGACTCAACCCATGTGATGGTTGTCGGGGAATCTTATAAAAAGTTGGTCTGCGTGGTCCCCGAGGAAAACGCGTCTTGTGAGTCGGGCCCTTGTCCTTTCCAGTGTATGGTCTGTCGGTCGGGTTTGGGTGAAACCTTTCCCAAACTCGGGTTTTCTTCGGGGCATGCTTGACAGATCCGGTCGATCCAACGGCCAACATGCGCCATGTTACGTAATTTAAGTAAGTTTTTTTTGCTCGCTAGGAATCTTGTTTTCCAGAGAATTCTCCTTTTGGTTTGAAGAGTTCCTCCGCAAATCCCGTGGTTGATCCAGTCATCGAATTCAAAAGGAAAGATCCATTCGTCGAATTCAGGAAGAACTTGAATGGATATTTGACTTTGTCCATTTGATTAGACAAACCCAAAGACCCCATGCTCGCCTTTGAAGAAGCTTCGTCTTGAGAAAATGCTCCTACTAACATCGGTCCTTCTTCTCGGTGAAAGTTTGCGCTTAATGTATTTTAAAGCATTTCCATCCGGTCTTCTTAGCTTGATGAAATGAAAAGCTTCATTAAAGCCTTTCTTCATTTGGTTCAGAGAGCGCACCGATAAAATACGGTTCAAAATATCGCCCGGCCAAGTGTGGATTATTGGCCCAGGTCTCGAAATCGCTTCCCAATCCATTTCGGTAATTTTGAAATTTCGGGAATCCTGGTGACACGGTATAGATTGAAGCTAAAGCTCCAAAAGTATACCATTCATGTACTTCATTTGGATGACTTAAAGGTTTCATCCAAACTCTTGGATACTTGCACGAGATATCAACCATTGTTTTTTTTTCGGGTTAATACCTTGTCTTGTAACTAATTTCTCCCATTGTCATTTGATATACCGCATAGGAGAAATCTTAATCTCGTCGAGTTTGAACCTTAGATTTGCCTGTCGTGGCCTAAGATTCAACTCTCCCTCTTTTACCCCAGGAGGTCTTTGGGTTGACTTGAAGACTCGGGTTGTGACAGGAGCTTCAACATTCATTCTGATTTGTACACCTCGGGGATGCATCACCCCGCAACACTTGTGATTATGGTACTTGAATCCATAACCTCCGGGTTAGAGCCCCGTACTCTCTCGGCCCCTTTTTGCACCGTAGGAGATGCGACTGGAAAGAGGGCCCTTGCCAGCTAAGAACAATTGTCCTTGAGCGAATCGGCATGCTCGTATTTGACTAGAAAGGATTTTGTCACTGTTGAAGTCGTCCAAAGAACTTCTCGCATTAAGACATAACGTCCCAAAATCTCGTTCTAGACTCTCCAGGTTTTCCCGAGATGTCTTACTCGTTTAAGGACTCGCAAAGAACGCGTCCTTCCATCTCGTGTCAAGAAATGCAAGAATATTTTCATGAGATTTTATAATGACAATATCATAATCATAATATTGACATTGACTTGCCATCTAAGTAATCGAGCCTTTTCTCGGTTTTGATTCAATTTTGTTTTTCGAAAAGCCTTGACACTTGAATTATCAATTTTAAAGTAAACTTTTAGCCAAGTAAAAATAGAGGCCATTTTTTAAAAGCCTTTTCGATCGCAAAGAATTCTTTCTCGTTAATATGCCACCGAGTTGCTTCACTAGGGGTGAATAAAACCGGGCCGCAATATCTGCATGGCACTTCTTCATTTGGTGTGACCTTAGTAAGAATGCGCCCACCAATCATCACGGCATCCGTGTAAAGAACCAGCCATCCTCGTCTTGGGGAATCGCAAGTTTTGGAAGCTTTTTACAAACTTCTTTAAGTTGCTTAATTCCTTCTTGATGTTCATCTTCCCATTTGAACCGCATCTTTTTGGAGTAATGGGCTAAACACCTTCTCGTAGTATGCTAGATTGTTAATAAACATTCCAAAGAAAATTAACAACTCCTTAAAACTCAAGTCGCTTCTTGTCTTTTAGTGTATCCGGAAATCCTCAGTATCTTTTCCACAATATGATTCTCGTAGAATAATTCCGATTCATCGATTTCAATTCCGAGGAATTCAATCTGTCTTGTTGCGACACGCCTTCTTTTCCGAAAGCACTAATCCTTCTTTGTGACAAACATCTCGAAAATATTTCCAAATGTTTGAGATGCTCCTTCATGTTCTTTGATGCAATTAGAATGTCGTCGATATACACGAACATGAAACCGAAATAATCTTTGAATAGATTATCCATCTTTCTTTGATATATCCGGGGTGCGTTAGCCAATCCCATAGGCATCACGTTCCAAATATAGTGTCCCTGTGGTGTAGAAAGTCGTAAACTTTTACTTTCTTCCTCCATCTTAACGGTAGAATCCGGACTTGCAATCGAACTTTGAGAATATCTTGCACCTTTGATACGATTAACCGGATGTTCTCTCGCTTGGGATATAGTATCCGTCGAACTCCAAAATGTTATTAATTCCCTTGTAATTAATAACAATGTCTTCGCTTTCCTCTTTTGATTTCTCCATGGTTTTTCGACTAAGAATCTGGATCAGTTGTATGGAGAAACTCCTGGTGAAATTAACTTAAGGTCAAGATGTTCCTTAAGTATCTTTCGCATATCCTCACGATCCTCCTGGTTCATAAGGATTGGTTTGAATCTTACGAACTCGTACTCCTTTCCAGGTTTAACCTTTAAGGAAGCTTTAAGCTCGTTCTTATCCCACCAAGCCAAAGGATCTTCATTGTAATTCCTTTGGATCTTCTTCTTAATATCCTCGAGTGATATTTGTTCCTCTATGGTTACATCACTCTGTGGATTCTCCATTGACTCATCCATAATTCCGCAATGGCTTCCGGGTGACTCGATTCTTCTCCTTGTACTCACGAATGAATACAAGTTATTATCCCATATCTTTGATCCTTACGGATGGAACCAAATTGTCTATAGGATAATAAAGCTTCACCAAATTTCCTTCGATCCGCCATTTTTGGATTGCGAAGTTTGGCTTCATCACCACGCTTGTCTGCGAAAAGTAATAGGCATTTTTCGTCAAAATGCTTCCAGCGATCTCGGACAATAATCTTATGATCACATAAGGTTGTGAAAATAAGTCTTCTTGTCTCATTCTCTGTGTGAATCGCTTGAATGTTTGTAGGAAATTGTTTCCTAGCAAAATATCTCGCACTGTATCATGGAAATAGATTGGTGGCGTTTTCACCTTGTACCGTAGGGTACCACCGCGCCTCCGATCATGATTTTCGCTTGTTTAATTCCTCTGTTAAGGATAAGAATCCTTTTAGAGAAATCTCTTCCCGCAATATAGTGGTAAATCTTCTCCAATTTCTTTAGGAAAAACATCCGCAAACTAAAGACATATTTAAGACTGAATCAATATAGGTGGCGAAATACTGCCTTGTATTGACATATAACATTCCGATAGAAATGTATATGGAGAATGGACTAGTGGTCATCTCGATTCGTATCTTTTATTAGCCACTGTGAACTCCATTCCGTCTTGTAATCTTTCCCAAGGTTTATGTTCCTCAAGAAATTCAATTCCCAGTATTAATTGTTCTCGGGACCTTTTCGCAACTCTGTGATAGTAAGCTCAATTTCTCCTATCTTCAGGCTTCCTTGATACCTTCCAACTATTGGTTGTTGGAGATAATATAGAACATCACAAGGAAAGATGTTATCCTTTTGAGTGATGTCGAATATTACTTCAACCTCTCGCCATCCTCTCGGACATTTCAGCCTCTCTCTATTTGTTTTAAAAACATCGGGGATGCGTATTTGAATCGACTTTGGTCTCCTTTCTTCCCCCGGCCGCTACTTGTCACTTGTCATTACGTCTGTTGGAAAGACATCCTTCTCGGGGCTCAACTTTGAGACTCGAGGCTTTTGTTGAAGATGGTTGATCTTGAATTATCATATCAATCTCCTTAATAGTTGGAGATTCAATGATTTTCGGTAACACTACCCTGGCAAAGTCCTCAAAGATTCTTGGGACTTCAATAAATTCCTTTCTCAAGAATACTTCGGAATGATGGGTATTCGAGAGAGCATAGGAAATCTTGTATGTGATCGAGTAAGGCTGTTTCCTTCTTTCATCAAATCGACTCTTTTGAAATCTTGATGAAGGGTTAGGACTCTCAAGTCTCGATCTTCCAAATTGTATGCAATTCTAGGATAGACATTAAATGCTAATTTCCCGCATACAAATTTCAGAACCGCTCCAAGGCATGAATCCTTGAGATGTGAGATTCGCTTGTCAAAAATAGCAAGATTGAGTGGCGAATCTATTCCTTCCTTGAATGTTGCCTTAATAATGACTCTTATGGCTCCAATGTGAATCCATGAGAGTGTATTTGCAACTTCTCTTTTAACTCGCTTTTGATCTCATGTATTTCTCTAATAGGGACCAAGCGCATCTCGATCGGGTTCTTGCAGGTAAACTCCATCGGAATGGCCAATTCTCGGTTGTTACCCCGTGAATAATTTGGTGTTTTTATTCTGAAACCCAATCTTATCCAATGCTTTTTCCATAGCTCCGATTGTAAATCCATCATAGACTTGAAGCTTTGGATCTTCCTTCATGATCCTCATAAGAGTTTTATGAGAAACCGTCGTATGAGAGAGGAATCGACATATCCTCCTCCCGATTGTTTCTTTGAAGAATTTCTTCTTCACTCGATTCGAAAGTGAGTCACTTCCATCGTCAGAATAGATCTCTTCTTCATAGATGCTTTCATCCGAGGGAATATCCTCAAATTGATACACTGTATTAAATCCACGATAATAAACTTCTTCGATTTGGTGTGGCCTCGAACCTGTCGACTCCTCGTTTTTGATTGTCCGGGCAATCCGATTTGAGATATGCCCTCTTGCTCCGCATGTCCATCAATTACAATCTTTGAAACTTTCATTAGCTCGGTGTGAGCACGCCTGAAAGTTCTTCTTCCCGGATTTCAGATTTGGTACTTGCTTGATTAGAACACGATGATGAGGCTCTACTCCCCGCCTTGGTCTTTGGTCTTTGCCCCGATTTATAACCGGGCTTTTTGTTTTGACTAACCTTCTAGGTCTCCATGAAGACCGCTTCTTTTGTTGTTGCTTTCTCGGTATGGATGGCTTCTCTCCTTCTTCTTCTTGTGCCGCTTGGTTGACCTCCCACAAATGTTGGGATATCATTATCCACGCAACATAGAGGAACTCGCTTTGTTAATTCCTCTTAATCTCTTGTAATTCTGTGCAGAGTCGCTTGATAGCACCATTCGGATAACTTGGCCTTGAAGAAAGACATTTTTCGGCCACGTTTCTACTTGACTCCACCCTTGTATTCCCGATAAGCATTTCTCTCCGGGGACTCGGAATCTTGGCAAAGAATAGTCATTTTGTGCAGCTTCTTTTTCCTCAATCTTGGATTTCCACCGGTATTCGGTGAACAACTTGATATATTCGTCAATATGACAAATATCCAGAACTTCAAGGCTATAGAGGGCTTGTTTATATTTCTTTCTTTTTTCATCCTCTAATCCCTCGAAATAACCTTTGCCGATGAATTGGATTTTGAATAGTTTTGCCATACCATCGACAATTCCTTTAAGTGATTCCCCTGATGTGACCGAACTTTTCGTACTAGCATCGGTCATATCCCAGGCAATCTTCACCGATCCTTCAAGACTCATTTCAAGGAGTAAAATGAATGAATCCTTCGTAAGATCGAGGGTCCCCGCTTTGAAATTCTCATAGTCAAGCCCATTCATCAATGAGGACTTCTCTATTTTTAAAATCGGGATGTCCAGATTTAACATCAACCCATACGGATGTATTGGGTCGAGGTGTGATCTTCCATAAGGCGTCGATAAACATTCGGCCTTAGGTAGGTTGTCAGTTCCCCCATGAGAGGTTTCGACCTCCTGTCCGAAAGTGGATCACTCCCGGTCGTGAAATCTCCTCGCATGTGGCATCCTTTCATCCCGAGCTCCATGATGTGAACTGTACTTTCTTCGACGTTAGGATTAAGCTGGTGGCGGTGGTGGAGGAATTGGTCTACCTTGTGGGTCATAGGTAACCAAAGCGATTCCTCACCTGCGTTCATCTTTAAATCTACAATACCTAATCTGCGAAGGATTACGCCAGTCGTGTAGATCTTTAAGATTCATCTTTTCCATATCCATCTTTTTTAATTTTTGATGGATTTTCCTTTGATGAGAGCAATGAGCTTTTCCTCATCTGTCATTTTTCGTATAACCCGGTTGGTTTCCTTTTTGGTGTAAATAGGGTACCGCGAATCCCAAAATCAATACGTTTCCTTCCCAGGATGAACTTGGTACATCCTCCAGGTTCTTGACTCGTTTCAATATCATATAGGAGTTCAAGAGTTTCCTTCACGATATTTCACCATCGTCTCCATCCGGTTTGGATCCGATGAACTTGTCTTGGTAGATGAATATGGCGGTTGCCATAATTCACGCACCGTCTTCTGGATTTCTCTAAGATCTTCGGAGATCTTAGACTTATCTGGAAGTATCTCGTTCCACTCGGTACTCCATCGGGAATCATTGTTCGATGGGAATTTTCATGAACCGTTTCTTGAAGGTTCATCAAGTGAACATATAAGTCCGGTTAAGCATCCGAATCGCTTATAGTATTATTCGCTTTCGCATTTTGCATTGCCTTAAGGTTTCCCCGTCGGCTCCTGCTGTTCCTTTTCTTCATGTTGGTATTCCCAATATGAAACCCGTCAAAGGTGCTCTTGTGCATACATCGTCAATATTTGACGATATGTCTGTAAGGGTACATCTCGGACATCGTCCGGATCCATAATCTCGGAGTAATTTCTCCTCACCAATTGTTAATTACATAAATGTAATAAATTTAACTAAAAGTTCTTAATAAACCTAGGCTCTGATACCATTTTCGAGGATCGCAAGACCTTTGGGAGTATTCAAAGAAAATGCAATGAAATTTATCGTTCAGGTTGCAAAGTGTAACAACTTTAAAGTTTAGAGTGTAAACTACAAACCATTTTTCCTGAAACCAGGGGTAAAACCGTAATTTTATGCAAAGTGTAAAATTTTGTGAAGTTTAGGTTGCAATCAGTAACTTTTCAAAGTTCGGGTTGCAAAGTGTAAAAACCCGTATAGTTTGGGTTGATTAAAAACGTTATCCCTAAATTTAAATTCGAATTAAAAATCTATTATTATGGATTTTAAAATTCGAAAATAAATAAAATCAGCAAAACATAGGCTAGACTATGTGGCTCGATTTCGGTCCGACATTCGTGTACGCAGGTCGCGCTCGCACACAAGTCAGTGGTTCGGAGCTCGAACCACCGTGATTTGCACCCCCCCTCCCGCGGGCGCGCGTGTAGAGAGAGTCTCTATGCAATATAAACTTACACCTTACTAAAAGGTGGCATTATATATAGTAGTCTAAAATGCCTTTGTTTTTCCATGTGGGACAAACCCACCTTCAAAAGAAGACAAACCCACATGGTTTCTTCTTTTAAATTAATTCCAATACATCATCTTTAAGCTTTAATTTCTCCTTAATCCAAACACCATTTTGGACAAACAAATATTCGATTTTAATGTTCTCACGGAGTAGAACAAGAATCGACTTTTACTTTTGTCATTAGACAATCGAGGTCCCAAGAAAATCGCACCCCAAAAGTGCAATTTCCTTCACAACTATTCCAACAATTCCAACAATCCCCCACATGAAGGAAATTACGAGGATACAAAGATTTGGTGATAAAGTCCAACAGCGGTTGAACCTCGCATAGGATAGGTAGGTGTTACCCTTTGAACCTTCCCTTATGAAAATATATTTACTTTCTTGGTGATCGATGAGACGTGATGTCTTTGAACATTCGCCTTTTGTGTAAAAGATGATATACCTCACACAGATTCTTCCTAACATACTTGATTCTCATTGTTATGTTCATTCATGGCCCCGAACATACGCTGGTTCTGCAAGAGGTTCTAAGAATTGAGCCTCACACAATTCTCTTGAAGCGCCCCACTTCTCTCTCACATAGGTGATTCTTCTTTAAGAGTAGCCCGCACTACCCCGGCAAACTTACCGAGCGTACAAGAATCATTAAAAGCCAAAGGCTTATCCTTCTTTTCACGGGCTTCACTTTGTTAAGGAATGGACAAGGAAATCCCATAGCTGATGATCCTAGAGTCTTTTTACAATTAGGTTGTCCCTTCAACCTAGATCTTGGGATCTCGATCAACTAGGTTGGGTTTCCATTGTATCAACTCATTTTTTCCAGAGGCTTAAGTCCCATTCCTCTTGATGATTTTGCAACTAACTCTCGATTTAACCCTTTGGTTAACGAATCCGCTATATTGTCCTTTGACTTCACATAGTCAATAGAAATAACACCGATTGAGAGTAGTTGTCTAATGGTATTGTGTCTCTGACGAATGTGTCTAGACTTACCATTATACATATTGCTTCAGTGCCCCGCCAATCGCCGATTGACTATCACAATGTATACAAATTCATCGGCACATGCTTTGGCCACTTTGGAATATCTTCTAAGAAGTTAGGAGCCATTAAACCTTCTTCTCCACACTTGTCTAAAGCTATAAATTCAGACTCCATTGTGGATCTAGCTATAACCGTCTGCTTAGAAGATTTCCACGATATGGTTGCACCTCCCAAAGTGAATACAAATCCACTTGTAGACTTAGAGTATTTAATATCGGATATCCAATTAGCATCATTTGTATCCTTCAATAACAAAGCAGGATATCTTGTATAGTGCGATCCCAAAATCACGAGTGTATCTTAAATACCTAAGTATTCTCACTATACCTTTCCAGTGTTCATGTCTTTGGATTACTCGTGTATCTGCTCAATTTACTTTGCATAAGCAATGTCCGGTCTTGTACAACTCATTAAGTACATCGGACTTCCTATGACTCGTGAGTATTCCAATTGAGACACGACCTCACCTCTATTCTTTGATAGATGTTGACTCGTGTCTATAGGAGTTCTAGCTAACGACGTGTCATCCTTACTAAATTTTTCTAGAATCTTATCCACATAATGTGACTGATCAAGTGTCAGTCCATTTGAAGTTCTAGAAATCTTTATTCCGAGGATCACGTCAGCTAAACCCATATCTTTCATGTCAAACCTCGAGTTCAACATATCTTTAGTGGATTTAATTATTTTATCATTACTTCCAATGATAAGCATGTCGTCTCTACATAAAGACACAAAATGACATAGACATTTTTTCAGTGTCTTTAACATAAACACATTTATCACATTCATTTATTTTAAATCCACACTCTTTCATGGCATTATCAAATTTTTCATGCCATTGTTTTGGTGCCTGTTTCAAGCCATATAATGACTTGACGGTTTACAAACCTTGTTCTCTTGCCCAGTGCGAGAGAACCCTTCAAGGTTGTTCCATGTAAATCTCTCTTCTAAATCTCCATTTAGAAAAGCAGCTTTTTACATCCATTTGATGTACTTCAAGATTTCTAATGCGGCAATTGCAAGTACCAATCTAATGGAGGTTATTCTAAATGAATCGAGAATACGTATCAAAGTAATCAAGGCCCTCTTTTTATCAGAACCTTTAATTACAAGTCTAGCCTTGTACTTATCAATTGTTCCATCCGCCTTCATTTTCTTCTTGAAAATCCATTTATAACCTAGTGGTTTACTTCCCTCAGGAAGATCCACTAGTTCCCATGTATGGTTTTGCAAGATGAAATCAATTTCACTTTTTATGGCCTCTTTCCATAATGGTCCTTGAGGAAAAGTTATAGCTTCTCCAGTAACTTTGAGGTTCACTTTCCGGCATGTAGGTTAGAAAATGCGGGCCAAAAGATTTTCTATCCTAGCTCGTTCTTTCGCGTCTAATTTCTACCTCTTCTTCTTGCTCTTGTTCTATTGAATCATGTATCCGTTTAGAAGAGCTTGCTTCTTCTCTCGATCTACACGGAAATACATTTTCAAAGAACGAGGCATTTCTCGATTCAATTATCGTGTTCTTGTGTATATCTTCAACTTTAGATTCATGCACAAGAAACCGATAAGCAGCACTGTTATGTGCATATCCAATAAATATGCAATCAACAGTTTTGGGACCTACCTTCACCTTCTTTGGTGTAGGTATAGCAACCTTAGCAAGACATCCCCACACTCGTAAGTATTTGTAGGATAGCATTCTTCCATGCCATAGCTCGTAAGGACTTTTGTCTAATTTCTTACGGGGTACCTTATTTAAAAGGTAATTAGCCGTCAAGACAGCTTCCCCCCACATGTTCTGAGGCAAGCCATAACTTAATAACATGGCATTCATCATTTCTTTAAGTGTACGGTTTTCCGTTCTGCAATGCCATTCTGTTGAGGTGAATAAGGTGTTGTTGTTTCGTGTCTAATTCCATGTTGGGCACATAATTCAGTAAAAGGTGATTCATATTCGCCTCCACGATCACTTCTTAGCACCTTAATTTTCTTGTTGAGTTGATTCTCAACTTCATTTTTATAGAGAGTAAATTTCTCTATAGCTTCATCTTTACTTTTAAGAAGATACACATAACAAAACTTTGTGTTATCATCTATAAAAGTAATGAAGTACTTATTGCCACCACGTGTTTGTGTTAATTTTAAATCACATACATCGGTGTGAATTAAATCAAGTGGTTCATTATTTCTTTCAATAATTTTAAATGATGTCCTTGTTAACTTTGCCTCAACACAAGTTTCACACTTGTGCTTGGAATCAATATGGAATGTTGGTAAATAATTTAAGTTAATTAATCTACGTAAAGTATCATAATTAACATGTCCTAGTCTACCATGCCACAAATTGGAAGACTCAAGCAAGTAAACAGAAGAGTTTTTCATTTCATTAGCTTTTGGTTTAACAACCATTACATTGAGCTTAAAAAATGGCCCATCACTAGCATAACCCTTGCCTACAAACATCCCATTTTTTAACAAAGTAACAACCCCTAACTCAAAAAACAATGCGAAAACCATGCTTATCTAAGCGAACCGGACACCAAATTCTTACGAATGTCCGGTACAAACAACACATTATTTAGAGTCAGTTCCTTCCCCGGACGTCATCTTGAACCACTTTGCCTTTTCCTTGACCTCAGTAGTATTTGAATTTCCCATGTACTGACTTCGCCGTCTTGGTGGCTCAAAGGAACTAAACATTTCTACGATAGAACACACGTGCCTAGTCGCACCAGAATCAATCCACCATTGTTTCGGGTTTGATCTCTGAAGTTCACCTCGGAGAGATCACCGGCCAGGTTCATATCTGACACTTCTTGAGAAATGTGATCAACCATGTTTGCCTCCCGATTCTTCTTCGATTTCTTGCAATCAGATGCCTTGTGACCCTTGTCGCCACAATTGAAGCATTTCCCTTCGAACTTCTTTTTGGAGATGCCTCCTTTCGGTCCTAAATTATTGAACCCTTTACCGATTTTTCCCGGTTTTCTTTTTCCTTTGGAGCTTTCGCCATGCTCCACAACATTGGCTTTAGCGACCCACGAGGATTGAACATTTTCCTTTCAGATCCTTTGTTATCTTCTTCAATCCGAAGCCTAAGAATCAGATCTTCAACGTTCATCTCCTTTCGTTTGTGCTTCAGATAGTTCTTGAAATCTTTCCAAGCAGGTGACAATTTTTCAATTATTGCAGCCACTTGGAAAGTTTCATTCAAAACCATCCCTTCAGCAAGAATATCATGTATAATCATTTGAAGTTCTTGCACTTGACTTATTACAGATTTGGAATCAATCATTTTAAAGTCTAGAAAACGGCCAACTATAAATTTTTTAGCCCCTGCATCCTCAGACTTATACTTGTGGTCTAATGACTCCCATAATTCTTTAGCAGTTCGTTTAGAGCTATAAACATTATACAACGGATCTTCTAAACCATTCATTACATAATTCCTACAAAGGAAATCTGCATGATTCCAAACATCAACCGCGTGAGCGGCTTGAACATCTGTTTTCTCCTCACTCAACTTCGGAGGATCTTCAGTTAAGAACCTTGCTAGGTTCAACGTCGTCAAGTAAAACAACATTTTTTGCTGCCATCGTTTGAAATCCAAGCCGTTGAATTTCTCCGGTTTCTCAGCATGATTCACCGGCACATTAACAGTGGGGTTAGCCACCATCCGAGGCACAACCGGGTTAACCACGAGATTGGGCACAACTGGATTAGGCACAATCGGATTAGGCGTAGAATTAGCCTCATTTGCGCCAATCGGAACTCCCGAGTTCAAATCATCAGAAGCCATTTCTGAAAAACAAATCAAAGATTAGTACTTCGATTAATCGGAAAAATCCGACTAGAACAAAATAAATTATTCAACTTTTTATATTAAGAGTCCAAAATAATTTCCTTCCACTCCAAATAGCTCGGGTAATATTATTTTAGTCCAAAACAAAATTCGAACCAATTATAACAAACAAAGTCAGTTGCCAAAATTGAATATCAATTTCTGAAAGCCAACAAATGAATTATAAAGATTCACTGTACAGAGGTAACTAAAGTAGCATATGAATTTTTTTCTTTTCTTGTATATTAGAACAGAAAACACTTTTGTTAACCACAAAATGATAATTGCATATATACCAAACTATATGCCATTTCAAAATAGAAAAACAAGTTTGAAATAAAACCTGATTCACGCCAACAGTGACAGATCAGTTTCCTTTGTAAATGATTAATGAAATCCCAAACCAAAATTGCTAGATTAGGCACAAGATTTTTTTAAAACATGTCAGTTGATATAAATAACAGAATTAGAATTCTAACTTATACAGCAACAGAATAATCTGATTTAACAGCATATATCAACCTGATGCAATACTGATATTAAGTTTGGTAAAACATTCCAGAATCAATATTTATAAACTGTACCACAGAAGTAATCTTTCGGAAAAATCTGTTTTAAGTTTGTTGCAAAATTAGAGCAGTACAGTTTATAATCCAAGAATTCAGTATAACTGGAAATTACAATTTGCAGCAAAACTTGAAAATTATTATTGAAACCAATTTCCAGAATTTGACAAAAACAGAAAATGGCCCGAATCGTGTGTTTGACACACTATCCTTAAAACAGATTCGTCCCCTATTCTGGACGTCTGTTTCCCAGGATAAGACGGGATAACCGGACTACCTTTCTATCCGGCGAACTGAAGAAACGCCTGGAAAATATCACCAAAAATGCAGGAGGCCAAAGGGATTTTTCAGAACAATATGCAAGAAAGTATATGAAGTGCAGATGGAGATTTTTCTCTGTTTAGATTGCTGGAAAACCAGCTACTTATATTGTTGATAAAGATGGCCCATTGTTTCTGGCCCAAAATGCAGCCCATCACTATAAAGCCACCAGCCCAATAACCATCCAGCCCATAGTTGACTCGGGTCTACGAATCGATCAAGGGATCCGGATTTACAACGCGGATCCTTCCGCCCGATCCGTCCGTTGATTTCTACTTCATCTTAACCGCGTTGGTGTGTGCCTATTTAATGGTACTTTCGAACCCTAATTCATTCTACGATTCATTTCTTCTTCTCCTCTCTCAAACTCTCTCAATTCTTGTCTTTGTGTGCTCTGCTCTCTCTCTCTCTAAACTCCAGTCACTTCTTTGGATAGATTTGGGGTTTCTTTGTGTGTGAGAGGTGAGATCCTTGTTATTCTTTGTCTTGTTCACCAACTCGTGTACAAGATCCTTATTTTCGAGTGATTAGGGTTTTGGGTGATTCGATTGAGATCCAGGGGTTCCTAGGGTTTTGGTTTAAAGGCCGTGAGGTTTAAGTGTTGTGGCGAGGCTTTTGTGGCTTCTTCCTTGGTTCTGCGGGTTGTGATTCGTGGTGACAGTTCTTCTAGGGTTTACCGGTCCCTCGAGCGAATAATCTCAATATTCGGATCTAGGGTTGTATCCTCATTGATTGTGTTACATTTTTTCATTTGAATCGTAATCTTTCTTTTAGTGTACTTTTCTTTATTGCAAGTGTCTAGAGTATATTTGTATTAATAGGCGATCGAGTCTGTAATTTTGGTTTCGGTACTAAGTGTATCGATCTATTTGAGGCAGATAGATACCTAACGGTGGTATCGAGCACCTATCCGCCTCTTGGTGGGTTAGTCTTCCGGGTTCGTCTTGAATCTTGGTGATTCTTGGCTCTGGTGAACTCGGTGACCGGTTTGATACCCAGGACTTGCTCTGGCGGCAAGAAGGATTTATCTCTTCTCCCTCCTCCTTATTTTCTTTGATTAGTAGTAGTTTTAGGGAAACCCTAAGCATTAAGCCTCTTGACCCTGTGCCACGAGTGCAGTGGAATCCTGAGGTGCGAGGGGGATCCACCCTAGGGCCTTGTTATTTTTCCGGACTGTGTGGTCCTTTTCTTTTCGCTTTTCTTTTGGACTCTGTGGTCCCTTGTTTCTCTCTGTTGGACTCTGTGTGGTCTGTATTTTTCTTTGTTCATCTTATTGTTGCATTTTTTTTTTCTTGGACTCGTGTGGTCCACCTACTTTTCTCCTTGATTCATTCCTTGTGATTTCTTGGTGTACTTGTGTACTCTGTGAATTACCTGTGTCTTATCGTGTGATATATATTCTTGATTATATCGTGATAACGAGTGTTTCGGCTATCACTTGGAACCCTTCAATGGAAAATCGATTTTTCTATTTGGCAACAAAAGATGAAGGGCATTCGATTCAACAAAAATGTTTTAAAGTGTTGAACAAAAATATCTTGATAAAGATATTGAGATTAAATCAACTTGATGAGTTTGCTTATTCATCCATTATCCTAAATCTTTTCGATTCTGTGTTAAGAAAAAAGTTGGCAAGTTGTCAAGTGCCAAGGAATTGTGGAACAAGTTGGAAGAACTCTTTACTGAAACCTCACTACCTTCCAAACTGTTCTTACTTGAAAAGTTTTTTAGATTTAAACTTGACTTGACAAAGGATATGGATGAAAATCTTGATGTTTTTACAAAAGCGATACAAGATATAAAGTTGATTGTGATAAAAACATTGATGATTACACCCCTATTGTGTTGCTAAATGCCATCCCTGATTCTTATGCTGATGTGAAATCTGCCATTAAATATGGTAGAGACTCTATTACCATTGATACTGTGATTAATGGCCTTAAGAGTAAGGAATTAGATCGAAAATATCAAAGGGAATGAACAGGGGTCGGGAAGGTTATGCATGTCGGGGTAGACCCTTAACAGGGAAAAATGGGAATAACAATAACAATAAATCGGGAAGAAAGAGAAGCAAAAGCGGTAGGTCTAATTCTGACCTAGGAATAACAGAAATGCTATAATTGTGGTGAGCATGGTCATTACATCAAAGAGTGCAATAAACCGGGAATAACCGTAACAATAATCAAAACAATAACAGAACAATAAGAACCAAACCAATGACTCGTGAACTTGACTACTTCTAATGATCATATGGGTGATGTGTTTATGGTGCATGAGTTGCGACTCTATGAATTATGTGCCTTCAAATGCTTTGGTGATAATGAATGGCTAATTGACTCTGCATGCACATTCCATATGACACCTTTTAAACATCTGCTTAACACTTATGCTTGATGAAAAATGGATACATTTCCATGGCTAATGATAAAAGGTGTCAAGTGATTGGTGTTGGTCTTGTGTGTTTAAAACTTGATATCTTGGTTATGTTTTGACACTCAATGATGTAAGATATGTTCCGATTTATCCAATAATTTGATATCCGTGCTATGCTTGAGCATGATGGCTATGAGGGAAGATGGGGGAAGGGTGTTATGAAACTCATGAGGGGTTCTATGATTATTGCGAAGGTGAAAAAAAGAAGAAATCTTTATGTCTTACATGCTAAACATGATTCTTATGTGTCTAATTTGTGAATCTTTGTTGCTTTCTGTGTCAAATGATTTGACTGATTTGTGGCATAAAGACTTGGTCACATTAGCTCTAAAGGTCTTGACATTCTTGAGAATAAAATGGCTGTTTTGGTAAAAACAAACTTGATGCTTTGTCTTTTCTGTGAATCATGTGTGTATGGTAAACATCAAAGAGTCAAGTTCCCTCTCCAACTAATCCTAAACAATTAGCCAAGATCAATTGCTTGAATACTTGCATCTTTGATGTTTGGGGTCCCCTTCTTCGTGCCTACTCATGGAGAAATAGATATTTCTGTCCATAATTGATGATTATTCAGGAAAGTTTGGGTGTTTTTAATGAAGAACAAATCGATGTTTTTGATAAGTTTAAAACTTGGAAAACTCTTATTGAAAACCAAACCGCAAAAGGATTAAAGTTTTGAGAATCGACAATGGCCACGGAATTTTGTAATCAATTAATGGACAACTGTGTGATAAATTTGGTATAAAAGGCACAAGTATGTGCCCTATTCACCTCAGCAAAATGGTGTTGCTGAAAGGATGAATAGAACACTTTTAGAAAGAGTGAGGAGCATGCTTGCTACCTCTGGACTTTCTAAAAGGTTTTGGGGAGAAGCTGTTGTAATTTGCCTATTTAATCAATAGGTCCCCTCGGTCCCTTGGAAGGAAATACCCTGAAGAGGTGTGGGTGGGAAAGTGTTGATTTTTCTAATTTGAAAATCTTTGGGTGTTCTGCATTTGTACATCAAAAGAATGACAAATTAGATCCAAGGTCTATAAAATGTGTTTTTCTTGGCTACCCTGAAGGGGTTAAAGGCTATAGACTTTGGAATAGAGGAGAACCTGGTTTTAAAACTATAATTAGTAGGGATGTGTTATTCAATGAACTTGAATTCCCTTGCTTTGTGCATCCTTCTCCTCAAACTGTTTCTGAAAATGATAATACTCCAAATGAGGTGGAGCTATTTAATGTGTCTCCTAATATTGATGTTCCTGCTGATTCTCATATCAATGATGCTTTGCTGTCAATATGAATGATAATGATGTGCATATTGAAGATGATACTCAAGATGATAATGTGCATGACATGCATAATGAATTTCGATGTTAACACCGAAAATGAACTTCTTTGATAATCATTATGAATTGAATGATTATGTGTTAACTAGGGATAGAACTAGGAGGCATGTTAGAGTCCCAAACAAATTTCTTTGATTTTCACATAACATCTTATGTGTTTTTACGTGTTTGAATCTATTGATGGTTACGAGCCTAAAACCTTCTCTCAAGCTATGAACTCTGCTTGAATCCACTAAATGGCTAAGTGCTATGCATGAAGAAATGACTTCTTTGCATGTTAATAACACATGGATTCTTGTTCCTAAACCCCCTAACTGTTCTATAGTTGATTGTAAATGGCTTTACAAGATTAAACAAGAATCTGAAGGTGTTAGGTTTAAAGCTAGACTAGTTGCTAAAGGTTTTACTCGAAGGAAGGGATTGATTACGAAATTTTTGCACTGTTGTTAAATTTTTTTGTGAGAATTATGCTTGCTCTTGTTGCTCAATTTGATCGGGAATTGAAACAGTTGGATGTTAAAACTGCTTTCCTTCATGGTGACTTGGATGAAAAAAATTTTATGAAACAACCTGAGGGTTTTGAGGACAAATCCAAGCCTAACTATGTCTGTTTACTCCAAAAATCTCTGTATGGTCTAAAACAGTCTCCAAGACAATGGAATAAAAAGTTTGATCAATGTATGCTTGAGTTAAAGTTTTGTAGAAGCCAATTTGATCATTGCCTTTACTTTAAACTTGATCATGAATCTCCTGTGTTCTTGCTGTTGTATGTTGATGATATGTTACTTGCTGGACCTTGCATTAAATCCATTGATCATGTTAGAAATTGTCTAAGTGCTAAATTTGACATGAAATACTTGGGTGATGCTAAAAAGATTTTGGGAATGAACATTGATAGGGACATGTCTAAATCTGTCATTTATTTGCATCAGTCCTCTTATATAGAAAAAATTTTACAAAAATTTTCTATGTCTAATGCTAAATCTGTGAATGTGCCTCTTGCCTCTCATTTTCTGTTAAGTAAGGAACAGTCTCCTAAGATGAACACGAAATATGTGCTATGCAAAACATTCCTTATGCTAATGCTATTGGATGCGTGATGTACTTAATGGTGAGCACTAGCCTTTATATTATCTTGTTTCTTGTTTGAGTAGATACATGTCCAATCCTGGTATGGTGCATTGGAATGCTGTTAAATGGTTATTAAGATATCTGAGGCATTCTTCTGATTATAGTTTGTGTTTTTCAAAATGTGATGCTGGCATAATTTTGAAAGGATATGTTGATTCTAATTATGCTAATGATAAAGACAACAGAAAATCAACAACTTCTTATGTTTTTACACTCTGTGGCTCATGTATTAGTTGGAAATCCAACCATTGCAACATATTGTGGCATTTGTCTACAACAATGAGTCGAATATGTTCATTCTGAGCTTTAAAAGAAGCTTTGTGGCTTAAAGGTCTTGTTTCTGAAATTGGTTTTCTAAAACAAAAAGTTGTTGTATTTTCTGACTCACAATCTGGTATTCAACTTTGCAAAAACCCAGTTTTTCATGATAGAACCAAACACATTGATGTTCGTTTTCATTTTATAAGAGATATTGTTTCAAAAGGTTTGGTTAATCTTGAAAAAGTGGCATCTGAGTTTAATCCAGCTGATATGGGTACTAAGTGTCTACCCTTATCAAAGTTCAAAACTTGTTTAAAAATCCTAAATTTTGACACTGGTGATTAGTTACCCGGTTACTTACCCTTTATGTTGGATTTAAACAGTTACTGTGTGTTTCTGTTAAAATCCAAAACTGTTGGATTGATATTTGCTTAGTGCTAATGTTAATTCAATGGGGGAACTTGACTTGCTGTGTGCTTGTTGGGATCCTTTCTAAGTTGCAGTTAGCTTTAGTGCTTCTGTGACCTAAGTCCTTCTTAGCTTAAGTGCTGGGAAGGCAATCGACGATGATGATGACTGGTATTTCCCATTCATGTCTAATTGAATCACACAATGAGCCAAGGTGGAGATTGTTGATAAAGATGGCCCATTGTTTCTGGCCCAAAATGCAGCCCATCACTATAAAGCCACCAAATTTCAATAACCATCCACCCCATAGTTGACTCGGTCTTCGACCGATCGGATGCGGGATCCGGATTTACAATTCGCGGATCCTTCTGGCCTGATCTGGTCCGTTGATTTCTACTTCATCTTAACCGTTGGTGTGTGCCTATTTAATGGTACTTTCCAGAACCCTAATTCATTCTACGTATCTGTTACTTCTCTCTCCTCTCTCAAACTCTCTCGATTCTTCTACGTGGTTGTGTGCTCTGCTCTCTCTCTCTAAACTCCGATCACTTCTTCGGATAGATTTGGGGTTTCTTTGTGTGTGAGAGGTGAGATCCTTGTTGTTCTTTGTCTTGTTCACCAACTCGTATGCAGGATCCTTATTTACGAGTGATTAGGGTTTTGGGTGATTCGATTGATCCGGTTCCTAGGGTTTTTCGGTTTAAAGGCTATGAGGTTTAAGTGTTGTGGCGAGGCTTTTGTGGCTTCTTCCTTGGTTCTCACGGGTTGTGATTCGTGGTGACAGATTCCTTCAAGGTTTACGGTCCCCCGAGCGAATAATCTCAATATTCGGATCTAGGGTTGTATCCTCACTATTCTGATTGTGTTACATTTTTTGTAATCGTAATCTTTCTTTTAGTGTACTTTTCTTTATTGCAAGTGTCTAGAGTATATTTGTATTAATAGGCGATCAGTCGTAATTTTGGTTTCGGTACTAAGTGTATCGATCTATTTGAAAGCGAGATAGATACCTAACATATATAGTGAAAATTGATTTGACCATTAAAGCTTTCATTTATTACATGACTATAAAATTTTTATTCTGATTTAAATTTCAATTTAAATCGATGTTCTGAGTTTTAATTGAAAAATTAAACCTCGAGGAATTAATATGTTCTTCATTACAAATAAATTTAAATTCGAATTAAAAATCTATTATTATGGATTTTAAAATTCGAAAATAAATAAAATCGCAAAACATAGGCTAGACTATGTGGCTCGATTTGGTCCGACATTCGTGACGCAGTCGCGCCGCACACAAGTCGGTGGTTTGAGCTCGAAAGGACCGTGATTTGCACCCCTCCTGCGGCGCGCGTGTAGAGAGAGTCTCTATGCAATATAAACTTACACCTTACTAAAAGGTGGCATTATATATAGTAGTCTAAAATGCCTTTGTTTTTCCATGTGGGACAAACCCACCTTCAAAAGAAGACAAACCCACATGGTTTCTTCTTTTAAATTAATTCCAATACACCATCTTTAAGCTTTAATTTCTCCTTCATCCAAACACCATTTTGGACAAACAAATATTCGATTTTAATGTTCTCACGGAGTAGAACAAGAATCGACTTTTACTTTTTTCATTAGACAATCGAGGTCCCAAGAAAATCGCACCCCAAAAGTGCAATTTCCTTCACAACTATTCCAACAATTCCAACAATTTTCCCTCCAATTTGCTGCATATGTGTCAATATGGTGATGTGGCATTTAAAAAAAGTTTTTTTTTTCAAAAAAACGGGCCCAGTAGTTTCTACGTAGGATGGGTTGGTCGGATTTTGACCCATGTGCGCATCACGTGACTAATTCCGGTCAATTTAAAATTTTCCGACCAAATTAGGACTGAAATTGCGAGTTTTAATTAATTACAGGACTTTGTTGCCAATTAAGATTATTACAAGACGATTATGCCACCGATATAAAGTTACAGGACTAATTTTGCAATTTTGCCAAATATAATAACAGATACAGAAAAAAATCCTATGAGAAAACGTCACACACTCTACAGTCAAGAATAAGAACCATCGTGCTGAAAAGTCTGGCAAGCTCTTCACTGGAATGTCTTTTGTTCATTGAGATAATTACATAAACTACCCTTGAGGTTTGGGATAACTACAAAAAATCTAGAGAAGATTCAAAATTACAAAATACCCCTTAAGTTTGATTCTGTCTTACATGTATATTTTTACAAATGTAGGAGTGTTTGAAATGTTTTTGATTATGAAAGGGCTAAAGTAAAAATGGATTTTTTGTGTTATTAGCTCAAGCCTTGGGGGTAGTTTTTGTAATTATCCCTTTGCTCATTTAAATACCTGAAGCTACATTTGGAGTTAATCTGCCTTCTTACTTCGAGTGAACCGGCAGGGGCTTAGGCTACCAAAATTTTCGTTCATAATTAATTGCTCAAGTGTGCCTCATTTACTTCTAATAAAGTCTGAGTTTTTTTGCAATATATACCTGATTTGAGCTTGAACATCTTGACTATCTTGTATCTTAACTGACAATCCCCGAAGAGTAGATTCAATTTTTGATCTGAAAGATTTGCTTAATGAAGTTTGCCAAACTTGGCATTACAAAGTGCAAGCCATCCAAAACTGTAAGTTAATATTCTCCTTGTTGACCCATGTTTTTTTTTTTTTTTTTGAGGGAAACCTTGTTGACCCATGTTGATTGTAAGCCTTTACACTAGTTTTTGTGTGTCCGTACATATTGTTATCGGCAGTAGTACCTTTGGCTTTGAGTTTATTCTTTGCATCTACATTTTTGCTCTCTATGTTGTGGTAACAGAAAAGATGATTATATCAAGTTAAAAAGATATCAAGTTAAAAAGTTGTCAAGAAAGATCAGAAACTAGGATATAGTATTTTGACCGCCTAATTACATATTCGAAATATAAATTTGCTTCAATTATGCTAGTCATCTTGATTGTACTGTGCAACATGTCCTTGGGAATAGACGTATTCAACGGTTCCGAACCGTCGGTTCCGGTTTACCCAAAGGGTGGAACTGGAACCTAACCGTCTCATAGACGGTTTCGGTTAAGAAACCGCCAGTTCCCGGTTCGGTTCGGGTTTTGTCCGTTTTTTTTCTTTTTTTCTTTTATGAATTTTTGAATTTTTAATATTGAATAAAGTAATTGATGAAGGAAATGAAATTGAGTAACAAAAAATTGATTTTATTGCTTTAAAAGTAAAATTACAACTTTCAATTTACAACCTTATTAAAAATAAATTAACTTACAACTTACAAGCTACAAATGAAAATTTCTAAGATATTACAATTCCAAAGTATAATTTTAAAAAAATAATTAAAAGTTACTACAATTTCGTATAAAATTTAAATTACAAAGTACAAACCACAAAGAGGATAAAATAAAAAAAAATGGGCTTGAGTTTTATTTTAATATTCTAAGTTAAAAATTTTAAATTTAACTTTAAATATCAAAATAAAATTGCCTACGTATCCTCATAGAGGAATCAAAACCCTGCGTCTTACCTTCTACTTACCTTAGAGAAAGTGGCAACGTGATTCTTCAATTATTTTGTGACTAATTGTTTGATTCGATATCAAGATTGTCGCTTTCTTCGGAATCATCAAAATTGATGATTTGCTCACGCGCCACGACTTTTGTCCAATCGTGTAGCAATGCTTGAGCCTCTAGATTTTCTACTGTTAATCTAGATCGTCTAGATCTAGAATATAACCTCCCTCACTGAATGTTTGCTCTATGGAAACGGTTGAGGCAGGAACAACTAATATTTCTTTCGCAATTAATATTACTATAGGAAAAAGAGGAAGACCTCTTTACCGGCGGTTTGGCAATGGTCAAACGATCTTGGCCGTTGACCATCAATGGTCAAACAATCTTGACCGTTCATTTTTCAAAAAATTGAATTTTTTAAAAAAGTAAAAACCACCGGTTACGGTTAAGAAAGCTACCAATGGTCACATTTGTGACCGTTGGTAATTTACAATTCAAAATCTATTTTGAACCGCCGGTTTTAACCGGCGGTTTTGATTCGAAAAACGAAATGTAACCTAACCTTAGAAATTAGGTTTACGGTTCAACCAAAACCGTGGTCAATGGTTTTTCAAACCGTTGACCCGATTAGCAAACCGACGTTTGCGGTTCCGTTCGAACCTTTGAACACGTCTACTTGGGAATATGGAAAATAAAGTCCGTCCGCGAGATGAAAGTTGAAGTTTTGCGAGAAATGAAGAAGCGATTGAGTGGATTGTCTAATATTAGGGCTAATAAAAGGGTAAAGTGTGATATAGAATCAAACTTCCGGGGTTTTTTGAATTTTCAAAAACCTGCGGGTTTTTTCGTTATTAGTTCAAACTTGGGGGTATTTTTGTATTTATCCCTTGATTTATTGGTAAAACCGGTTTGGAATATGATGGTGCCTTATAAAATGAAATGCTTTCTTGATTGTTAGTTTCATTTTAAGCGCAAAGGAATGATGAGGTGTTCTTGACTCTTCTAATGACTTATGGGGATAAGGAGAGATGCTTGAAAAATATGGATCTTCGGCATATTTTTCCATTTCATATTGTGAGAGAGAGAGAGAAAAAAAAAAAGAACTCCTCGTAAAAGTAGAAGTATGAAATGAGGATGGAAAAGAAAAAAGCAGCTGAGTGTCACGGGTGTAGCCATTTCGGCCCCCACACGATGCCCGTGCGGCGTCCCGAACTACCTGGGGCCAGCCTATCCCTCAGGACAAACACTGGTTTCGCCCTTTTTTGGGCTCATCAGGATTGCGGCTCCAGTATCCGACCAGTCTGGGTAGGGATGGCCAATTACCTTCTTCACCGTCAAATCCAAGACTAGCGACAAGCTCCCCGAACTTAACCGGGTGGGATGCTTGAACATCCAAAGGGTCATATGCACGTATCCACAAACCAGCCGACTGAAGCCACACATACAATCATTCACAACACAATCCACCAGTAGTCGTAGTGAAAGACACCCCAATGTCACGCCCATGTCACGGGGCGTGACATAAGGCCCTGGGTGGTTGAGGATTCAATTTAGTGGTAATGGTACAAAATAACCATTTAGAAAATGTAAATATTAAAAATAGCCATATTTTGTAGACACATATTTTTTAGCCATTTTGGGGTGTAAAATGACATTCATACCCTTCTAGCATGTTTGTTTGATATTTGAGTTATTTCTCTCTCTTTCACTTATCTCTATGTATCTTTTTACTCTTTTTTTTTTCAAATATTTTTTGAGTAATCGAAGCTGTATTTTTTATTTTTAAATATGCAATATGAGTGGTGAATTATAGATATCTTTTAGAGGATTAATTTGATATATTATACATGCAAAATGGATTTAAAACGAAAATGTTATATGAATTCAAAGTTTTTTGGAAAAAAAAATAACTGGGTTATAATACGTGATAGAACTGGATGTTGTAACTCGAAATCGAGTCACAGTAACTCGATGCCAAGTCACAGGAATGTGTGTTTTTGTGCAGTTAAATCGGCTCAAGGGCAAATTGGGTTTTTCACACCCCAAAATGGCTAAAAAAATGTGTTTGAAAAAAATGGCTAAAAACATTTTGGTTTGTTGAGAATGGCTAAAAAAAAAACCAGACTGTTTAATTTAATTTAACAAATATGTGATATATACTGTTAGAGTTCGAGTTGACTTACATTTCTGATATACTGAGCAGAAAGTGTTTTAGCCGTGTGCATATGTATCTTTCATGTTGAAATGTCAGATGTTAATTGCGCTCTTCTATCTTTTTCTTTTTTATGAATTATTTTGAGGTCCGTAAAACAGCTCTTTCTTGGAGAATAAAAGACAATTTTGCTTGTGGTAAGTTTAAGTTAATTTGTTCTTGAGCTAGATCAGTCTTTGTTTTGGCCTACTATTGGGTTTTATATATAAATGCAATTAGTTACGAGACAAAAATTTATTTTTTTCTTTATTTTTTTCTTGTTCCAACAACTCCAGAAGGGTAAAAGCTTTGATTAGGTATCATGGCATTTGGCTTAGCTACTTAGAGCATCTCCAATGCAAGGTTTATGTTGAAGTTTTTAAGGTAAAAACTGGTTTGTTTAAACCATATCCCATTGTGGGTAAATGGTTTATGATGACATGGAAAAAACTGGTTCATGTTTATGAACCTGATATAAACCAAATTATATCACATCACCCCACACATGACTTTTTTAATTATTAATTGTAAATTGATAGATGGATCCATAAAAAGTGGTTGAAGAAGTTTATGAATTGTGGAGAAATGTTTATAAAATGGGTGTGGTTTTTACTTTTGATGCGACATTAATGTGGCAGTGATGTGGCACATAAAAAACTGTGCATAAGATTTTTATGTGGTTTAGCACTGTGGATGTCCTTATTGTTTGCTTATATCATTCTTTTTATTTGTCTGACAAAAGAAATAGCTTATTAACATATCCTCATAAAAGCTAAATGAAGATGAAATGGTTCTCATAATTAAGTTGCTACCATAGTTTACCTTTAATTTTATTTTGAAATATTTTGACTTTTAATCTTGGTTGGCGCTATTGGCACCCCCAAAATTGATGAGTTCACCCATGTTAGGAAATTTATTGTTTAGATTTTGATGAATGCCATGTAAAACTTAGAATAGGAAGTTGGCACCCCAATTCTTGTTGTAAAATGCATTGTAATAAATAGAGTGGCCAAAAGTGAGTTAAGTCGCCACGCCCTAACATGCAAGAAGACAATCGAAGACTAGAAGGAAGACTCATTGGAGAGCAGTGAGTATGGCAAAGAAGAGTAAGACGGGAACTCTCTTGAAGAAGCGGTGAGATGCGGTGAGTGGAGTATCGATCAAGTCAACTAGAGAAAAGCCAAGTCTCAAGTTGAAGTGACGGAAGAGTCATCCGATGATTGGAAGTCGACTCTAAGTCACTGGGAAAGCAAAAATGCGATCAAGTCGAGATAAGCGAAAAGATCCGTTGCATTAAATCAAGAGAATTACTTAAACAAGTAATATCTCCATATCACCTTTCTCGGAGTGCTCAGTCCCAGGAAGCGTGCAAAAGGAATGAACCAATGGGAAGCACTACACCGTGTCGAACTACGAAAAAGTGAAAGAACAATTCATACGAGGAAATGAAAATTCCAAGGATCGCAACAAAACAAGCCAACGATTTGCAAGTGACTTTCAAAAATAAGCCTATCTCTTCAATGGGCAAATATTTGAAAGATCACTATAAAAGGCCGAGGAGTTCATTTGAGAATGAAAGACACAAATGTGACACAAATTCTGAGACTGAACAAAGCGTTCAAGCAATTATTAGAAAGTCGAAACATTCTCAATTCTCAAGCCTACACTACGAAGAACATCAATCCAACACTTACCCGTGAAGGAAAGATAACTTCAATCAGTTGAAGAGGAACATACAAAAAAAAAAACAAGGGTCTACATTCCACGAAGGATTGTAGGAAGGTTCAAGGTCGAACCAAGTCTTAAGCCTTTGGAGGGCTTCGTGATCAAATCCAAAGAGCTTTGAGCAAGTGAGTGTAGTAGCAAAGCGGCAAATGCCTGTGAAGAAGTTGAGTCGTCACGAGAAGCGGTGAGTGATCAAGGCGTCTCAGGATCGAAGTCAAGGATCAAGTCATTTGTGTGATCAAGACTTGTATCCGGATCAATTACCACTTTGTATCTCGATCATTACCTAGTAGATTCCTCCGGGAGTTGGAGAAGAGAGGAGTAGAAGAATTACCCCATCTTGAACCTTTATAAAAATTTCATTGTGTCATTTACATTTCAAGATTACTTTAATTTTCGCATCTTAATTGTTTAATTCTGCGACATATTTGCTATCCACTTGATAATTTATAAGTACTAAATCAAGCACTAAATCCTTGCTTAATCAAACTTAAGGGTGTTAAGTCTTCCGCTGAAAACAAAACCAAAGTTGAGTTAATTTAAAACCAACAGTGAGTTATTCCATCAACGGCTCGGTTGAGTGTTGAGAGACTAACTCTCTTGATTGACTAAATTGTTGTCCATCAGGACACAACTGTAGTAGTATCAACTCGTATATTTAAAAGGACTAAATCGAAAATTTGGTAAGGTTTATTCAACCCCCCTTCTAAACCTTACACTTACACCCCTTGGGACCTACAAGTGGTATCAGGCGGTTGGTTCATTGAGCCTTCCACCAGTTCTTGAACTAGATCTCCAAACTTTTCAAAGTCCGCTTTAGTACTTAAACTTTCAAAACTCTTTTTATCATTAAAAGTTATTATCATGGAAGCAAATTTGACACGCATCCCTATGTTCACTATTGAAGAATTTGATGATTGGAAAATTCGTATGCGAGGCTCATCTATCAAAGCATTACATGATGAGATGTGGATAGTGATAGAAGATGGGCCACCGCAAATCTTAAAGGTGAAACACGGGTAAGAAGAATGGCTGCGGTGAAGGAGAAGAGGATGTTGCCCCGGACGATCATGGTTGAAAACCAAGAACCGAATGGACAAATGATGAATGAGAAAAAGATACAACCTTGACAATGTAGCCATGGACATCCTTTACAAAACATTGGACAAAGCCATGTTTAATAAAGTCAAATTATGCAAAACGGCTAAAGAAATGCAGGACAAGCTAACATTGATTTGTGAAGGCTCGGAAGCAAATCAAAAACAAATTATCAAATTATGTCTGAGAAATTTGAGAATTTCAAAATGATCGCGAGGAGAACACTGGATCAACTGGATGCTCGGTTCACGAAATCACCAACGAGCTATCTTCACTTGGAAAGGAATATACGAAGAAATGTGTATGAAGATATTAAAAAGTCTCTCAATGAATGGGAAATGAAGGTCATGGCACTAAGACATTCCATGGACCTATCAAAGACATCCAACCACGAACTATTCTCGGACCTCAAAGCCTACGAATTTGGTGAGAAGAAAGGATCGAGGAAGAAGAGACAGTTGTACCCAAAACAATTTGCTCTAATTGTTAAGGATGGGAAGAGTGAGGTCAAAAAGTCATTGATCCGGAAGAAATAGCCCGATGGTTAAAGGTTCAACAAGTTCTTCAATAAGAACTACAAGAGAGGAAAAGGTGAATCTTCCGAGAAGACACTCGGCTCCTCCAAATCGAGGGAAGATAGGCCAACCAAGAGAAAGCAGATCATCGAAAGTTGAATATCAAAAGCCGGCCGACAATCCAAGAATGGAAAGAGCGATCAAAGGTTGAATATCTATCTTTGCCGAATGTAGACAACCAGTCACTATGCCATTGATTTGCCCATATCCTGTAGTCAACAAATACGGGGATGAAGAAGAAAGAAAAGTCTTCAAAGAAAGAAGACAAGAAAAAAAAAAGGCAATGATGGGCGCAGAGATCCGAGGCAGCCAAGTCAAGAAGGCAAGTGATTGAGAGGAAGCGGTGAAGCGACTCAAGTGACTACGAAGAAGAAGCACGATCTGTTTAATAGCCAAGGAACAAGATCAACCGACCAGGAAGATGAGGTACACTTTAACTCATCAAACTCGGACTCTAGTGATAGTGAGCGTGACACACACACTTCATCACCCACTGATCTTTATGATTCATTAGGCAAAATGATGAAAGATTTTGAACACGTTAAATCCTCACACACACTACTAAATGAGGAAAACAAACCTACTCAAAAGCCAAAACTCAAAGTGACTAAGTGAGTACTCTAAGTCAAATAGTGATGAGAATGATAGTTTAAAGGTGAAAATGCTAAGTTAATAGCAGAAAAATTGCGCCATAGAGAAGAGGGAGAATGACCTCAAGAATGTTATTGCCTCATTCACTAAGGCTTCCAAATCATTGGATGATCTTATTATGAGTCAAAAGAGAATGTGGAGACAAGACAGGCTTAGGATTTAATTCCTCTGTGCTTTGTCAAACTCAAAAGTAATTTTGGAAAAAGGATCTTCAAGCAATGAAGAGTCTAAAAAATCCAAAACTCTAAATGTTACACACACATTCACTCCAAAGCACAATTACAAGCAAACTGGCCTTGGTTATAAAAGAAAAGGAAAACAACTTGATTGAGTGCTTATTTGAAAGGGCAGTGAGAAGAGATTGATCGAGTTCTCGGCAAATTCAAAAGAAAATACTCAGTAAAGAAGAAGAGAGCTACCAAAAACCCTAGAAAATCTATAAAATAAATACATATGATGGGAATGGTAGAAAATATCCAAGCCAAGTGATTGGAATGAAGTGAATTATCGCATAGACTTATGGAATATAAGCCCAAATGGCAAAGGCCTAGAACTCAGCAAAGGCCATTCCAAAAGTATAAGAGCTTTCATCAAGCACAAATATGCACCTAGACACTACACTCAGAGACACCACAATTACCCAAAGAAGCGATTGCTAAAACATATACACAGGCATACGAGACAAAAGAGCAATTTGTATGAACCTAAAATCCCCAAGCAATTTGCAAGATTAATTATGATTATAGCGATAGATGGCAACCCCTTAGAAGTCAAATCATTTGGCTATAAGTTGGTTGGATCATCTTACAACTCTAACCCCACAGGACCCGGACAAATATGGGTACCTAAAACTTAATTTCCTTGATTGCGGGTTCAAGGAAGCAGTGAGTGCAAGGAACCTGGTACATGGGCGGTGTTTATTCGGACATATGACGAGGAAACAAGAAAAATCTGTCAAAATTCAAGGAAGTTAAAGGAGCAAAAGTCATATTTGGAGAAATGAAGCTCGGTGAAATTAGAGGCATTGGATCCATCAAAGGAACGGATTAGAAATCACAGATGTTGCATATGTCGAAGGACTCAACTTCAACTTACTAAGCATCGCCCAACTCTGTGACAAGGGTTATAATGTTGGATTTAACATGGGTATATGCCAAATCAAGGATCTTGAAAGCAAGTGAAGTTGTGTTGCAAGGATGCGAGACAAAAGAACATGTATGTAGTAGATTGGTCAACCGCTACACAAAGACTTGCCCTATTACCAAAACCAATTTGAATCGAGTTGTTTGTGGCATAAAAAAGTTTGAGTCACCTAAATTTCAAAGCGATTAACAAGCTTGCACGAAGTAATCTTGTGGAAGGACTTCAGGACTCGAATATACAAGAAGGAGAGTATATGTGATGTATGTCGAAAGGAAAAACAGATCAAATCTTCATTCAAAGAAAAGACATGTCCATCTTCAACAAAGTATTGCATACACTACATATGGATCTATTTGGCCCGGTGGAACGGCCAAAGATATAAGTGGAAAGAAATACACCTTGGTGGTAGTAGATGACTACTCAAGATATACATGGACAATATTCATGTGCAAGAAGAAAGAAACTCTCTGGAAACTACCACGGTGATGAAGAGGATTCAAAATGAGAAGAGTCAAACCATTATCAAAATAAGATCGAGAGGAGGCGAGTTTGTCAATGGAATAATAACTTCGATATTGTATTGAAAATGGTATTGGTCATGAACTATCGCGGCAGACAAGGACTCCACAATGAGAATGGAGTTGCGAGAAAGAAGGAACAGAACTCTCAAAAAAGCGGCAAGGACCATGTTAGGCGAGGCGGGGGTTACAAAAGATTTTGGTGAAGCAATCAACACGACTTGCTACACTCAAAAGCGGATGTATGATAAGCAGACGGTGACAAAGACTCCTATGAGATTTGGTGGAAGAAAACCAAATGTCGCATATTTTAGAATATTTGGATGCAAATGCTTCATCCACAACAATGGCAAGGACAATCTAAAGGCTTTCGATGCTAAAGGCGATGAGGTATCTTCTTGGGATACTCATTTGAAGCAAAGCCTCTGAGTACTCAACAAAAGGACTATGGTTGCGAAGAATCCATTCATGTGGTATTCGATGAGCCAAATGTAAATGGAGAAGACATTGAAGAGTCGGTGATAAATTTGAATCATCCAACCATACGAAGAGTCCCTATCTTTGAAGTGGAATTTGGAATTATAAACTGAAGAAGATGAAATAGCTGAATCTCAAAAAAATTGGATAATTTGCGGCTAAGTGATTCTGAGAGAAGCGAACACAAAGAACCACAAAGTGCAAGACGAGCGAACCTAGCTAACTTACTCCAACTGATGTAAGATGGTTGAGAGACCATCCACTTTAACTTGTCATTGGAGATATAAGAGAAGGTGTCAAAACAAGATCCAGAACCCAACAAGAAGCCATGTTCACTTGCTTTATCTCGCAAATAGAGCCCAAAGATGTGTTACAAGCATTGGACGACACACATTGGATTCAAGCTATGCAAGAAGAGCTGAATCAGTTTGAAAGAAATAAAGTATGGGAATTGGTTCAAAGACCCACACATCAAAATGTCATTGGCACCAAATGGGTGTTCAGAAATAAGATGAACGAGGAAGGTTCTGTGGTAAGAAACAAAGCAAGACTAGTAGCCAAAGGATATTGCCAAGAAGAAGGAATAGATTTTGATGAAACATTTGCTCCTGTAGCAAGATTGGAAGCTATAAGGATGTTTCTTGCCTATGCGACTCACAAGAATTTCATTGTATATTAAATGGATGTAAAAAGTGCATTCCTAAATGGTGTATTGGAAGAAGAAGTGTATGTTGAACAACCTCCAGGATTTGAGCAGAAAACTCTTGGAGATAAGGTATACAAACTCAAGAAAGCCCTGTATGGATTGAAACAGGCACCCAGAGCATGGTATGATACTTTGTCACAATTCCTAACTGAAAATGGATTCACAAAAGGAAAAGTAGATAGAACACTTTTGAATTCAAGACAAAAAGAGTATCTTGCTTGTTCAAATATATGTGGATGACATCATTTTTGGATCCACAAACAAAGAGCTATGTGAAAAATTTTCAAACCTCATGCAAAGTAAATTTGAAATGAGCATGATGGGAGAGCGACATTCTTCCTTGGACTCCAAGTGAAACAACTGAAGGATGGACGCGTTTATAAGTCAAACAAAATACACCAGAGACTTAATGAAGAAATTTGGTATGGAGGAGAAGTCTTCGTGAAAATACCATATGAATACATCGGTCAAAATGGACATGGATGCAGATGGCAAGCACTGTAGATCAAACAAGATACAAAGCACTTATTGGATCATTGCTCTATCTTACAGCAATGGCAGGCGGACATCACCTTTCTTTTGTAGGTGTATGTGCAAGATTTCAATCTGCTCCAAAAGAAAGCCATATGACAGCGACTAAGAGAATCTTGAGATACTTGAAAGGAAGCAAGAAGTTGGCTTATGGTATCAAAAGGAAGGTGGATTCAAGCTAATTGGCTATTGAGACTACGACTATGTTGGATGCGAGTTAGTGAGAAAAAGCACCTCAGGCACATGTCAAATGCTAGAAACGGTGATTTCTGGTTTAGCAAGAAGCAAAATTCAATAGCCACCTCTACGGTGGCGAGAATACATAGGCTGCGGGGCAATTGTTGTGCCCAAGTCCTATGGATGAGACAAAGTGAGAGAGACTATGAAGTTGAAGAAAAAGAGATTCCAATCACGTGTGATAACACAAGTACAATTGCAATCACTCAAAATCTGTGTTGCACTCAAGAACAAAGCATATCGATGTCGAGATATCACTTCATAAGATATCATGTTGAAAAGAAGGACATCATCGTGGAATATATCTCAGCGATAAACAATTGGTGACATCTTCACAAAACCATTATGTGAGTCAAGATTTGAAGAACTCAAGCATGAGTTGGGGTTAATTGAAGCTGAGTTAACATTGAGAAGATTCAAAGAAAAGAAATGGGATACAAAAAGGGAAAAGAGTGAACTCACAAATCAATTTAAGTAAATCATTTGTATTGGAAAAAATTGACTATACTAAGTCGGTGGTAGGTGAGTCACTATGAGAACTATGAGAAGAAGAGTTAAATCGGCTAAGGGATAAATTCGAGTCACTTATGAGCAAAGTGACAAAAACGCGATCGTTTTACTAAGCGGGAATGTTTTTTTTAATGACGTCGACATAATGATGATGTGATGTACGGACATAAAATTTGCACACCAAGCTTATGATTGGATATAAATCTTTGCCGCATTAAATACGAGACATTAAATGCTAAATCGGCGTGCAAAATCTAAGCCGTTGATTTTGATCACATTTCAAAAACCGTCCGCACGTCCTTTCATAAACCATACTCAAACCATTTTCGCCCGTTTCTCTCACACACTACCAAACTGTTCATCTCTCTCTCGGAAAGCAAAGGCAAAAATTCTCTCAAAAACCCTATCTATCTTCAAATCAATCCCTAAGTTTTCTTGATAAAATCTGAAAAATGGCACCAACTTATGATTTTATCAAGTTAGGAAAGCAAATCCACAGGATCTACCGTGGATTTCGAGGGCATGATCAAGCAGGGGTCAATGACGCCCTCATAAAGAAAATAGTTGAGAAACTCCAAGCGACCAGAAAGGTGAAATCATTTCGACGATGGAATATTCGATGACCTATGTGGAGGAGGTCGCACAATTCTATGTGAATCTTTGAGATTCACGATGAAGGAATAAAATCATCCATTCACGGAAAGGAGTTCACCATTTCGCGCGAGGATTTGGTCGACCACCGCTCATTACCAGCGGAAGGAGCATCGGAAATTAACGGTGATGTAAACTTAATCTTTGCTTGGAAGGAAATAGCCAAGATCGACTTTTTGATAAAATAGTTTACACATGACAAACAAAGGCTGTTGAAGGAGGATTATCACAAGTTGTTGGACATAGTTGCCAAATGTATTGACATCAAATTTGGCGACTTTGACCAATCAAAAGCTAAGTTGATCGTAATGGCCGCGATCATTGAAGAAAAGGAAAATCAAGCTAAATTTGAGTTTGTCTCTGACCAGACTATGTCGAGAATGTAGGGAACAAATCCTTCAAGGAAGATGGCACATTTGGAGGATCCCTAGGATATGGCCGGTGATTGGCGGATGATGGAGGTGAAAAGTCCTCTTGACATGGAAAGGCGTTCCATGTTAACAAGAGGATGTTGATCAAATCTCTCAGCGCCTGAGAAGAGAGCTTACGCCAAGAGGCGACACGAGTGAGGGGAATCGGTGACCACGAAGATTGTTTCCTCCCACCAAAGAAGAAAAGCTGCCCTGCTGCTAAGAAAAAGCTAAGAAGCACTCCTGCGGCAAAGAAAGAAAGTCAAACCTGCTCCTGCCTCTGCAGCCGAAGTCACTGCCCTGCCAGTAGTGTCTCTACTACCCCGAAGCGGTCGAGAAGGACTCACAAATACCTTCTCCGATCGTCAAAAGGAGGGAGAAGCGATAAGCAACGGCGGCTCCTCGAAGAAAAACACCAACACAGGCCCCCCCGCCCAAGACTCGAGAGAACGTCTCGAACCGGTAAATCCCTCACGGTACAAACTAGGGGCGAAGAAGAATCATCAAGCACTCCGATCTTGAGAAACCGGTGAGTCGGCCACTCAGTGGAGCAGAGATCGAGAGCTGCTGGAGAAGTAGAGTCTCGGATGTAATTGATGAAAAACAAAAGTCTCTGAAGAAGGCGATCAACGAAGGCAAACTCAAGACAATTTGTAGCCCACAAATTGAAACACAAAAGAAGGCTGGTAGAGCCGATAGTGATGTGATGATCTATCTCCACCTTACCCGGACATCCAAAATCGTCTGCGTGAGTGGAGGAAATGGAAATTGAGTAAATCAATGGAGCAGATTACAACGGCCCGAGTTTATAGAAGAAGAAAGAGGAAGCTGTTAAATTTTCTTGGACTAACCATCGTAATCAAAGATTGGATGAAGACAAGCGCATGAGACATCCTGCGAGATATTCAAGGACAAGGAGAAGGAAAAGACAGCGAGAGGAAAGGCGAGGCACGTGAGAAGGCCGGATCGCCTTCTATCTCGCACCACCGAACACACACATCCTCTCTCGATGTCTTCTCGGCTGATGATGAGGATCCGGAGAATATTCTTTGCCGCGAGAAGAGTTGCAAATGCGGCAAGCATTGCACGAATCGAGAATCCTTCACGAGCAAAGATTGATGGAGGGACCAGGAGAGTCCTCGAACACGGTGAAATTGATCCAATGGGAGTGGTTCAAAGAAATCGCCACTGTTGTTCTTTGCCACCACCTCCTCCCAGCTCACTCGGAAGAAAGCGATAAGGGACTTGGCGATGGCGGGATAGTGGGGACCCGTCGAGCCAACCCCTATTGAAGGTGTCTTACCAACGCCCAACGGTGAACATTCAATAGCAAAGTAGGGAGTTTGGAGACGAGTGACCCCATTCAAGTCACTCGGTGGTGCGCCGGTGGGGGAAACTCCCTCACCGCAGCAAAGGGGAGAATGCTGGATGACTCCACAATGAATCAAGGAGGTGAAGTGGAGGAAGTACAACCACCAAACGAACAGCAAGTTGCCATCAACGAAGCTCGAGGCGATTGAGAGGCTATCTCGGTGAGGTGTCAACTCGCTCTGAAGGCTAATGACGCTGCGATGCGATCGAGGCACGAGGAAGGAACAGCCTGGGAGTTAACACTGGCGATGAAAGTGCAATCCATGGGGTTGAGACTCCAATGGATGCCACCACGAAAGACCCTAAGGCAGTGACACTGTCGAAAGGGAGGTCAGCCTCGCTGCGATTGAGACTGCGAGGAGAGGTAATGAAGGCCCACGGGAGATTGAGACTTCGGGGTAAAGAAAAGTGAAGTAGAGAACATCCCTCCCGCTATCATCGACCCATCCGAAAAGGAGATAAGCGCGCTTCATGATTCCCAGGATAATCTGATGTAACCTTTCCGGGATCGAGAAGGCGAAAGAAGAAAGTCGAGTCATCCCCGATGGACAGATCCAAAAGACTCATTTGCGGATGTTCCAAGCACGAGCAAGTCGATCCCAAGACTACTCGTCAAACCTTTAATTTTGATGATGAGCCACCAATGGAAATCTCATCATCGTCCGATGACGCTCGATAAGGCCGAGGACAGTCTACTCAATTGGAGAAATCGGTGAGACCAACGAAGCTGTTGAGACACTGAGGCTCAGCAAGTGGGTCTACTTTCACAACAAACAAACCCCGGTGAACCGAGTCAGCTGCGCGAGCTCCTCAAGGCAGCAGGTCAATTCAAAAAGAACTTCACCGCTCATCATCGAACAAATCCCGTTGGCGGTGATGAATCCTTTATAGAATCTTTTCCTTTTTCCCCTGGGAAGTACCCGACCTCCATGAAGAGTCGAGAACGAACGCGCACGCTACCACCACGAGACCAGCTCCGTTTTCCATCGGCACCATTGTTCGGTGATTATGATTTTGACGATGCATGGCCATCACCGCAACGGAGAAATTTGAAGTCCGCGAAAGTGTTCAAGGCATTATTCGCCGAGATTGAACGGATGGAGAGGCATCGAGGCCTCTATGGACATGCGCCCGACAATGAGAGATGCCAATCTTACTGGCGATTTAAAGAGGCATAACATGATCGGAGATCGGGGAATGGTGGCAATAAAGAAGAAACAATGCGTGTGGAACAAGTTAGATACTTCAGGACATTGTTCAACAACAAGTTTGGTATGGAGAGTCGAAAATGCGATGCAAAAACGAGTGAAAGAACATATTGAGCACATGCATGAAGCACACATTGCCGAGATAAAGTCATTGCGTGAGCAAAACAAGAGTGATCTCGGACGTTTGGAAGAAACCATGAATACAAAATTCACCTTCTCATGGCTGAGATGATGGCTGATTTCGGTGAGTCCAACGCTACTCGATCCGAATTCGTCGTGTTGCATACTCTGCAGCGGACTCGAGACAGAACTCTACCATCGTGGGCTCGACTTCCCGCTTTGCCGATATGTTTCAGGTGTCCCTCTCTCTTTTGATGATGCCAAAAAGGGGAAGAGGAATACCTTAAAAGCACGAAAAGATCGAAGCCGAAAAAGAGGATCTGTTTGTGAAGGAAAAACTGATTGAGGAAGTTATTTGGAACAAAAGAAAGGAAAATCTTTTGAGGGGGAAGGATCGAAAGATGTGACCTTAATGATTGCACAAACCCCCAATAGGTCTCATCACGGTGACATTATCGGCCAACAAACTCCTGTGACTCGCCACTCCAACACTCTGCTATATCTATGCCGAAAAGAGAAAAACAATTGAAGCGAGGGATGAAGGAAGTGGAAGGAATAATGGATGCCAGGTTATGAACATCTTGAAGAAGCATGGAGGCATTCCGGAGACAGAGACACTTATGCCATCTCGGATGTCGGACGGAGCCACGATCAGTTGATGAATTTAAAACGCTCGAATCGAAGGATACTTTGCAAATATGTCTATGGCTCAAGCTTGGGACTTTTTGGGGAAAAGGGTCTCACGTTATGTGAAGAAGGCGACGACGTGACAGACCACCGTGATCACTACTTTTGGTCACTCCGTGGTCACTCAATTTGGAAAGAAGAAGAAGACGATCTGACACGCCGAGTAGAGGAAGAAGCGATGGTGGAGGAAGAAGCTTGGACCAGGCCTCTCGCCCAAAAACATTGAATACGTAGATCCGGGGCAAGAAAGGAGGGATCTCTTGGCTGGTCTTGACCAAGTAGCAAATTTGCAAGTGGCTAAAAAAACTGAGTATGCAAAAAGAATAGAAGAAGAAAACAAGAGACAAACTCAGCTATGGGAGGAAAGACATGAAAGATTAAGAAGAGATGAAGGCGCGTAGAAAGGCATATGAAAAGAAAAAGAAGGCAAGCGATGATGAGAAAAAGAGAAGAAGAGAAGAAGATCTTGAACAAGATGAAATAAGGAGACAACGAAGGAGATGAAGTGTTCTTTGTCCACCCCTTCGTGTATTTTATTATGTAAATACATACAATGTAAGTCTTCTGAAATAAAGCTATAAATTCTTTATTTTATGTGTAGACAAATATGTGTTTTGATACACCTTCTAAACAGTTGTGTAAAAGAACAAGAATGTTATGATCAATAAAAGAATTGATTCTGCTTATACATTCTATGTCAATACACTATCTGTATGTATCTTTGCTATTTGCATTTTTGAATGGTTTAAGTTTTGGCATCATCAAAAAGGGGGAAATTGTTAGGAAATTTATTGTTTAGATTTTGATGAATGCCATGTAAAACTTAGAATAGGAAGTTGGCACCCCAATTCTTGTTGTAAAATGCATTGTAATAAATAGAAGTAGCCAAGCCGAAGTTAAGTCGCCTACGCCCTAACATGCAAGAAGACAATCAAGACTAGAAGGAAGACTCATTGCGAGACAACCGAGTATGGCAAAGAAGAGTAGACGGGAACTCTATGAAGAAGCGGTGAGATGCTGGTGAGTGGAGTATCAGTCAAGTCAACTCGAGAAAAGCCAAGTCTCAAGTTGAAGTGGAGAAGAGTCATCGATGATTGGAAGGCGACTCTAAGTCACCTGGGAAAGCAAAAAATGCGATCAAGTCGAGTTAAGCGTAAAAGATCCGTTGCCGAGAAATCAAGAGAATTACTTAAACAAGTAATATCTCCATATCACCTTTCTCGGAGTGCTCGATCCCGAAGCGTGCAAAAGGAATGAACCAATGGGAAGCACTACATCGTGTCGAACTACGAAAAGGTGAAAGAACAATTCATACGAGGAAATGGCAATTCCAAGGATGCAACAAGACAAGCCAACGATCGCAAGTGACTTTCAAAAATAAGCCTATCTCTTCAATGGGCAAATTTTTGAAAGATCACTATAAAAGGTCGAGGAGTTCATTTGAGAATGAAAGACACAAGTGTGACACAAATTCTGACTGAACCAAAGACGTTCAAGCAATTATTAGAAAGTCCGAAACATTCTCAATTCTCAAGCCTACACTACGAAGAACATCAATCCAACACTTACCGTGAAGGAAAGATAACTTCAATCAGTTGAAGAGGAACATACAAAAAAAAAAAAAAAACAAGGGTCTACATTCCACGAAGGATTGTAGGAAGGTTCAAGGTCGAACCAAGTCTTAAGCCTTTGGAGGGCTTCGTGATCAAATCCAAAGAGCTTGAGCAAGTGAGTCAGTAGTAAGCAAAGGCGTGCCTGCCCTGTGAAGAAGCGAGTCGTCGAGAAGCAATTTGAGTGATCAAGCGTCTCGGATCGAGTCCCCAAGGATCAAGTCATTTGTGTGATCAAGACATGTATCCTGATTACCACTTTGTATATTGATCATTACCTAGTGGATTCCTCCAGAGTTGGAGAAGAGTGGAGTAGAAGAATTACCCCATCTTCTTGAACCTCTATAAAAATTTCATTGTGTCATTTACATTTCAAGATTACTTTAATTTCGCATCTTAATTGTTTAATTTGCGACATATTTGCTATCCACTTGATAATTTATAAGTACTAAATCAAGCACTAAATCCTTGCTTAATCAAACTTAAGGGTGTTAAGTCTTCCGAAAACAAAACCACAATTGAGTTAATTTAAAACAATTTGAGTTATTCCATCAACGGCTCGGTTAGTCTCATTGAGAGACTAACTCTACGATTGACTAAATTGATGTCCATCAAGGACACAATTGTGTAGTATCAACTCGTATATTTAAAAGGACTAAATCGAAAATTTGGTAAGGTTTATTCAACCCTCCCTTCTAAACCTTACACTTACACCCCTTGGGACCTACAAGTGGTATCGGAGCGGTTGGTTCATTGAGCCTTCCGCACCGGTTCTTGAACTAGATCTCCAAACTTTTCAAAGTCCGCTTTAGTACTTAAACTTTCAAAACTCTTTTTATCATTAAAAGTTATTATCATGGAAGCAAATTTGACACGCATCCCTATGTTCACTATTGAAGAATTTGATGATTGGAAAATTCGTATCTGTGCTCATCTATCAAAGATTACATGATGAGATGTGGATAGTGATAGAAGATGGGCCTTTGCAAATCTTAAAAGGTGAACACACGGTATGTAAGAAGAATTTGCATTTGAAGGAGAAGAGGATGTTGCCCCAGACGATCATGGTTGAAAAACCAAGAACCGAATGGACAAATGATGACAGAAAAAGATACAACCTTGACAATGTAGCCAAGGACATCCTTTACAAAACATTGGACAAAGCCATGTTCAATAAAGTCAAATCATGCAAAACGGCTAAAGAAATCGGGACAAGCTAACATTGATTTGTGAAGGCTCGGAGCAAATCAAAGAAAACAAATTATCGGTGGTCCGACAGAAATTTGAGAATTTCAAAATGATCGCAGGAGAAAACCTGGATCAATGGATGCTTAGTTCACGTAAATCACCAACGAGCTATCTTCACTTGGAAAGGAATATACACGAAGGAAATGTGTATGAAGATCTTAAAAGTCTCTCAATCGAATGGGAAATGAAGGTCATGGCACTAAGACATTCCATGGACCTATCAAAGACATCCAACCACTAACTATTCTCGGACCTCAAAGCCTACGAATTTGAGTGAGAAGAAAGGATCGAGGAAGAGACAGTTGTACCCAAAAAATGCTGCTCTAATTGTTAAGGATGGGAAGAGAGCCGAGTCAAAGAAGTCATTGATCCGTAAGAAATAGCCCCGATGGTTAAAAGGTTCAACAAGTTCTTCAATAAGAACTACTAGAGAGGAAAAGGTGAATCTTCGAGAAGACACTCGGCTCCTCCAAATCGAGGAAGATAGGCCAACCAAGAGAATGAGATCATCGAAAGTGAATATCAAAGGCCGACAATCCAAGAATGGAAAAAGAGTGATCAAAAGGTTGAATATCTATCTTTGGAATTGTAGACAACCATGTCACTTTGCCATTGATCGCCCATATCTGTAGTCAACAAATACAGGGATGAAGAAGAAAGAAAAAGTCTTCAAAGAAAGAAGACAAGAAAAGAAAAAAGGCAATGATGGTGCAGAGATCTGCGAGACAGCCAAGTCAAAGAGACAGTGATTTGAGCATGCAAAGGAAGCCGACTACTCAAGTGACTCAAGAAGAAGAAGCCCCGATCATTTAATGGCCAAGGAACAAGATCAACCTCGACCAGGAAGATGAGGTACACTTTAACTCATCAAACTCGGACTCTAGTGATAGTGAGGTGACACACACACTTCATCACCCATCGATCTTTATGATTCATTAGGCAAAATGATGAAAGATTTTGAACACGTTAAATCCTCACACACACTACTAAATGAGGAAAACAGCTGCTTACTCAAAAGCCAAAACTCAAAGTCGACTAAGGAGCCGAGTACTCTAAGTCAAATAGTCGATGAGAATGATAGTTTAAAGGTGAAAATGCTAAGTTAATAAAGCAGAAATTGCGCCATAGAGAAGAGGGAGAATGACCTCAAGAATGTTATTGCCTCATTCACTAAGGCTTCCAAATCATGGATGATCTTATTATGAGTCAAAGAGAATGTGGAGACAAGACGGGCTTAAGATTTAATTCCTCTCGTGCTATGTCAAACTCCAAAAGTGATTTTGGAAAAAGGATCTTCAAGCAATGAAGAGTCTAAAAATCCAAAACTCTAAATGTTACACACACATTCACTCCAAAGCACAATTACAAGCAAAGGCCTTGGTTATAAAAGAAAAGAAACGGCCCGATTGAGTGGGCTGAAAGGACGGTGAGAAGAGATTCGGTCGAGTTCCTCAAAGAAACTCCAAACGTAAAATATCAGAAAGAAGAAGCGAGCTACCAAAAACCCAGAAAATCTATAAAAGAAATACATATGATGGGAATGGTAGAAAATATCCAAGCCAAGCCGATTGGAATGAAGTGAATTATCAAAGATAGACTTATGGAATATAAGCCCAAAATGGCAAAGGCCAGAACTCAAGAAAGGCCATTCCAAAAATATAAGAGCTTTCATCAAAGACAAATATGCACCTAGACACTACACTCGGAGACACCACAATTACCCAAAGAAGCGATTGCTAAAACATATACACAGCATACGAGACAAAAGAGACAATTTGTATGAACCTAAAATCCCCAAGTAATTTGCCAAGATTAATTATGATTATGGCATCGATAGATGGCAACCCCTTAGAGTCAAATCATTTGGCTATAAGTTGGTTGGATCATCTTACAACTCTAACCCCACAGACCCTGACAAATATGGGTACCTAAAACTTAATTTCCTTGATTTGGAGTTCAAGTGAAGTGAGTGCCAAGGAACTTGGTACATGGATGATGGTTTATTCCGGACATATGACAGAAACAAGAAAAATCTGTCAAAATTCAAGGAAGTTAAAGGAGCAAAAGTCATATTTGGAGAAATGAAGCTCGGTGAAATTAGAGGCATTGGATCCATCAAGAGGAACGGATTAGAAATCACAGATGTTGCATATGTCGAAGGACTCAACTTCAACTTACTAAGCATCACCAACTCTATGACAAGTGGTTATAATGTTGGATTTAACATGGGTATATGCCAAATCAAGGATCTTTTGAAACGAGTGAAGTTGTGTTGCAAGGATGCGGAGACAAAAGAACATGTATGTAGTAGATTGGTCAACCGCTACACACAACACTTGCCTATTACCAAAAAGCACAAATTGAATCGAGTTGGTTGTGGCACAAAATCTGAGTCACCTAAATTTCAAAACGATTAACAAGCTTGCACGAAGTAATCTTGTGGAAGGACTTCGGACTCAAGATATACAAGAAGGAGAGTAGTATATGTGATGCATGTCGAAATGAAAGCAGATCAAATCTTCATTCAAAGAAAAGACATGTCCATCTTCAACAAGAGTATTGCATCCGCTACATATGGATCTATTTGGCCCAAAGTGGAACCGGCCAAAGATAAGTGGAAAGAAATACACCTTGGTGGTAGTAGATGACTACTCAAGATATACATGGACAATATTCATGTGCAAGAAAGAAGAAAGAAACTCTACGTAAAACTACCACGGTGATGAAGAGGATTCAAAATGAGAAGAGTCAAACCATTATCAAAATAAGATCGGACAGAGGAACCGAGTTTGTCAATGGAATAATAACTCGAGATTGTATTGAAAATGGTATTGGTCATGAACTATCAAAGAACAAGGACTCCACAAAGAATGGAGTTGCGAGAAAGAAGAGAAGAACTCTCAAAAAAGCGAAGCAAGGACCATGTTAGGTGAGGCGGGGTTACCAAAAAGATTTTGGTCAAGCAATCAACACGACTTACACTCAAAACAGATGTATGATAAACAGACGGTGACAAAGACTCCTATGAGATTTGGACTGGAAGAAAACCAAATGTCGCATATTTTAGAATATTTGGATGCAAATGTTTCATCCACAACAATGGCAAGGACAATCTAAAGGCTTTTGATGCTAAAGTGATGAGGTATCTTCTTGGGATACTCAGCTGGAAGCAAAGCCTCACAGAGTACTCAACAAAAGGACTATGGTTGCGGAAGAATCCATTCATGTGGTATTCGATGAGCCAAATGTAAATGGAGAAGACATTGAAGAGTCGGTGATAAGTCAATCATCCAACCATACTAAGAGTCCATCTTTGTCAAGTCAAGCCGGAATTATAAACTCGAAGAAGATGAAATATTTGAATCTCAAAAACAATTTGGATAATTTGCACTAAGTGATTACGAGAGAATCAACACAAAGAACACAAAGTGCAAGACGATCGAACCAGCTAACTTACTTCCAACCTTGATGTAAGATGGCCGAGAGACCATCCACCGTAACTTGTCATTGGAGATATAAGAGAAGGTGTCAAAACAAGATCCGTAACCCAACAAGAAGCCATGTTCACTTGCTTTATCTCGCAAATAGAGCCCAAAGATGTGTTAAAAGCATTGGACGACACACATTGGATTCAAGCTATGCAAGAAGAGTCAATCGGTTTGAAAGAAATAAAGTATGGGAATTGGTTCAAAGACCCACACATCAAAATGTCATTGGCACCAAATGGGTGTTGAAATAAGATGAACGAGGAAGGTTACGTGGTAAGAAACAAAGCAAGACTAGTAGCCAAAGGATATTGCCAAGAAGAAGGAATAGATTTTGATGAAACATTTGCTCCGTAGCAAGATTGGAAGCTATAAGGATGTTTCTTGCCTATGCACTCACAAGAATTTCATTGTATATCAAATGGATGTAAAAAGTGCATTCCTAAATGGTGTATTGGAAGAAGAAGTGTATGTTGAACAACCTCCAGGATTTGAGCAGAAAACTCTTGGAGATAAGGTATACAAACTCAAGAAAGCCCTGTATGGATTGAAACAGCACCCGTGCAGTAGCATGGTATGATACTTTGTCACAATTCCTAATCGAAAATGGATTCACAAAAGGAAAAGTAGATAGAACACTTTTTAATTCAAGACAAAAAGAGTATCTTTTGCTTGTTCAAATATATGTGGATGACATCATTTTTGGATCCACAAACAAAGAGCTATGTGAAAAATTTTCAAACCTCATGCAAAGTAAATTTGAAATGAGCATGATGGGAGAGCCGACATTCTTCCTTGGACTCCAAGTGAAACAACTCAAGGATGGAACGTTTATAAGTCAAACAAAATACACCAGAGACTTAATGAAGAAATTTGGTATGGAGGAGAAGTCTTCTCGTGAAAATACCAATGAATACATCGTCAAAATGGACATGGATGGAGATGGCAAGCTTTGTAGATCAAACAAGATACTGAGCACTTATTGGATCATTGCTCTATCTTACAGCAAGCAGGCCAGACATCAAGTTGGCTTGTGGTTGATTGCTAATTTTGATTTTTTACTATTTTCCACAGTGGACTTGGAAGAGGCTGAACTTTATGGCAATAAAGCCGAAGATCAATTTGTATAGCAGGTTGTCGATTCTTGACGACTTAGAAATCGAGTTGCATGATTGCTGGGATTTTGTGTACGAGGAGTTTCAGAAGTCCTGTTTTGGTTTTGTATTGCGGATGGACAACCGTGCGGTTAGTTGTAATTCCGCCCTTCATGCCGTTATTGCGAAGGAGGTTGTTAAGAAAGGCGCAAGGGACGAATTTTGGTTTCGGATTGGAAACCGTTTGATTCGGTTCTCCAAATATGAGTACGCTTTGATTACTGGTCTATCATTTGCCCCCACCATATTTGATCCTAACACCAATCACGTTCCGCCTCCCAGGGTTGTATGATAGATACTATCGTGGTGTTAAGGTGTCGATGGAGAATCTACTATTGCATTTTACAGGCGGTGCATTCCGTGATGATCCATCTGATGAGTTGAAGGTGGCGAAGTTGTTGGTTGCATATTATTTGCTATTCACGTGGGATCCAAGGTCCACAATCATTGAGGATTCGTGGTGGACTTTGGTTGATCACGTTGATCAGTGGGAGTCTTTCTACTGGGGGAAGTACTCGTTCGCATTTTATGCCATTACCTTTCACTATTACCCACCGAGCCCAAGAGTACTTTCCGTATTTACGGATTTGTTTGGCTATCTTGTAAGTGATATTAATGTAATTTACATCTTATAATTTACATTTAGTACAAACATACATCTTATAATTTAACTATTTTTATTGTTCTTCTTAGATATGGGCGCACGAGGCCATACCAAACTGGGATTCATGGGGTTCCACCTCGAGACATTGCTATTCCATGCCGCACACGGTGGAAGTTTCCAAGTCCTCCGTGAATGCATGGCTTTCTTGATCGTCAGTACACAATGTAATTTGTGTTTTTCAAATTTTAACTTATGGTAATAATTAAGTAATTCCCTTATCGATTTTGTTCTTGTAATTTTGTAGATTGATACGCACCTAGGACCGATCTGCGAGGGACAATGAGCGTCCTTATCTATTGCATATCAATCTCGAGCTCTAATCCGGAAGAAGAAGTCCACGACGCCTATTACTCCTCAAGCTTCAAAGCGCCGACGCACCACGATGAGTCGACTTCATTGATGGATGACGATGACGCTTTGACGGATCCACATATTGAGACGGGTGATTATGATCGCCCGGCCCCCGAGGCGTTGTTCCGATGTTCCTCCACACACCTCCACACCTCTCTAGTTGCCGATCGAGCGTTATTAGAAGAATTGGTGCGGCAGCAGGTGGAGGCCATTGTGCCGACTTTGGTTGAGCGTGCCGTCGAGGCGTTGGTTCCAGATTTGGTCCTGGATCGTGATGCAAAGATGAGGTTTCTACAAAGGCCATGCGGCAGAGGTTCCACCTTCGTGCGGCAGATCGCGTGCATTTGGTCCAAACACGATTCCGCTTATGGTACCGCTTATTGTGTAGAAGGAGGTCCGGGTACTTGTATATCCTGCCATTCAGCGTACGGTATCTGTTCAGGTGCGCATGTTTGATATATGGTTTTATCATGATTTTGATGATTTTGTTTTTATACCAAAACAATGGTTTTAAAGGTTGTCCAAATACTTCTAAATGATTTAAAATGGTTTTAATATTTTCCGGAGTATTTCTTCAAGTTTTATTTTCGACAAAATTGGACAACACTTTTAATGATTTTGATGATTTTGTTTTTATACCAAAACAATGGTTTTAAAGGTTGTCCAAATACTCCTAAATGATTTAAAATGGTTTTAATATTTTCCGGAGTATTTCTTCAAGTTTTATTTTCGACAAAATTGGACAATACTTTTAATGATTTTTTGTTAATGTATTTTTACACCAAAACAATGTTTCTAAATGTTGTCCTAATACTCCCGATTGGTCTAAAATGTTTTCACTATTTTTCGGAGTATTTCTTGAAGTTTATTTTCGATATAAAATTGGACAACACTTTTGTTTTGAGGTCAACCGGTCGCCGTATAGGGCAACCCGTGTTAGATAAATGTTTTTATCAAGATTTTGATGATTATGTTTAAATTGGTTTTTATACCAAAACAATGTTTATAAATGTTGTCCAAATACTCCCAAGTGATTTAAAATGTTTTTACTAATTTTTTGGAGTATTTCTTGAAGTTTATTTTTGATAAAAATCGGACAACATTTCAAATTGAGGTCGACGTCGCACAAGAGGTCGATTTGCAGACAAGAGTTGAAAAATGAAACAGAACGAAACATAAACAAATTATGAGAAAAAAAGAAGGAGGGGGACCGGTCAAGGGTGAGGTCGACTGGTCGCACCCCCCGGTCGACCCCCCCTGACGACCTTTACCTGGATCGCACTAATTTTTTCAAACGGTCGAAATCTTCAACAGGCAACCTACGCCGCCTATGCTATTTTGTGACATCAAAGTTATGTCTTTGTTTGAAATTCTTGACAACAAGATTTACTTTTGATTTTTGTACAATATTTCTACATCTTGTGATCTTCTTTTTGTAGACAAAAGTGAAGATAGAGGAGCCTATTTATAGCCTAAGTATTTCACTTTCACATCTTGAGGCCTAGGCTTTATTTCTTGATTACACTTGCACTCAAATTGTAATATTCATTATTGAGTTGTAATCTTGATTTTTGTCATCATTCAACACAAGACATCCTTGTGAGTATTTTTGTGGAAAGAATACATTTGGGTGATCTAGGTGATAGGTGTTTCAAGAGTGTGGTGCTCTTGAGGTATTGAAGAATTTGGTATTCTTCAAGGTTGAAGATTGTGGTAATCTTCACAAGGTGCCGTTGGAGATTGTGGTAATCTTCAAGAGAGATTGTGGTAATCTCAAAGGTGGTGTTGAAGAAGAGTGTGGTGCTCTTCAAGGTGATGTTGTATTAATTGTGGTAATTAATAAAATCTTTTTTCTTTTGAAATCCATCCAGGAGATACCTTTGGGGTGGTAGAGAGATTAGCCCAAAGTGGGTTGAACCTCTTTAAATCGACGGCGTTGTTGTTTACTTCCCGCACCTTTATTATTGTCTTGGTGTAATTGATTCGAAAAAGAGGGCGAAATCGAAAAGATAGAGATAATCTATTCACCCCCCCTCTAGATTATCGTAGCCGCTTGAACTTACAAGTGGTATCAAAGCCAAACTCTTTGGCAAGCTCATTCCACATTGCGAGTAAAGAGGAATGATCACTGGCTACGAATGAAGTCTACCTTACCGGCGCCTCCACCACCAAGCCACCACTATTCGATTCCAAAAATTTTACATTTTGGAAAGAAAGAATGGAATGCTATCTACAAGGTTGCGGGTTCGATATTTGGAACACGGTCGTAAATGAAGAATCCATTCCAATGATGGACACACCACACAAAGGCCTCAAAAAGCTCAATGATGAAGAAAAGAAAATCATCTCCTTAAATGGTAAAATTCTTAATATTTTGTATTGTTCACTTACCATTTTGGAATATAATCATATTGTAGGAATTAAATCGGCAACTGAAGTATGGAGAAAATTAGAAGAATTATATGCAAATGAAAGGAGCCACTCAAAAGCATCTACTTCTCAAATGGATACAAACCCAACATGGGATGAGCTTCCTACAACTTCCGACGTCGATGAAAACGAACGATGTCTTATGGGCTTCGAAGAAGAAAACGAGGTAAGTTCAAAACCCTCCACTTCTTATGATAATGAATTACAAAATGATTATAGTGATTTGCAAAATGATTTTGATAAACTTCAAAATAAATTCCAAAGCTTACTTGTTAAATACAAAAATTTGAAAAAGGAATTCAATATTTTGAAAATTGATAAGGATAATTTATTTTCCTCTTATGAATCACTTTCATGTGATCACACCACCACACTTGACAAGGTTAGAAACCTTGAAAAAGAAAATAGTACTCTTGTTGAGGATATTAATTGCATGAAAAATGATTTATCAAAATCCAACTTGAGTACCGATAAAATGACCGATATTATTGATGTTCATAGTTGTGATAAATTGAAACAAGGACTTGATCATAAGCCTAGTGTTGTTAATTATGTGAAAAGAAATCAAGTCCCTATGCATGTTGGTCATTATGCTCTCAAAATTACTACTTATTTTTATTGTGGTAAAACGGGTCACACGGTTAATACTTGTCGGGCTAGAAAAGCTCTAATTATTATTGAGACCTAAAAGTCTCAAAGTTAATTCTAAAGGACCCAAACACTTGAGGGTACCACAAAATAATGTCATATTAGGTACCCTACAAATAATAATCAAGAAAATTCATGCCGCTAAGGAAACATCAAATGAACATCTCATTTGATCAAAGAAGGAGAAAACAAAGTCAATTTCCAAGAAGATGATATAATCAAAGATGGGAAAAACACAATCCTTGGAAATGGCAAAGACATCATCAACAAGATGATTTTCCAAGAGAAAGACACTTTCGAAAATGGGAAGGCCACAATACTTGGAGATGGAGCAATTGGAGAAATCATCATCAACAAGACGATTCTCAAAGCGGGGAAGATATCATCAACAATGGGAACTAAGACAACCCATGGAAATGGTGTAATTGGTAACCCGTATCTCCCATTTAAATATGCATTTTATTTTGTTATTATGCATGCTTTTATTTGTGTCTTAATTGCAAATGAGTGTTCAAATATTTATTTTTTAATTAAGGTCTTCAATATATATTTGTGCTTTTAAAATATTTTTGAAAAAAAAGACCTTATATGATGTTTTTAAAACTCTTGTGCATTTTTGTAGACTAAAGTGTGTTATCATCTCTTATGGATTTTTATGGCATGAGCTTACTTGTGATATCTCTTAGCCTACACTTTTATCATTATGATTTGTGCTAGATTTGTTTTAAGAATTGTGTAGGATTTACATATTTTCACAAATGGCCATTTACGTTATTATTTGTCAAGAAAGACATAAATTATCGAGGTACGTTTACTTGTGTTATTCTTACTCTTATAGACTCGATATATGTATTGTCATGTGCCTATGTGCTTGTTTTTCATAGTATTTGTAATACCCAGCTTAAGATTTGATATTTATCATTTTTATGTTATTATTAATATTATAACTAGTTTTATTATTAGTCTTAATATATATTTTTATTATATTAAGATATTATTATTGGGCCATCAGTACAATTTAATTCAACTCATTCAATGGTACAGTCACATATTTTGTTTTATCAAAGCTCAAAATCCATTTAAATAAGCTCGAGTTCCACTATATATGGAATGTACATTAATATTATTACTATTATTATTACATTGTATTAATTATCTTATTCTTTCATATAAAGAAAAATAAGAATAATAGCTTATTTATATTTTGTAAAGTATATATATGTATATATAGTATAACATTTTATATGTATATGGATTTTCAGCACAAACAGGCTATAGCTAATAATTTTCACCTACTTAGTTTCACATTTTCTGATAATATTTTCTTAATATTTTATCCCACGAAGAAGTAGCTATAGATGTGACACCCCATAAATTTTATCTTTGGAACAAATAATGGAGTTTATGATTTTTTTTAACCTTGGTCCGATATAAGAAAACCTTTAGGTTTATTTGTCTATTCAGCTGGCGTGATAATTTATTTATAAAAATGGTCCATTTTATAAACCCATATAAGTATTTCTTTAGATTTTAAAATTATGCAATATTTTATTTATCAAATTTGAGTCTTATCATCTTTTATGATTATTATTAGTAATATTATAATTAAATATCATTACTAGTCTTAATATATTTTTTTCTTTTATTATCAACCCATTTTAAATTCAAGCCCATTTTGGTCCAGTCCTTTATTTTTATTTATCAAAACCCAAATTCAGTCAAACTCACCAAAATCGATTTAGATAAGCTCAGTTACACCAAATCTATAATACCCATTAATTATATATTAAATCTCTTATTATTTTTACCATTTCTGTTATTAAATATTCTATTTTATATTCTTCAAATATATCATATATGTACGTACTTAAATCCCTTAATTTTTCCAATTTAAATATATCAGGAGTTTTACCAGTTTTATCTTAAATCCCGTTTAGATAATTTTAAATCCCTTAATTATAGGAATTTTGAAGCTTAGAAGCTTTCCACATCCTTTTCTCCCACGTTCCATCTGCCACATTTTGAGCCAATCTTAAAAGAGCAGTAAAAACCTCCAAGACCCACTTCTTCCCATATTTTCAGCAAAATTTTGAGACACATAAATTTTCTCACACACCCATTTTCCCACGTTGAACATTTCTTTAAAAAAAATAAATATCTATACATCTAAGAATTGGAGTATATGGGTTTGTTATTTTTCTAAAGCCTGAAATTTTGGAAGGAAAGATGGGGATTGATTTGAAATTTTGTGAGATGTGTGTGCAATAGTGTATAAATAACATAAGAGTGTGTGTGTGAGTGCATAACTCACTGTGTGTGTCAGTGTAACATAGTGTGTGTGTGTGTGTGTGCGTGTAACAGGGTGTGTGTGTGTGTATGTGATTTGGTGTGCGTGTGTGCTGTGCGTGTTCGTATGTGGGCGCCGGAAGTGGCGTCGATGGTCGGAGCGTGGGAAGGAGACGGGACAGCCGACAGAAATGGAGGTTTAGGCTAGGGGCTGACTATGGGAATTTGATAAAATATTGTTTCGAAATGTAATTTTAAGGTTTTCATTTGACCCCTAAACCCCAATCAAAGTTTCTATATTTTTCAATTTAGATCCGTCAGTTTCAATTTATTTCAATTCCCAATTTAAAGGTTTCTGGACTTATCTATTAAGCCTCCTTTTATTTCATTTTAACCATTTATTCCTAATTCATTTTTCTGAAATATTTCATTTCAGCCCAAGAGCCTAATAGAACTTTCCTGATTTTACCAATTCGACCCCCATAATATTTCAGTTTAGTCCAAAATCTTTGTTTAACTATAAAATTCTTTCCTTTTAAGCCCCAAGTTTTGTTTATAAGTATTCTTATTTAATTTAGAAATTAGTATTTAGTCTCGAGGTTTAAATCATGTTAAATCTACATTGTAGGTGACGAGGAATCGAACAATTAGGATTTCTACTTTCGAGCTCGTGCATCTAATACTTGCTATCGAGGTAGGGATTTTTCTTTACCAAATGGATGTTAAATCCAATTTTATCAATGGTTTTATTCAAGAAGAAATCTATGTAAAACAACCTCCGGGGTTTAAAATTTTTCTAGGCCAAATGCTTTTATAAAAGGCCTTGTATGATTTAAAACAAGACCCCATGTATGGTATGATGACAGACTTAATTATTTTTGCTAAATGGTTTTACAAGAGGTAAAGTTTATACTACTCTTTGTTTTTGAAAAGGGCAAGTTTGTTTACTTGTACAAATTTATGATATCATTTATGGTGTTACTAATAAACTATTATTGTGCAAGTTATTTTCTAAGTTGATGCAAGTGAACTTAAGATGATTATGATGGAGGAGCAAATATTCTTCCTTGACTTCAAGTTAAACAATGTCAATCAAAGTGTACAATGTAACCTTGAAGAAGTTAGGCGTTGAAGAAGGAAAAATTATCCCAACCTCTATGGTTACCAATGTAAAAGATTGACAAAGGTTGAGAAAGGCATATCGGTTGACAAACAAATTCAAGGTATGTTTTCTTGTATTATTCCCATAGACTCGACATTTTATATGCCTTATGTCTATATGCTCAATTTCAAAAACTATCCCAACGAATCTCATTAAAGTGTCGTTAAAAGAAATTTTCAAACATGTAAAAGGGACCTCTTCTTATGACTTGTTGTATCCAAAGTATTAAAACGTTATTATTTTTCTGGGATAACAAGTTCGGTATTAACAATTTCTCAAAATATGGTTCGTCATAATCAAACTAAACATATTGAGATTTGATATCTTTTTAAGGGATTGCGTTTTTTTTTAACAAAAACTTGAGATGTGTTTAATTCCGTCTCAAAGTTAACTCGCGGACATTTGTTCACTTACCGCCGAGTCTTTTTACCACATTTCGAGCTTGATTATGATATAATGTATATTGAATGAGGTCTATGTTTGCATTTTGCACGTTTTTAAAACTTAGGGGCGAAAAATCGGATTTTTGGTTCAAACTTCGGATTTTGGAAAACAGGATGAACCACTGGCCGATCGGGCAAGGCCGACGGCCGCCATGACCCCAACCGGTCGCCTGAGACCATTTTCAGCAATAAAATTGCTTCTGTCCTTCATTTCGTTATTTTGGTTATTTTCTTCCAAAATCGAACCCCCTTGCAAATTTCACACACAATTCACCCAAAATGATTTATTTCTTGTATATTCTATATTTTTGGGTTTATAGTACGAGTATATCATCCGTATTACTCGACTTCTCCGATTGATTGGTAAGTTTAATTCATCCTCTAATCTCAATTGGGTTGAACCCTTGAGAATGTGCTTATATCTTGCTACTTTGATGAAATTCTTGTATTAATATGTTGTATATGATGATTGTTGATGGATGAATGGTGTTGTATTGAAATTGGTGATGAAAATTTTTGGCTTAAATGTATTACAAAGGCGTTATATATCTCTTGTTTTATTCGACGCACGCCAAGTGTTCGACAAAATGCTTCTATGAAAAATTCATCACCTACATGATTCTCTTGATTTGAAATGTCTTATATATTTATAGAGATCATGTTTTGTCAATCAAATAAGCTTTTGCAAATCACATGATTGACTTCTCCCTTATTATTTGGAATTTATGCTTCAATGATCAATATGCCGATAAATCGATTAAGTTGCACACTTTGATATAATTGTATGATGTTTTTATTGTGCTAACATTCTTTTTGATGATTCCAAAGGGGGAGAAACAGGAAAACGAATAAATGCTCAAAAAAGCGGAAATAGGCCTGCAAATAAGCTTGCAAGAAAAGCTACAAGCTATGGCTCTTAAAAGTCAAATTACTTAGTCCATTTGATGTATTGTGGACTTTTATGTTAGACTAATGATGTCTTGTGACAGGGGGAGCTTATAAGCTCATGATATTCAAGCTTAAGTTGTAAAAGCTAAGCTTTTGCTTTTAGTTGTTGCTTGTATACTTGTTCTTGATATGCATATTGATAGGGGAGCTTGTGCAAAAATGATTTTGAAAAATCTTTGCTCCTATCCTTGTGTGTTTGTACTTATGATAAATCTTGCTTGTAATGGTTTGATGTTTTAGACCGGAAAATTCGTTTTGTTTTAAAATCAACTTCCTAAAATTGTTTTGGTTTGTAATCATCAAAAAGGGGGAGTTTGTTAGATAAATGTTTTTATCAAGATTTTGATGATTATGTTTAAATTGGTTTTTATACCAAAACAATGTTTATAAATGTTGTCCAAATACTCCCAAGTGATTTAAAATGTTTTTACTAATTTTTTTGGAGTATTTCTTGAAGTTTATTTTTGATAAAAATCGGACAACATTTCAAATCGGAGGTCGACCGGTCGCACAAGAGGTCGACCGGTACCTGAAGAGTTGAAAAAATGAAACAGAACAAAACAGAAACAAATTCTGTGAAAAAAGGAAAGAGGGGGACCGGTCAAGGGTGAGGTCGACCGGTCGCACCCTAGGCATGCGACGGTCGACTCGTCGACCGGTCGCACTTCCCGTCGACCGGCCGACCCCGACGACTGCACTGGATCGCACTAATTTTTTTCAAATGGTCGAATCTTCAACAGGGCAACCGGTCGCCTCTATGCTATTTTGTGACAAAGTTATCATTTGAAATTCTTGACAGTAAGATTTACTTTTGATTTTTGTACAATATTTCTACATCTTGTGATCTTCTTTTTGTATACAAAAGTGAAGATAGAGGAGCCTATGTTGGGAGCCTATATTGGTGAAGACTTCCCTATAAATAGAGGATGAATTGAAGACACAATACACAACAACACAAGCAAATACACAACAAGAAATCTGCAAATTTCCAAGCTTTCATATTCAACACTCTTGTTGTATTTATAGCCTAAGTATTTCACTTTCACATCTTGAGGTCTAGGCTTTATTTCTTGATTACACTTGCACTCAAATTTTAATATTCATTATTGAGTTGTAATCTTGATTTTTGTCATCATTCAACACAAGACATCCTTGTGAGTATTTTTGTGGAAAGAATACATTTGGGTGATCTAGGTGATAGGTGTTTCAAGAGTGTGGTGCTCTTGAGGTATTGAAGAATTTGGTATTCTTCAAGGTTGAAGATTGTGGTAATCTTCACAAGGTGCCGTTGGAGATTGTGGTAATCTTCAAGAGAGATTGTGGTAATCTCAAAGGTGGTGTTGAAGAAGAGTGTGGTGCTCTTCAAGGTGATGTTGTATTAATTGTGGTAATTAATAAAATCTTTTTTCTTTTTGAAATCCATCCCGGAGATACTGGGGTGGTAGAGGATTAGGCCCTAGGTGGGTTGAACCTCTTTAAATCGACGCGTGTTGTTTACTTCCCGCACCTTTATTATTGTCTTGGTGTAATTGATTCGAAAAAGAGGGCGAAATCGAAAAGATAGATATAATCTATTCACTCCCCCTCTAGATTATCGTAGCCGCTTGGACTTACAACCCGTACCTGAAAGTTGTGCAAAATAGAAAACTTCATGTTTGCGTAAATTGGTGAGGTGACCGGTCACCCTATAGGCGACCGGTGATGTCGACCGATCGACCCATAGGGCGCGGCCTGCACTCAAGGTTAGTTAAAATTTGCAAACTTCTCTTTCGATTTTTGAAGGGCAAACCGGTTGGACCCTAGGGTGACTGGTCGGACCCCCGTCAACCTGGCCGCCCTGTAAAAATGTGTTCTTATTTTCAAACGTTTATTTGTGCGCGACTGGTCGCTTCTAATATTTGACAAAGAAAATTCTAACCGTTGTGCGGCAGACAACTTTTCCCTAAATTGTGGGATTGATTTCTAATGACTATAATCTTGATTTTAATTGCAATTTTTTGTAGATATCGATTCCAAGAGAGTTATCAAGGATCAATCATCTCCTATAAATAGAGGAAGATTTGAAGCACAACAACAAGAGAGAACAACACAACACAACAAGATATTCTCAAGCAAACACTTGGTCTTCTATGTCATTATTCTTGTTGTAATTTGCCTAGCTTATCACTTTCACATCCTTGAGGTCTAGGCTATTCTTGATTACACTTGCACTTAATTGTATAATTCATTATCGAGTTGTAATCTTGAATTTTGGTTATCATTCAACACGAGATATCCTGTGAGTGTTCTTGTGGTAAGAACACACTTGGGTGATCTAGGTGTTAGGTGTAAGAAGATTGTGGTAATCTTCTTGTTGAGGTGTTGAAGAATTTGGTATTCTTCAAGGTTGAAGATTGTGGTAATCTTCACAAGGTGCCGTTGGAGATTGTGATAATCTTCAAGAGAGATTGTGGTAATCTCAAAGGTGGTGTTGAAGAAGAGTGTGGTGCTCTTCAAGGTGTCGTTGTAAGTTGGTGTTGTATTAATTTTGGTAATTAATAAAATCTTTTTTTCTTTTTGAAATCCATCCCGGATATACTGGGGTGGTAGAGGATTAGGCCCTAGGTGGGTTGAACATCTATAAATCGACGTGTATTGTTTACATTCCGCACCTTAATTATTGTCTTTGAGCTTTCGGTTTGAAAAAGAGGGTAAAATCGAAAAGATGGAGATAATCTATTCACCCCCCCTCTAGATTATCGTAGCCGCTTGGACTTACAGCGCATTCATTTGTTTTTCCTGTTAAACATTTAGAATAGAATATCTTTTGAATTCTGTTATTTAATGAAGTTTCCTTCATTGTACAGATTCTATTCCCCCACGCGGTGGGTCACATTCTCCCCGGTGGGCCAACGGACTACTTCTCCTCCATCACGGTGCAGGGGGCTGCGTTGGATCTGCCCCCTACAGATGTACGGACACCGATCGGGATTGGTGCATCGGCACAGGGTTCACCGTTCACATCTGGAGGGGATGACATGTACCTTCGTGTTGTGAGAGCACGAGTGCCGTCTAGGTACCTTCGTAGCCCTTTCACGGCGCACGAGCGCCGTAAGGAGGATGTCACACATGCTAAGTATATGCGGTTCTTAGATAGCGATGAGACGTAAGTTAAATCAATATATGAATTCAAATACACTATTGTTGTTTTATGATTTTAACACGAGTTTTCTCGTCTCAGCCGCAATGTTGGATACGCGCTTTGCACATTTGGCAGTAGTTTCTTTAAGGATATCGAGTCGCCCACCTTTGATTTGGATTCTATGGTAACACAATGTTAATGTTTTTTTTTTCTTTCATTTCCAGGGGCTTATTTGTTCATGTTCATTGACAATTGATCTTATTGTTTGCTTGTTACAAAGAAATTGATGCGTACTTATCTGTACTACATTGCAAGCCTGAGTTGGCTGGTGTAGTGGTCCATCCCCAAGTGCGAGGTCGTATGGGTTTGGTTGACACACAGTTCGCTGTAAGTTTCATGTATTTCTTAGATAGATAGTCCATAATGTGTCATTTATTTTGTTTCGGTACATTCGTGTTTTCACTAACAAATATGTTTTCATTATACAGCTTGATCTAGTCAAAGTATGGACCGATCTACATGGAAAAAACCCACCGAATATAGAGTCTAACGGGACCGTGCCAGAGGTCATACCAGTTGACCTTCTAGCGTCGTTGGTGGAGTACGTCCATGGTGAACGGCCTCTTTGGGATGGGGTGCGTCGATGGAGTTCGTTGGACCACATAAGAACTATCTCTTTTCGCTATAAATTAATTAACTAATTATTGTTTTGTTCATACTCCCTAATTTCTAATCGATTTTTTGCAGGTTGTTTTTATCCACAACATCCACAATCATTGGATTGTGGTGAGGATAGCGCTGAAGGAAAACAAGATTTGGATTTATGACTCCAACATCCACAAGCTACCGCTTGAGGTTAGTCTTGACCGGCGTGCGACTCTCTATCCGTTTGCACGTATTATTCCAGTTTTGCTACGGCAAACCGATTTCTACCAAGAGCGTCCGGAGTTGACACCTCGTGAGAATTGTTGGACTGTCAAGATTGTTGGTCCAATAAAGAATTACGAACAACATGATAGTCATAGTTGTGGATCGTTTGCATTGAGGAGGGTGGAGAGTTTTCTTATAAATGTATTTGACCCGGCACTTAACACATAGGAGTATATAAAAACAACCTATCGTCGGCATTTAGCATTTACGGTGTATAAATTTAGCACTGATGCATCGACTTGGACCCCTCCCCCTTGATTATATTGTGTAGATTGTGGGTATTTAGTTGGAATCGTATATATTTTGTATATTTAGTTTTTATATAATATGTTTTGGTTTAACTTGAATAACTAGGTATGATTTGGGAATGATTTGGATGAATTGGTTGTTGATTAACTCTCTAGTATAAGTGAATATGGGGTCGCATGCCGATCCGTCCGCTAATGTGGCACGATGGCACGATCGCCATTTTTATCGATCGTGCCATATATGAGGCACGATGACACGATCGCCATTTTTGTCGATCGTGCCTTATGTGGAACGATCGATAAAAGTTTGACACGATTATGGTATTGCCTATCATGCCATATATTATGCGGGTCCTGCATTAAATGGTGAAAGTATGTAACATATTCAATTGGGTCCATCCATTAAATTGACTTGTTAGTTGGGGACAGACAATCTTTCCATTCAGATTAAGATTTATGTTACTTATATAACATGGGTCCATTCATTAAATGATGAAAATAAGTAACATATTGACTGAGTCCTTGCATTAAATGGTGAAAATAAGTTACATATTACACATGGGTCCATGCAATAAATGGTGAAAATAAGTTACATTACACATGGGTCTATGCATTACACTTATAATACATGCGTATGTTCAAATGTAGATAATAAAATTGCATTAAATCTTGGTTGTGTTGACGATAAAGGTAATTTTTACATAGTAGCTAACTTGATGAATCATAGCTAATTAAATATATTTTTTTGAGAAATAGCTAATTAAATATTGGATGAACATGTTTGTTATGATTTTTGTTACAGAAAAATGGTAAGAACAAGGAATGAGATCGCTAGGGCCAATAGCGTGGTTTTGGTTGACTTCCTGGAGGAAGAAGTTCTACTTTGACAATTTCTTCATGCTATGTTGTATGGCAAACAACATACTACTCATTGTTTTTTCAACGGCATATTTGTTGAATCGAGTCGCGTCTTTATCTCAAGCCATGCAAAAGGATTTCCCTTAAAGTCAATATTAAGATCCATATGACGCGCACCCACTTTCATGACTACCAGCGTTTACAAAGACATTGCCGGTGTTAATTTCAACCCATACACTAACAGTTTTCCATCACTCCGCATTATTGGGCTCATGTTAGGCAAGAGAACAACATGCAACGGTTTTTCCGGACTAACCGCTTCCCAAGGTACCGTGACTGTGTTGAAGTTTTCAACACTCGTGAGGCGCCGGACATTGATATCGAGGGGCTACCAGGTTACACCCGTGACAATCCGTTGGAGTTTGATGGCTACTCTTCTGATGAAGGTTCTCAGGATGATGCAGAACGCTCAGAAGTTGACACTAATTGAGCTATCTGGTTTTTGGTGTCTGTTGTGTACTAGTTGGGTGTTTGTGCGCTATGTTTGTAATCTTTGCTTGTGTTGTGGTTGGAAATGTACTCTGTTAGGTTGTAATGTACTATGAAGGTTGGTAATGTACTATGGAGGATTGTGATGTAATAATAAAGTTTTTATGAAATGTTTTCAACGTGACAATATAGATCAACGCATGTGGCACGATCATTGCATTTACATCGCGCCACTATCGCGTACCGTGAAAGCGCACGATAATAGTGTGTGACCGTGTCACCATCGTGTCTACGCAGGCACGATCATAGTATGCATCGTGCCACCATCGCGGTCTACATGTAGGCACGATCATAGTTTGTGACCGTGCCACCATCGTGCCATTTGACGATCTACTTAATAATAATGTCTCATTAAAAATGTGCCACCTTAAAACAAGTATTTCCGACAACAATCACAAAGAATTAAAAACATGCATTTCCAACAAAGTTCTTTAACTTATCCAATACATAACAAACAAATAATTCTAACCTAAGTTAATAGTCTCCGTACTACGGACAATGGGACTGTTTTCTACACTTCCACTATACAATTCAAGTTGTTTAGTATACAAATTCTTCCAATTTGCTGCACATTCATGGCGATAATTATTCCATGTTGCAACCACGGGAGGCAATGGGTGACCGCCACTCAGGAAAACCTACAAATGAAACAAAATACATGTCAACAATGAGTACACATAATCTTTACTCAATTTTTTAGTTACCTCTATAAAATGGTTATTGTTCACAAATCTAACACAAATTAGCTTCTGAGCAATTGGCGCTGACACGTCAGTAATGGTAGATATGTGAAGGACATTTGATCCAAACACACAAACGCAACATTGTAAGCCGACGCAACCAAGTGACCCATCTAGGGTAAACAAAACCAATGTTTCTTATGCGTTGTCTCGTTATAGTAGTTGAGACAAGACAAGATTTTGTCAACACTACCATGTTTGACGAATACATGATTGTACAACCCTTGGTTTTCGTTCAGCTCATGACATAGGTCTCCTCGAACCCGACCCCATGAATCTTCACCGTATCCAAGCAGTCCGCTATGGCGGCATGGAAACCACAATGACCATAGCTCTCAACATCCTTAGTACCAATAATATGTTGATGTAAACGCGTTGGAAGTTGCTCCATAAAACCACTAATGGTCACTTTCTGGTCCTTTTGATGCACAACCTATTGAAACACAACATGAAGAACAATGAGACATTAGCAACAAATATGTCATATGTACATGCATAAATAAAAGAGACGATATTTACCGGTAGTTTTTGCCTCGGCATCAGAGAGAACATAGGTTGATTCGATGGACCAACATTAAAGATTACTTCTTCACATGGTGAACAACTATCTTTAATAGACTCGACATATTCGAACTTACTCAGTCACGTTTGGTTGATTTGGATTGTTTAACCTTTACGGACTTAGGACGGCCACGCAGCGGTTATACTTTGTGCTCAATTAGTGAGGTTGTTTTTGGATTCGTAATCTCCATAATTCTTTTCAAAATTAACCACCTCTCTGATTCGGGTGCTTGTTCAAATTTGGTGAAAAGATCACCGAAACACTGAGTCCATCGAGACCCAATTTCGGGCCCAACTCCATTCCGTCTTTGCTAGTCGGTAATATATCTAATTTTCGCCAAAATGAAGCCACTTGATCAAGTGGAATTGGCTTATCCAATCTCACATATTTAAAGTTCATGAGCACATGGGAGTCCGCACGTCCTTCTCAATACACAACCACACAACAAAGGGTCTACGCTACCCTCGGCTATATGATGCATTTCAGTATAGATCAAATTCAATGCATGTATAGACACCATACCTCGTAGTGACATGAATACAACCGATTTGTATTTATGTAAGACTACATTTCGCTTTCTTCTCAAAAGAATGTTTGATTGCATTGTGTGATGTCTCGAGGAGGGTGTGAATCTGTTTCCCAACATGTCTCGAAATTACCCGACTAGACGCCTCGCTTTTTTTTTCAATGTTGCATGGTGACTCTCCGCCTATAATGATTTTTCAAACACTATTATATTAATTTTTAGGATTGTATATGATATAACATAAACGCAATGATGAGCACAATAAAGTGAATTACCTATTTGTTGTGGTGTTGTCGAAATGCATGACATTATTCGTCCAAGCAGACACAAATCTTTCTTTATACGGCCCATCCATCCATTGCCCCATTACATATTGTACGGCAATTTGGATAAACACAAAATTGACCGCGATCGCAATCTCCTAATTAAGTCATAAAATGATTGCTCGAGAATCTGCGATGACCAATAAATTACAATAGAGGTTAAAAGATTCCCACTTCTCTTTTGTGGCCAATATTTTTTTGCAGTTTGCCAAAATGTTCCTACTAATGTGCCACCGACAGAGAAAATGTCTCGAAGTGGGAAATGTCGTCTCTATTGTATTCATTAGAGTCAATTCTCTATCAGTAATAATCACAGTTGGCAGGGAAGATGGGTCCATCAATGATTTTAAGACTGAGCAAGCCCATATGTAATTATCTTCCCACTCGTACTCCATATAAGCAACTGCAATACAAAATGTCATATGTGTCGACGTCACACCAATAATCTCCAACAAAGGTAACTTGTACCTATTAGTTTTGTACGTGCAATCCATAAAAATGACACTCGGAAAAGCACGCAACAACTCAACGCTTGTAGGGTGAGCAAAGAATATATCCTTCACGGTGTTACTCGTCCTGCAACGTCTATGATGATAGAAATATTCATGCTCCTTCAATTTATGCATAAATTGTTGCATTTGAGATCGACCCTCACGCTCGACAACTCTATTCTTCATACGGCCATTGTAGATAGTCCGTATGGTGGACTTATTATCTTGAAACTTATTTTGTAGGCCAAACAAAATGTCCTTCGGCCGATTATTGCCATGTGATATATCCAACACATATTCTTCCTCACTTCTTGATAATCGACCGGCATAAGAGTGACCCTCCAAATATTGTGCAATTGGATGATTATGCACACCACATTCAACATTTAGTGACCATTCTCCTTCAATTGTTACTTGCCGACCCCTCAAACGAAATGGGCAACCACATTTCTTTGTTCCAGATTCTCTCTTTGAGACTTTTTTTTCAACTTTCTTAGCATCATTTTGTTCGACATCTCTAGTCTTTTTTGAATCATGGTAATGCCCACTACGTTCACAAGCAAAAAATATCCGAGGTCTTTTCTTTCCTCGACCACCGTCCGACCTACTTATTACAATTACCATGTCGTGCTCATGTCCTCTCTCACGTACCCAATCAAATAATTTATCCCGAGAAACAAATAACTCAAACGTCGTGAATACGTGTGTGTAATCGGTAACAACACCAAGCTCTTCAACATTCTCATCATTCTTGGGAGGACAAACAACACTATTTTCCGTAAAGGGTAACGAGGCCATACCCTATTAAAACAAAATCAACAAGCCCAAAAAACAAACTGTCAAAATGGCACGATGGATACCATGATCGTTCCACCTTCGATCGTGTCACATGGCAATATGGCACGATCATTGAACATGTGATCGTGCCATATTGCCATGTGGCACGATCGAAGTGATGATTGTGCCATGCTGTTGATCGTGCCAATCGGCGGAAAACAATGGTGCAGCAGAAATGTCGAGCAGTAAAAGTGGATAAATTACATAATTTTGAGCTGAAAACCAAGAAGATACTTACATTATTTGGAGGAATCAAATCTTTGTTGTCCATTTAAGCTGTTATGTTGGTGTCGAAAATACTAGGGTTTATAAGAACAAGGTTTCAGCTTTTCTCAAGAAAGAAAAAGAAGAATAATGTAGTTGAAGGATGTGGATGGGTGTGTTTTAGTAGATTTAAGTGTAATGAATGATGTAGGTGTACTTAGAGATTGGGGGGTGTATTTAGAACTTGGCTTTTAGTAAGGGTATTATAGTCTTTTAACTTAATGACATTTTTGAAATATTAGAAAGTGGGTGAACTCATCAATTTTGGCGGTGCCAATTGCGCCACCCTTTAATCTTTTCCATATTAAACTGAGGGGGCAAAATTGGTCCTGATGGGGCAAAATTTAATTGGTCCCATAAAAAAAGACTTGCAAAATAATTTATTTTTTCCCCAAAAACTGAATATTTTTGAGAATAATATTGTAATGTGATCGGCACGTGAACCTCCAATTTTCCTCCAATCTTATGTTGATTTCGTAATTTCCGGCCAACAAATTACTTAAATCGCGAGTTCTTTTTTATTGCACAATTTTTCTGTGCAAAGTATAATTTTAACGGGATTAATTTTACCACCCTTGTATATACATACGCCTATACGGGACCAAAATAGCAATCCTATTAAATTATGCGGAAAAAAAAAAGAATAGACACTGCTTTTTAACCATTTCAATTTACTTTTTTGTCTTTAACAAAAAACAAAGCAGAAAATTCACTTCCAACTATAGTTGAATAAGACATCTTATGAGTTATGTCTACACCGATAAATATCTTTACATATTCTAATGTTTTTCTTTGATCACAAATATGTTTTAAACTTTCTCTCATGAAGAAGCGTCTATGGTTTAATAGCATATTTCTCTCTTAAAAAGTCAACTATAAGAGATTGGGAGTGTCATGCAAAATCATGCTATTTTAAAAATGTTTATTCATTTAATGCACAGTACATTTATCAATGATAATTGGGTTGGCACTACCTAAGAAACAAAAATAAAAAAGAATGAATCTCATCCTGAAGTCTCTCACTGCTCCGCTTCCAGAGTTTCGCGGAGGAGGTGAATCGCGGACAGGGACAGATCGAGAATTTTTTTACAATGGGAGCACAAAATATTTACAAGGAATAATTACAAAAACTACCCTCGAGGTTTAAGCTATTAAGCTAATAACAAAAAAAAAACTCAAAGATTTTTAAAATTTACAAAAGTATCTTGAGGTTGGGCTCTGTATTATATTTTACTCTTTCATAACCAAAAAATTAAAACGTCTCCTTACGTTTGTAAAAATATTACAGTTACTCCATTCCATATATATAAGATAGAATCAAAAAAAAAAAGATAGAATCAAACCTTCTAGGTTTTTGTAACTACCCCAAATCTTGGAGATAATTTTTCTAATTTCCCTAAATACAATTATAAGATACATAAAAAAACACTTAATGGGGTGCATTTTATTTTATTTACCTAATTCATATATATCTTAAAAATACATAATAAATACTAGGGGGCCGGGAACTATGGGGGCACGACGACACGTGTCTCCATAGTAGGAGCTATAGCTCTGTTATTGATCGCGGGATACGTCTTAACAAGTCAAAGTCCTGAGTAGTTTTAGACTAAGTCATCATACAAGAAATCCTCGTCCAACCTGTTATCAGACGGATTTGAACCTCCACATCTGCGGTCTTGCTGGTTGACATTACATTCGCATCCTTTCGCTGCGAGTTGTTGAGATATTGTCTTGGGCGACACTACCTAAGTTATGAATTTGGTTGATGAAGAGCGAGAGAGTGCTAATTGCATACCTATATACTAAACCGACAAGATAGAAAAAAATTTAAATATTTTCCTTTTTTGACAAAAGATTAAAGAAACTTTGAGTGTTAAAGAATATGAAATACTCCATCATTATACTAAGTTGCCTACTTGCCTTATGGAGTTGGTAATGAGGACGACTCTCCAAGTCTTGATGGTACTCAAACATCACCAACCTCACATTCTTTTGGCTATTGATTTAGATTAGTCAATAACCCCAATTTGTGATTGAGTCCTTCCTTTCCTAATAAATCAAATTTTGGGACCTTTATGGGCCCATGAGCTACAAATAAAGGATTTATTATGGTTTGAGAGTCAATTTTATTATTTAGTATACAAATAATTTAGCTCTATGTATTTTATGAACCACGAGTTTCTAGCTCAAGTGGTATCATTCACTCTTTCTAAGGATATTGACCGGGGTTCGAACCAAATATCTTTCAGTTTATTTGAAATTTATCCATCACCTTCAACCTATTCTCCCAACTTATAAAAAAAAGCTCTATGTATTCTATGAGAAATCTCCAAGTTAAAACAATTTTATTAAGTTTTGAAACATCAAATATCCCAATAACCCTTTACAACCAATTGCATAAAATAAATAATTCAGAATTTCTAAAAATTATATATTTATCAAAATTTGATAAATCTTAGGTATACTTCCTGGAATAAGTCTACCAAATACTGACCAAAATGAAGAGGAATAAAAGACAACATTCTACCCATCTTTGAGTCTCAACTCTCACCAGACCCTCACCATCCCTTTACCGAACGTCTTGCCACGTGGAGTCATCTCATTTGTTAGCTCCTCCACTCCAATTTACCTTCTAACCAACCACCTTCCGACAGATCGGCACGGACCTCATGCACCGCAAGCAGTAGCGAAAAGATTGCGTCACCATGACGTAATGTAGTCATCCTAATGATTGAGCCCTAGCTCCACTTTCTTGACCCCGGCTCAACTACCTGGGCTCCACAGAACCACTCCTATTGGAGATTTTCACCAACTCCCAACCGGTTAGGTGGGCGGTTCACCGGTCGGAACCGGATAAAATCATCTATATATAATATATTCACCTCCATTTCCTCAATTCAATTTCAGGAACAACTCTCATTCAGATTTCTAAAGGGGAAAAAATAAAATTCAGATAAAATGGCACAAAATGGTGTATCAGTAGAAAACCAAGCAGGGAGGCATCAAGAAGTCGGGCACAAAAGCCTTTTGCAAAGTGATGCCCTCTACCAGGTATTTCTACAAATATAATCAACCAAAATTTTGTCCTTTTAGTTATGTTCAAATTACTTCTTAATAAAAATAATACGTTTATCATATAAATGCTTTCTTTATTTAATTGTTATGGTGAATGAATTTGCGAACTCTAAGAAAAAGTGATTCTGAACCTTTCTCGATACAAAAAACAACTTGTAATACCCCCTAAGATGTCACCTTGTACATCTGGAAAATAACTGTTTTTGCGTCTGGAAACCGAGAATCACTTTTTCTTAGAGTTTGTAAATACCCCATAAGATGTAACCTTGTGGTTGCATATTTTTTCCATTTTAATTTGGTGATTGATTGGTTACTTTTATGTTATAGTACATTCTTGACACCAGTGTTTATCCAAGAGAGCCAGAGGCCATGAAAGAGCTCAGAGAAATAACTGCCAAGCATCCATGGTCAGTTTAATCAATCCATTACTTTTATTCTTTTTTTCTTTAACAAGAAAAATTGGAGAAAATGGAAAAATTCAATTCTTATATGTTAAATTTTGGGTCATGAAAATAGGAATATTATGACCACATCCGCGGATGAGGGACAGTTTTTGAACATGCTTTTAAAGCTGATTAATGCCAAAAACACAATGGAAATTGGCGTTTACACCGGTTACTCTCTCTTGGCTACTGCCCTTGCTCTTCCACATGATGGAAAGGTATATTCTCTTTTTTTTTCACAGAGCAAATTGTTCATTTCTATATTAGGCCATGTTTGGCAAAATGATATCATTTTTGGCTGCTGATTGGTGATGCAGATATTGGCAATGGACATTAACAAGGAGAATTATGAATTGGGTCTGCCTGTAATTGAGAAAGCTGGGGTTGCCCACAAAATTGAATTCAGAGAAGGCCCTGCTTTGCCTGTTCTTGATCAGATGATTGCAGATGTAAATCTCACCAAACAATCCCTTGTTTTTTCTATTCATGATTTTCATATTTCACCTAATACATTTATAAATTGTTTTGAATTAGTTTGAAAACAATTAAGTCAAACGCGAACGCGTTTTCTAAGTGTATTTCACGATCACTCACGACGAATATGCTAAAATGTTTGAATTAATGTAATATATAGGGAAATTAATATTTTTGGTTATCTAACTTGGACTATTTGGATATTTAGTCCTCTAAATAGTCATTTCTAAATATTGGTCCAATATCTTTTAAAAATTTGGACATTTAGCCCGATTTTAACTAAAATTATGTAATTTTATAGGAAATTGATTACTATGACCGAAGAGGTACAAATATGCCGAGAATTTGGAAAAATCGTCACCTAAGCCTTGAAATCTCCAAATTTTACAAGTCAATTTTGGCAATTTAATGTGTCAATTTTTATACCAAATCATCAAATTTCCTAAAACTCTTAGACACATTAGCAGCCCTGGCCCTAGTTAGAAATTTCGATAAAAAATACACAATTTTGGTCATAAATGGACAAAATGTCCAAATTTTTTAAAAATGTTGGGTTTACATTTAAAGTTGACTACTCAATGACTAAATATCCAATTAGTCCAAGTTATAGGATGAAAAACACTATTTTCCCATGATATATAGATATCTAATCTTGTTTTGACAATTGTTTTGAACTTTTTTTTTTTTTTTTTGAAGAAACAATTGTTTTGAACTTAAAATCATTATATATGCAATAAATTGCAGGGGAAGTATCATGGGACATTTGATTTCATATTTGTGGATGCTGACAAAGACAACTACATCAACTACCATAAGAGGCTTATTGATCTGGTTAAGGTTGGTGGTGTAATCGGCTACGACAACACCCTGTGGAACGGATCTGTGGTGGCGCCACCTGATACACCATTGAGGAAGTATGTTAGGTACTACAGGGATTTTGTACTGGAGCTCAACAAGGCTCTTGCTGCTGATCCGAGGATTGAGATTTGTCAGCTGCCGGTGGGTGATGGGATTACCCTGTGCCGCCGCATCAGCTAATCATGTCGTTGAAATTATTATTTTCAAAATATCAAGTTGCTATTTCCAGACTTATTTTTGGAATTTGTGATTTGTATTTGTATCTCATTATAAATGTGGATGAGTTATGAACAAATTTAAATTGCAACAAACTGAAATATACCTTCTATATAATACTTCATATTTGATTTGCATCACTTAGACCATCTCCAGCCCTGCACTACTTTAGAGTAGTGCAAGCACATTTTGTCTCAAACACAGCGCCAATATCAGCGCTACTTTGCTGATATGAACAGTGCAGCGTCATTTGCGCCACAAATGGCGTTGCACTGTTCATGCGCTATTAATTTGTTTTTTTTTTGGTTAAATTTAATTTCTTTTAAAATGCATTTTTATTAATTAGAAATTAGTAGAAATAATATTAAAACCAATTCAATTGCAGGTGATAATTTTTTAAAAATATGGTATGTTTCGATAATACTATAAAATTTAAAATACTACACACAAAATTATAAATTTTACATAAAATACATTACAAAATACTGAAACATAAAATTACAACAACCATAAAAACGACATAAAATAGGCAAAATTACATAAAATAACTAAAAGTAAAATTATTAAAAATACAAATAAAAACAGATACAATATTTTTTATTTTTTTTTAATTTGATTAATTTTGAAATAAAAAAAATAAATAAATTTTACAATAAAAAAATTACTCATATAAAATTTTATATAAGTAAAATAACAAAAATCAAAATAAAAGAAAGAATCTTATGGAATATTCTTTTTTAGTGTAGAAAGTAGTGCGAGAGAGTCTTTGGAGATAAATGTAAATTTTCTTATTTAAAAATAGTGCGATTCTACACCAAAGAAAGTAGTGCAGTCTTTGGAGATGGTCTTAGAAGTTTTTTTTTTTTTTTTTGCAAAGCCCATATACATACAAATTGTCAAGATTCCATTACAAGTTTCGCCAAACAAACAAGAGGACACGCAGAAATTGGCTACACATACTTCAACTAGACGCAAAAGTTAAATGCTGATACATCCATTCCAATGCGAACTTACTGAAAACGACCAACTTTAACTTCCCCCACATACAGGGCATTAACACCCCAACAGATAAAGGCAGATAGAGTGAGAGGGCCAAATCAGGCACAAAGGACAAGAGCTACAAGGCAGTGACAAACAGCACGCGAAGGAGATGAGAACTAAACACACGCCCATCCCACAAGCATTCAGAGTTAACAATGCTCGCCCTCAGCAGATTTTCAATCTCTTTTGGAGGGTGTAAACCCAAGGCATTAGCCCGATTCCAGCGGTCCACTCTGCTCATACCTAAGCATGGCCCATAAGCCATGTTCATGTCAAATTGTCTTAGAACCTCCTCTTTGTCATCATACTCATCTTGAAGATCAGGGGAACCATGGGAGACAAGAGCGGGAGGTTGAACGACATCGGAGCCGCAGGTGGCTGAATGCTTTGGCTTTGGAGATTTCTTTGATGATTTCGCCTTTGATATGCCCAATTTCTTCTTCTCTTTGAAGAAACCCTTCATATGCGACGCCATTAATTTATTAGGAGCAGAGGAATGACCTTTTGAAATTTGAATTCTTTGCTGCACGAGATGGTCTTAGAAGTTAAATGTCTTTCTCTATCCCAATTCCAATCTCATTGGGTAGCGTTATTAAAAATATTTAATAATATATCAATTTTTATTCTAGGGAGATTGTAAGGTATTTGATCAAAATAAGATCATATAAAGTCTATAATCATTACAAATTTTGTAATTCGTATAGACTATCATCAACTTAATAATATAATTAGGATATTAAGGTATTTGTTGAAAATTTATAACAATATCCTGAAAAAAAACTTATAACATCAACTAAGCACCATCAAATGACATTGTGCAGGTAGATTCTCGGAAGGTAGTCATGGGGAGACCATCTAGGACCCCCGATTTTGAAGGGTCCCAGTTTTAAATGAGCCTTTATATAGGTATATATACATGTTTTAATAAATAAAATATTATAGGGCCCCCAAAAAAACTAAAAACTACCAAATAACAAAATTAAAAAATACCATAAGTCTTTTGATTTCAAAATTGTACTAAGAAAATTAATCTAACTTCTAAATTCAAAATAAAAGAAACATGTTTTTCTTGTAAATTTTTATAGAATAGATTTTCAGTTTTCATGAAATTCATCAATTCTCTATAATGCCCAAACATCTTAGAACTCATGATTTTCACAATTGCCGAAATTACATAGAATTGGTATATATACTTACCTTGATCCATAGCAATTCTTCTTGAACAAATGAACACTTAGTATATAAATTGTTCTCTTCCTTACTTTGCACTCTTCTTGATAGTTAGAAGAAACTTTACAACTCTCTGCCTTTTATAATCTTTTACCTTTACGTTTATTTCACTTCATATTAAAGAGAGATGAGTTATCAATTTTATCATTTATGAAGGAAGAGGGACATTTACAAACACCCGGTTTCAACATCTTTTATTCCTCTTAGTCATCAAAAGGAGCATTCACGTTAAAACTCACATTCATTAATATGGGCTATTTAATGACATTAAATCCAACATTTCTCCCACTTGGCCCATATGATGACTTGAAAATTTAATAACAACTTTAAGTGTGCAAATTATATTAAATCTCACCATAATGTCAATTAGGTTTATCTTTAATTAAGATAAAATTGATTGGATTATGGCGGTCACACATCATTTATTCGACATGATTCCTTCCATGTATCACAAGATCAATCCAACTTAATATTATCCTTAATGAGGTGAATCATTAGCCTCAACCATACGATCTTAAAAGAAACTTATCATGTTATTACATTAAACATTACATGTGTACAAGTAGAAACACAACTATAAATGAGCTCAAAGTGTCATAACTTAAAGAGCAAATAATTATTATGTATATATATACACATACACCATTACGCTAACAAGGACTTGTCTATAATACTCATCCTTTCGACATGGCCGAAAAATATCGTAGGTGGTAATCCCTTAGTTAACGGATCCGCTACCATTAGATTGGTGCTAATATGCTCAATAAACACTCTATGTTTCCGCACTTCTTCTTTAACAGCTAAGTACTTTAATTCCATGTGTTTAGCACCTTTAGAGTACTTGTCGTTCTTAGAGAAGAAGACACCTACAGAATTATCACAATAAATTCTTAGCGACGCGGCCTGGCTATACTGTCAACAATTCCAAGTCCCGAGATAAATTTCCACAACCACAATCCATGAGCAGTGGCCTCAAAACACGCCACAAATTCAGCTTCCATAGTGGATGCAACAATGACAGACTGTTTTCCACTCCTCCATGATATCGCTCCTCTAGCTAAAAGGAACAAATAACCGAATGTAGACTTCCTCGTGTCAACACACCCGGCATAATCTGAATCAGAATAACCTATTACTTCAAGGTGATTAGACCTTCTGTACGTGAGCATGTGTTCTTTGGTGCCTTGTAAGTACCGAAGAACTTTCTTTACAGCCTTCTAGTGGTCTATACCAGGATTACTTTGATATTGGCCTAACATTGCAACATCAAAACTGATATCCGGTCGAGTACAAGTTTGAGCATACATCAAACTCCCAACCACTGAAGCATAAGGAATAGAATTCATTTCTTTTCGTTCCAAATCATTCTTGAGACATTGCATTTAATTGAACTTGTCCCCTTTTTGTATTGAAACTATCCTCGCGGAACATCTTTCCATTCTAAATCTCTCTAAGATTTTATTGATATAGGATTTCTGAGACAATCCCAACATTCTTTGGGATCTGTCACGAAACATTTCAATTCCTATCATATATGAAGTCTCACCTAAATCTTTCATTTCAAAATTCTTAGAGAGAAACTTCTTTACATCACATAACAATCCAACATCATTAGCAGCAAGTAGAATATCATCAACATATAGGACTAATATTATAAACTTGCTCCCACTGACTTTCATGTAGATACACCAATCAACAGTATTCTCTATAAAACCATAAGATGTAATGGTATCATTGAACTTATGATACAATTGTCGGGAAGCCTGTTTCAGTCCATATATTGACTTCTTTAATTTACACACTAATTTTTTTCCTATGGTTTTAAACCCTTCCGGTTGATCCATATACACTTCCTCTTCCAAATCACAATTTAGAAAAGCGGTTTTAACATCCATTTGGTGAAGCTCTAAATCATAATGAGCCACCAATGCCATAACAATTCTTAAACAATCATTCTTCGACACTGGAGAGAAGGTCTTTTTATAGTCAATGACATCTTTCTAAGTATAACCTTTAGCAACAAGCCTGGCCTTGTACCTTTCAATGTTACCATACGAGTCACGTTTGGTCTTAAAGACCCATTTACAACCAACTCATTTAGAACTTTCAGGTAACTCAACTAAGTCACAGACTCTGTTGTCATACATTGATTTAAGCTCTTCTTTCATGGCATCAAACCACTTTTCAGAATTGTTGCTATTCATCGCTTGTCTGAATGAGATCGGGTCCCCATCAATGCTTAAGTCACATTCATGCTCAAGAGTTACACTACATAGTCATCAGAAACAACATGTCTTTTCTGCCTTACCGACCGTCTTAAAGATATTTCCTCTTGTGGTTCATTAATCTCTTGCTCAATTGTGACCGATTCATCTATTAAATTTTCATTCGGTGGGTTTTGAACATTGACTTATTGTTCAGACATGTTGTGTGAGGTGTACAACAATAGGAACAACAACTTTAGAAGAAACATCGGGTGAAGGAGTTTCAACCCGAATTTCCTGAATGTCTATTTTCCGTGGTTCTCCACTCCCACTGATTAAGCCATTCTCAATGAACCGAGCATTGCCTGACTCGATTATTCTCGTACTATGTTTAGGATAATAAAGCCTATACCCCTTAGAATTTTCAGGACAACCAATGAAATAACCACTAACTGTCTTAGCATCACGCTTATTTTCATGTGGATTATACACTTTTACTTCTGTTGGGCAACCCCAAACATGAAGATGTCTCAAACTAGGTTTCCTACCTATCCATAATTCATAAAGAGTTTTAGGAACTGCTTTACTAGGAACCCGATTGAGAAGGTATGCAACAGTCTTTAACGCATGCATCCACAATGACAGGGGTCAGGAGCAATTACTTAACATACTCCTAACCATATCCATTAATGTACGATTTCATCTCTCAGCTACATCATTTTGCTGAGGTGTACTGGGCATTGCATACTGCGTGCAAATACCGCGATTTTTGAGGAACTTTGCAAATGGACCTAGACATTGTCCACTTTCATTGAATTTTCCATAATACTCACCACCTTGGTCTGATCTCACTACTTTTACTTTATTATCTAATTGCCTTTCCACCTTATTTATGAACACCTCGAGGATGTCCACCAATTGAGATTTTCACGCAGTAGATAAACATAACCATAACATGAGTAATCATCTATAAAGGTGATAAAGTACTTTCTCCGCCCCAGTTAGGAACGTCAAATGGACCACATATATCAGTGTGTATCAACTCAAGAAGCTGAGTGTCTCTTGTGGCGGATTTCTTAATTGTGATTTTGGTCTTCTTTCCTTTAATGCAATCCACGCACACATCCCAGTGAAATTCATGATCAGCCTGTAAGTCCCAATTCCTTCTATTTGTGCCTTCATCCTGATCCCCATAAACAAATATTGTTCAATTTCGTTTATGGGCTAGATCGTATGGAATTCCTGTATAATATGAGACACATGAGTAGTGACACCAGAATCTAACCACCAGGTATTATTAGGCACTTCTATAAGGTTTGATTCAAAACATACACAAAAATAATGTATACCTTTCTTCTCAAACCATGTCTTCATTTTAGGACGATCTTTCTTTAAGTGTACTTATCCTTTTTCTTGTCCTTCTTACCCGGTTTAGCCTTGCTGCTACTTGCACCATCATAGACTGTGAAGTGAATGGAGTGATCCTTTATTTTCTTTAATCTCCATTCCCCTTGCACTAACATGGCCTTAATTTTTTTGAAGTTCCATTTATCCTTAATGGTGTTGTAGTTCACCTAGAACTGACCAAATTCAGCAGGGAGGGAGTTCTTGATAAACCGTACAAGGAATGATTCACTCACATCCATCCCCATGGTCTTAAGCTTTGCTGCTATGTTGGACATTTCTGTTACATGATCGTGAATTGGTTTGGACCAATCAAATTTATTCGTAGTCAGCTCATCATAAGGCTGCCTATGATAGATTTGTCAGCCAAGTCCGACTGGGAATATTCTTTTACTTTCATCATGAATTCCCTTGCATTGTCAGTCCTAGGCATCGAAGGTTTGATATTTTCACCCATAGTCATTCTCATTAGGTTTAAGCTCAGCCTATTAGACCGTTCCCAAGCCTCAAATAGAGACTTGTCAGCTTCCCCGAGCTGGTCTCATTAACGACTGTGGACCTTTCATCCGTTATTATAGCAAAGTCCAAATCCATAATACCCAGAGTAAACTAGATTTGTTCAAGCCAGTCAGTATAATTTAGCCCATTGAACTTGACGACCATATTTCCCGATGCCAAGAGGTTCAAAGAAACTGCAAACATTTATATATCCTCACATATTAGTGTTTTTGAGTTAACTTTAGTTGATTCAGAAAACTTTACATACATGCTTTAAGAATGTATTTAAGTTCACCTTTGGGCAATACTTAAATACATAAATAACATAATTGATGCCAAAATATTCTTTAACATATAATCATGTATATAATAGTTAAATAAGTATGCTATCTTTGGATATACACAATATTTAACTAAAATAAGAAGATTAATCTCTTTAATATTATAGACTATATGCAACGGTCCACCTTTGGGCAACTTCCTAGCAAGAAATAGTATATGATTTTAATTGTTCAATTTACCATCATGTCATTCTTTTATGGCATTTCTATAATCATGAAAAATTTAACAACACTCAATTAATGTGTCTAATTTTATGTTTAGCAGCAATGCCACTTTGGTGACTAACAAGCCATATTTAAAATCACACTTTAATAAATACTTGAATAACTTTAATTAAGTATAACTTGACATATACCAAACCTCATAAATATATGTACTATACAATTATACAATTTACATATGAGAAATATACATGTATTTAAGGAAAATACCACTCAGTATGAATGCTATGTGGATAAAAACACTTACTGAGCATTTAAAAAAATTGCAGACGTCATTAAATGAAAGTTGTGTAACAATTTTTCATGGAAAGAATTTCTACATTCAAATTACATACATATATTCTATACATATAATATATATATATATATATTCAATTTCTTTATATGCCAATTACATGTTGACCAGAAAACTTTTACATTCCAGATTGCTTTTATGTGCTTGATCCATGTGAACTTTCATTGGGAAAAGAAAAAAAATAGAACATTAATATGCAGGGCACATTACATCCGGAAAATCAATAACCCAATTACAGTCAACATAACCATAAATTAAACATTGTCCATAATATCTATCTGTCTCTCTCTCTATATATATAGATATATAAACGCGTGTGGTTATCATCAACGCGAATCGAAGCGAAAAAACGAGATTCATCAAGAAAAACTATTAACTTTAATTGAAAAATTACGTCTCCCAAACCGGGGCTCTGATACCACATGTAAACTTTTATAGAATTTCAGATTTTCAGTTTTCATGAAATTCATCAATTCTCTATAATGCTCAAACATCTTAGAACTCATGATTTTCACAATTGCGGAAATTACATAGAATTGGTATAGATACTTACCTTGATCCATAACAATTCTTCTTGAACAAATGAACACTTAGTATATAAATTATTCTCTTCCTCCTTGCCTTTACTTTGCACTCTTCTTGATGGTTAGAAGAAACCTTACTGATAAGGGTCTTTTTATGCATGTTTTATGTGTGTATTTGAGTAGAATTTGAGTCATTTTGTTGTTAGTTTCATGAGTTTTTTATTGTACATAGTTCATATTACTGTGAGGTGCTTTTATTGGTGTAGATTGATCATTCGGAGCTATTTTGGTGGATTTCGGACCATGGATTCATGTCAAAACATATCTCGGGGTTTATGGATGCAAAAACACTCGAAATCCCAAGCTAAACGCGTCATTTCGGGGCCTTTCGAGACAAACACGGCCAGGGTGTGCTTTTAAACACGACCATGCTTTTAATCAGCCAAAAAAGAGCAAAAAAATGGCATGTCGTAAAAAGCACGGCCAGGGTGTGCTTTTAAGCACGGCCGTGCTTCTGGGAACTCCCAAACAGCGTGAAAAACACGGCCAGGCCGTGCTTTTGAGCACGACCGTGTGTTTTTGGACTATTTCTGCACGATTTTTGAAGGGTATTTTGGGAAAACACTTCAACCAAGCCTTTGACAACTCTTTTTGCACATTTACACCTCATTATGCTTCACCAATTCCTTACTTTCCCACATGATCACATGAAAATAATGATTCTAACAACCCAACTCATAAAGTTGAGCATTAAACTATCAAAAGATGACATTATTAAGGAATACTTTCTCCAAAATAATGTCTATAAAATCCAAGAGTATGGGTTTAAGGATGGATTCATTCATTCATTCATTAACATACATAGAAAATCAGATTTTTGTGATGAGAGTCCATATTTTGGAGAGGAGAAACACATATTGTAGTGAGGAAGAGAGTTAGAAGGCTTGGATCACCATGGAGAGGCGCTAAGGTACAAGGATTGAAGATCGCTCGGAGAAGAAGATGAACTCCACCACTTCATCATCATACTTCCAACAGGGGAGTCTTATGTTGATTTTGGAAGTTTTAACTTCAAATATTCATGTTGATTTCGAAAGAAACTTCTTGTTTAATTGTTGTTTTCATTCTCAAATCCATCATGAGTTAAATCGCTAGTGTTTGAATGTGATGAATTCTAGAACTTATTTGTGATCATTGGTTTGAATGTTTTAATATATTTTCTTATGTTTTTATGCGAGTCACTTATGTTATGCTTGTTTATTCGAATTGGTATATGCGCAATATTGATTTGAAGTTTATTTTTCACCGGGAAATCGAGAGATTCATGGTGAAATAGAACCAACATAAGTGAAAGGAGTTGCATGCAATCATAGATATACGATGACATAAATCTTCTGGATTAGGGTCAAACCTAATATGGGAATTCACAAATCGTTAATGCAATCTTGGGGGTTTTAACTAGAAAGAGATTTCAGTTAATCAACTTGAGGTTAGGAGTTTTTTGCCTTGAGAAAGGGTTTAACTTAATTTAGGAATGCCTACGGTCCATAAAGCATGAAAATATGTTAAGGGATGGTTAAAACTTATGGGTTATGGTTGTATTTATTTTGGTAAAATCACAAAGACGTTCTAGAGGGATTCACATTCAAGCATATTTATATCCAACATCTTCCAATCCGAGTGTATCCGATATCTTTCGTGTTCTTAGTGCCTCTTCCACTTTTATTTGCTTTTGTTTTATTTTTATTTTTGCAACAAACTATTTGACGAATTTGTAGGCTAGATAATAAAAAGACGGTAATTACTAGTAATCATAGTCCTCGTGGGAATCACACTCGATACTCGCTTAGCTTTGCTATAAACGATAGGTGCACTTGCCTAAATTTGTTTTTAGGAGTAAATTTTCCGAGCCATCAAGTTTTTGGCGCGTTCTTCGGGGATTATGATATTAGGAACACCTTATTTTTATTAATCTAGTCATTTTTTATTAATTTTTTTCTTGTTTGGGCGGAATGTGAAACTCGTCGCGAATCGGGAAACTTTACTTGGTAATATTGTGACCAATTCGCGCGACAAACCTCTACAATAAGGTGATGTAGTCGGTATACGACTATAAAGAAAGCGCGACCGGGAGGCAACCCGATAGTTCATTGTTTTCTATTTTTTTATTAAGTAATAGGTTGTTAGGGTGAGTCATGAGTCAATAATTGGATGTATGGTGGGTGTTGGTATCACATCTATCTTACTTGAGCAAATTTGAGCTTTCACGGTATTCGAGTTTTTGTTGCAAATTCTTATTAGGTATGCATATGCCCGTGAAGACCCTCGATTGAACAGCCCAATGATCTCTCCAAATCGATTTCACTCTCGCAGTAAGGTCGTTTTTTTTTTTTCTTTTCTTTTTAGTTTGTTGTTTTTGTGTGTTTTTGTTTGTATGTTCATCTCTTTCTTTCACATTGAGGACAATGTGAATTTTTAAGTTGGAGGTGGATGTGATTGCATGCTTGTTAGAATTTTTCTTTGGAATGCTTGTGTGTTTGCTTTTATTTTGAATTTGTTGATGGAAGATATTATGTTTCAAGGAAACAAATTGAGTATTTGTTAGTCAATAACTTGGCCCAATTACACATGAATTAGCTTTATAATTAATATTTTTTAAATGCAAAGAAATTGATTGTCTTGAATAGATTGACATGGATGTGGGTTGAATTTAGACGAGACTTCTAACACTACGATACTTGATTTGTTAAGACATATATGACGATTTTTAGGGCTATGAAAGTCCGAGAACTCTTGATTTAGTAGTGGTTGACTAGTTGTTAAACCAAGCCAAAGAACAAAAAAAAAACAAAGAAAAGCAAAAAAAAAAAGGACCAATCGAGGTTATACTCTTCTATTTGTTGTTGCTTAGTAACTAGGAGCATTCATGAGCCCCATGTTTGTCTTTTACGTAAAACGGTGACACGAATATGAGTATGGGAAACCACCTTAGGAGTATTTGAACGAAAATTCAAAATATAAACCTAGTGGAAGCATGCCTCGAAAGGTCCTAAAAAAAAAGGAACGAAAAAAAGAGAGAATGTATATTTCTTTGAATTCTCATCCAAAAAAAAAAAAAGTTCAAAAGCTTGGTTACATGACTAGTAGACTAACTATAAAAATATATTGAGTTCTTATATTTTCATGGTGTTATTGGATTGAAGTTGTGCATAACTATCTGTATTTGTGGAGCGATGAGTTCAAGTCTAAATATAGCCCATTGATATTAATGTTTTTACTTGAAAATCGATCGCTTTGCAAAACTATGTTTTTACTTAATGGCTAATTTGAGTTGAGAGGGCAAAAATTTGACTGTTTATGGTCAATGTGTTGAGAAAAATATATTCCTTGTGTGTTGTGAACTATTGAATCCTCATTATGGTTTTATGTTTTGCTTGAGGACAAGCAAAGTTCTAAGTTGGAGGTGGTTTGATAAGGGTCTTTTTATGCATGTTTTATGTGTGTATTTGAGTAGAATTTGAGTCATTTTGTTGTTAGTTTCATGAGTTTTTTATTGTACATAGTTCATATTACTGTGAGGTGCTTTTATTGGTGTAGATTGATCATTCAGAGCTATTTTTGGTGGATTTCGGACCATGGATTCATGTCAAAACATATCCCAGGGTTTATGGATGCAAAAACACTCGAAATCCCAAGCTAAACGCGTCATTTCGGGGCCTTTCGAGACAAACACGGCCAGGGTGTGCTTTTAAACACGACCATGCTTTTAATCAGCCAAAAAAGAGCAAAAAAATGGCATGTCGTAAAAAGCACGGCCAGGGTGTGCTTTTAAGCACGGCCGTGCTTCTGGGAACTCCCAAACAGCGTGAAAAACACGGCCAGGCCGTGCTTTTGAGCACGACCGTGTTTTTGGACTATTTCTGCACGATTTTTGAAGGGTATTTTGGGAAAACACTTCAACCAAGCCTTTTGACAACTCTTTTTGCACATTTACACCTCATTATGCTTCACCAATTCCTTACTTTCCCACATGATCACATGAAAATAATGATTCTAACAACCCAACTCATAAAGTTGAGCATTAAACTATCAAAAGATGACATTATTAAGGAATACTTTCTCCAAAATAATGTCTATAAAATCCAAGAGTATGGGTTTAAGGATGGATTCATTCATTCATTCATTAACATACATAGAAAATCAGATTTTTGTGATGAGAGTCCATATTTTGGAGAGGAGAAACACATATTGTAGTGAGGAAGAGAGTTAGAAGGCTTGGATCACCATGGAGAGGCGCTAAGGTACAAGGATTGAAGATCGCTCGGAGAAGAAGATGAACTCCACCACTTCATCATCATACTTCCAACAGGGGAGTCTTATGTTGATTTTGGAAGTTTTAACTTCAAATATTCATGTTGATTTGAAAGAAACTTCTTGTTTAATTGTTGTTTTCATTCTCAAATCCATCATGAGTTAAATCGCTAGTGTTTGAATGTGATGAATTCTAGAACTTATTTGTGATCATTGGTTTGAATGTTTTAATATATTTTTTTATGTTTTTATGCGAGTCACTTATGTTATGCTTGTTTATTCGAATTGGTATATGCGCAATATTGATTTGAAGTTTATTTTTCACCGAAATCGAGATTCATGGTGAAATAGAACCAACATAAGTGAAAGGAGTTGCATGCAATCATAGATATACGATGACATAAATCTTCCCGGATTAGGGTCAAACCTAATATGGGAATTCACAAATCGTTAATGCAATCTTGGGGGTTTTAACTAGAAAGAGATTTCAGTTAATCAACTTGAGGTTAGGAGTTTTTTGCCTTGAGAAAGGGTTTAACTTAATTTAGGAATGCCTACGGTCCATAAAGCATGAAAATATGTTAAGGGATGGTTAAAACTTAAGGGTTATGGTTGTATTTAATTTGGTAAAATCACAAAGACGTTCTAGAGGGATTCACATTCAAACATATTTATATCCAACATCTTCCAATCCGAGTGTATCTGATATCTTTCGTGTTCTTAGTTGCCTCTTCCATTTTTATTTGCTTTTGTTTTATTTTTATTTTTTGCAACAAACTATTTGACGAATTTGTAGGCTAGATAATAAAAAGACGGTAATTACTAGTAATCATAGTCCTCGTGGGAATGACACTCGATACTCGCTTAGCTTTGCTATAAACGATAGGTGCACTTGCCTAGGCTGTTTTTAGGAGTAGCTTCCGAGCCATCACTTACAACTCTCTCCCTTTTATAATCTTTTACCTTTACGTTTATTTCACTTCATATTAAAGAGAGTTGAGTTATCAACTTTATCATTTATGGCAAAGGAAGAGGGACATTTACGTGTTAGTCGATGCTAACCACTTGGGAAGCTACCCAAGTGGGTTCTATACTATTGGATTAACACATACCCATGTGTGTGTGTGTGTGTATGTGTTGATGTAACAGTATAGAATCCACTTGGGTAGCTACCCAAGTGGGTAGCATCTACTTACCCGACATTTACAAACCCCCGATTTCAACATCTTTTATTCCTCTTAGCCATCAAAGAGGAGCATTCAAGTTAAAACTCACATTCATTAATATGAGCCATTTAATGATATTAAATCTAATATTTCTTTCATATTCTATTTTTTCTCAAGAACAAAGTCTTTTTAAAAAAAAAATAAAATAGGTATATGAAAGATTTTTTTTTAAATTGTAAAAGATTTGGAATGTTTTCCAAAGACTTTCATTACTTATAGAGCTTTGTTAACTATATCAGTTATTGTATCATCAGTGAAGAGAAGTTTATCAAAACTAAAATTAATAAATTCACACTTGTGTTCAACTATGTCTCAAGAAAGACTAAATGAGTTGGCAATTTTATGTACAAAATTGAAAATAATGTGTTGGAAAATCTTAATTTTAATGACCTTATTGATGATTTTGCTTCTCATAATGCTAGAAGATCTAGATTTTTTCAACGACTATTTGATAATGTTGGAAATTTATTTCCAATAGATTTCTTCTTGATTTCATTTGATTTTATTGTTTTGCTTTCTTGACAAAAAGAGGGAGATTGTTAGAGATTTTATCTATGAATATTTATCCAACGAGATTTCAATATTGTGCTTCTAGACTCTTTCATGTACATCTATTTTGATTTGATTAGGAAAAAAGATTTTATCTTGATAAGAAAATATTTTGTTGGATATAGATTTAGGCTAAAGATCTTCTGCTATTATATTTTTCTGAATTCATGAAATTCTTGACTGCATGTTTTTTAATGACCTAATATAAAAAAGAATTATTAATTAAATTTGGTTCTTGAGTCAAGCATCGTTGTATAGGTGTAAATGAATCGAGTAGTTGCAAGCATAGTACTTTTTAAGCTTGTTTGAAGTTTTTGTCGATCTTTAAGAATTGTGTATGAGTCTGTTTTCATTATTAATGAAATTGAGCTTGAACAATCTTTAATCGAGACGAATACAAATCGAACTCGAGTAACTTGATATTTTTACATATGTTTTATTATTTTATACTTATCGAGTCGAGTTCAAGTTGAGCTTTATATCTTATCGGATGGAAAAATGTGTTTCGTTATTAAATCGCCATTAGTCCTCAACAATTTTATTAGAAGAATAAACCAAAATAATAATAATCTTAATAATCTTACTAGTATCATAAAAGTTCGAGGGGAAAATAAGATTTTTAGTTCTGTAAGTTGGACCTTTTTGAGAATTAGTCCTCTAAATTGTCACATTCATGTTTTAGTCCTTTAACTTTCAAACTTTCTAGATATTCAGTTCTTTAACTTAACAATTTTACTTTGAGTTCTATAACTTAATAAATTTTAGAAATTTAGTCCTATAACTTAGCAATAGTTAAATTTAACTAATTTATTAAAATGTTAGTACCCACACTTTTCATTTTTTTATAGGACCAAAAGTAAAATAATTAATTTTTAATTTTTGAAAACTAATTTTTTTTAGTATAATGGGGGGAATTTGGGGAGGGTCACATACTCATATGGGATCGAACTCGGGTTATTCATCCTTACAAGTTACAACACATGTCTCAACCACTAGAGCATAAGATTGATCCCTGAAAACTAATTAATTTATAAAAGCAATTAAAATTAAATTAGTTTGATTAATAAAAAATCTAAATAAATAAAAATTTCTAGAATAATTAACGAATTTTAGGAAAATTAAAATAATTACATCAAATTAGTAAATTAAGAATATTTTTCATATTTATGTAATTAACTTTTGGTGAAGAGAATTACTCCAAGAAATGGATCTAAACTAGTGTACAATATGCATTTATTTCAGAAGGTTTAAAAAATTAGTGCTTGAAATATTTTTTAAAAAATAATTAAATTAAAAAAGGATTAATTATTTTTTTAAAAAAAAGTTAAATGTTAATTAAAATTATTCAATTTTAAAAATAAAATTTAATTAAGAAAGTCTCAAGTAGTTTGATCGCTTTGGTTATAGTAAACTGCCACTTGCCCCTATTTCCAGTAGCGCTACTTGAATGTCATCAAAAATCAAAACCCATTCCCTCTCTCTGTTGGTTATGTACAGCACCTCGCTTCCGCCGCTTTATATCAACTTCACACCCACCCTGTGTGATATGCGGAGTTCTCAATAGTCAAAGAAGCGATCAGGCTTTTCCCCAGAAACCTTTTAATAAATTTACATTGAGGAAAAAATAGTAAACCTCCCAAACTATGCGATTTTTTGCATTTTACCATATAAACTAATTTTTTTTTATACTTTATCATACAAACTATACAAGTTTTGCACTTTGCCCTATAGAGGTCATCGCCTAGGTGGAATAATCTCCGAATATTCCGGTAGGTGCCCTCCACGTGAGAGCAGAACCGTATTTGCCTAAAATCCAAACAGAAGTAGTTACACTCTACCATCTGAACTTTGTTAAGAATTTCATTTTGCCATCTGAACTTTGCGCAATTTTCACTTTGTCATATTAATTTAAGAAAATTAAAAAAAATATGTATATACATTTATTGATTTATTTAATATATAAAAATCACGAAAATAAGTTTAAACCATATTGTGAGCGAACCGAAATAGAAAATTTAGTATATACCAAATCTACTTTTATATTATATATATACATATTCTCGTATATATTACTTATTTTTGTAGTATAATTTATTTTGTTGCATAGTAAAATTAAAAAGAATACCAAACATGTATTATAATTATGATTATAATATTTATTTTTTTGTTATTATTTTTGCAAAATTTTGATTTACCAAAGTACTGACAGAATACAAAACAAAAGTATGGTAAAAGTTTGAGCCGAACTATTTATTTCAGTACAATATTCAACACACGATGCGTACCAAATTTTCTATTCAACTATGGTTTTTGTTCGCTCACCAAATACCAATTGAGTTTAACATCTACTGTAAGAGTACGAAAGGAATGTAGTGTGGTAATCGACCAAAATTGTCTCACAAGAAAAGTCTAGCCAAGCATGTAATTACTTGAATTTATGAAAAATAAAAATAATTCTTTAACACTATAATCGAGTTGTGAATATGCAATTAAGAATTAAACTAAGAATTAAACGTACATATCTAATGCAACATCATATTAGAAAATTGGGATGAAATCAATATAAAAAATGTCTAAGCCTCGGTACAATTCAAAGATGTATAAACCACCAAAAACAAATCGATATCAATAATATTTATACCCACCTTAATCATAAACCTAAACCCTAAAATAATACCATTGATAGTATTACTAAGGTAAATATTAATTAAAATTTTCTTTTACGAATAAAGATTTAGAAAGAAAAGATAAATAAATGTATATACACATAATTTTTTTAATTTTCTTAAAATGATATGATAAAGTGAAAATTGCGCAAAGTTCAGATGACAAAGTGAAAATCTTAACAAATTTCAGATGGTAAAGTGTAACTACTTGTTTTTGAATTTTAGGTAAAGACGGTTTTGCTCTCACGTGGAGGACACGTGCCGGAATATTCAGAGAATATTCCACCGACGATGACCGCTATAGGGCAAAGTGTAAAACTTATATAGTTTGTATAGTAAAATGTAACGAAAATTTGTTCATATGGTAAAGGGCAAAAAACCGCATAGTTTGGGTAGTTTAGTGTTTTTTCCTCATTTACATTTAACTATGGTTAAGTTATAGGATTAAATGGGATCAACCTTATGCTCCAATGGTTGAAACGTGTGTTGTAAGGGCGAATGACCCGGATTCGATCCCATATGAGTGCGTGTGTCCCTCCCCAAATTCCCCCCCATTGTACTAAAAAAAAATTTATAGGACTAAATTTCCCTAAAAAAAGTTATAGGACCAAATTTCTGAAATATGTTAAGTTATAGAACCAAAAGTAAAATTACTAAATTAAAATACTGAATATCTAAAAATTTAAAAGTTAAAGGACTAATTCTAAAAAATGTCCAACTTGAAGAACTAAAAATCATATTTTTCCAAGGTTCCAGTCAATATGCTGACCGAAAGGTTAACCCACATACGTACTCAAATATTAGTAGCCCAAGAAATTTAAATCAGACCCAAAATCTGGTCCATCAATCTGAGCCCAAACCACCTCAGGGCAGAACAGAATTAAAGCTGGTTTTTCGGACATTTCACCAACCAAAACCCTAATCGGCTAATCCACTAACACATCCCCAACATATATACATTTCTTCACTCACAACACCGTCTAAGCCTCCCTATCCTTATACAATTTAGGGTTTCCTCCGCCGGATAGACAGAAAGAGAAAAGCATCACCGCAACCATGGCGGCGCCTACTGAATCCGTTCAATGCTTCGGCCGTAAGAAAACTGCAGTCGCAGTCACTTACTGCAAGCGCGGCCGCGGCTTGATCAAAATCAACGGCGTTCCGATCGAGTTAGTTCAACCTGAAATTCTCCGCTACAAGGCGTTCGAGCCTATCCTGCTTCTCGGCCGCCACCGCTTCGCCGGCGTAGACATGCGCATCCGTGTCAAAGGTGGTGGTCACACATCTCAGATCTATGCTATCCGTCAGTCGATCGCGAAAGCTCTCGTCGCCTTCTACCAGAAGTACGTTGACGAGCAGTCGAAGAAGGAGATTAAGGATATTCTCGTGAGGTATGATAGGACTCTGCTGGTGGCTGATCCCAGGCGTTGTGAGCCGAAGAAGTTTGGTGGACGTGGTGCTCGTGCAAGGTTCCAGAAATCCTACCGTTGAAATATTGGTAGTGGTTACTCTTTTATCTTTGTCGCCAGTAGTATGTTTTTTGGGACTGAATTAAAGCTGAGATACTGCCTGTTATCATTTGGATATTTTATTGTCGTTTTGTTCTGTGCTTAAGGATCGTATTAGAGAGTTTTGAGACACCTTTGGTCGATAGTTGTTACATTTCTGGTATAATGGAGTTGATTGCTGCGTTTTAGATGGTGTTTGCATTATTAAGTACTTAATTTTAATATTTAATCTTGTGTTTGCGATGAACCTGTGAATTGTGTTATTATGTTGTATCGTTTGGGATTTGGTTACAAATCACCGATGCTTGATTTTTATAGGAGTAGTGCCGGTTTTACAGAAATGCTGTGAGATTTCTTTGTGAATTGTGAGCTGATTCATCGTGCAGTCATTATTATGTATCTGCTATTTCTAAATTAATATTTTGTGTTTGTTATAGTTAGTCATAAATACCATATTGCAGAATGATATCGAATGTTGACCTAAAAATTAATTATCCAACTGTAGTTGGTTCCTGCACTTATGCTCTTGTTATGTCCATCTTAGAAGGCAATGGTTGTCCATACATGCTAGAATATTCTTATTTGCTTTTACCAGAGTAAATCTGAAGTAATGAGTTGTTTGTGTTCATGATAGGTGAAATGCTACTTTTCCAACCTTGGTTTCATTCTTGCATACCGTCATTCATACCTCAATGTATGTTAGATATTCTGTTTGGTTGTTCGTCATAGGTCGTTTACATTTAGCTTGAATTTTGGTTGTCGAGCTTCTTTAATAATGAAGTTCTGTTTTCTGTATGTGTATTTTGTTTGAAGTACTAGACAACTCTTTGGTTCCTTTTAGTTTTGTGATGTCCCTCAAGTTGGATTTTGGTGGTTTCAAATTAATTTTATTGGGTGGTTGCTGGAATCATATATGGTCAAGATAGCTGCACAAGGTGCAAAGAGTTGGGTAACTCTTGCGCCTAGTGAGCCGGTTCTAGTGAAGCTTCACTCGAGCTTCAGTTCCGTTCCACGTAGAGGTTCTTGAGGTTTGGAAATTAGTGTTAAATCTGTGAGCCTGCCCAGGAACCTTAATTTCAATGTATATAAATTTTATTGAGTGCTATGGTGGTAGGTAATAATAAGAATATTATAAATACTTATAATTGTTATTAGCTATATTAGTAATGGTGAACTATTATTTGAAGTGCTGAAAAGTTTTTTTGGCACTCATTCTACCACCTGTCTGATGATAGGCTGTGGCATTTTTGCTTTGTTTGGCTTTAGATTATAATAAGGGATAATACAGAAACCCCACTGAGTTTCAGTCTAATTATGAAAAATCCAGATTTTTGAAAATTACAAAAGAACTTGAGGTTTGATTCCGTTTTGCAGTTCTTCTTGCCTTCATATTACAGATATCCCATTAAATCTAAAACATAGTCAAATTTGATGGGTTTTTTGTAATTTTTAAACATCTTTGGTTTTTTTGTAATTATCCTTATAATAATTTGGGGAAATAACGTAAAATACCTTATTTCCGATAAACACTCATATCACCTCTCTGTATCTATTCTTTTTGTTCCTATTGTTTTATATGTTATATATGTTGTTTCGATGTTTTTTAAATTTGTTCTTTTGTTGTTTTTATATTGTTTCGATGTTTCAAAACAACTTTTACCTATTTTCTATGCTGTTTTTTGGTCATGCATTGTTTTGTACATGTTTCTATTGTTTCGGTGTCTTTTTATAATATTTTTAGTGTTCAATTATTTTTTTGTTGTTTTCTTGTAGTGTTTTATGTGTGAATACAGTTTTTACCTATTTTTAAGTTCTTTTTATTCATGCTGTGGATTTTAAGACGTTTTACGTTGTTTTCAAACAGTTTTTAATGTTGTTCTGATGTTTTTTTGTTGTTTCACGCAGTTTTTTCGATGCTTAAATACAGTTTTTACCAATTTTTAACTCTTTTTGCTCATATGGTGTTTTCGTTCTGTTTTTGGTTTGTTTCTATATTGTTTCTTGGTTGTTTTTATGTTTTTTATGTTTTCATGCATTAGATCAAAAATTGAATTGTGTTTTTTTTATTTATGTTGTTTTTATAATATTTTTAATTTTTTGGTTTTAATATGTGTTGTTTTATGTATATATTTTTTGATTTTTATAAGATTTTGAGTATAAACTGAATTATTTAACGGGGTCAAACTTTATTTCACTTAAATTTTATTGGAATAAACATATTCGCTTGAAACGTAAAAAAGTCCGAAAATTTTGGCTTGAGCGAAAAATTGTGTAAAAAAATGATGGGAGTGTAAATTTGTCCAAAAAAGTACCGGGAAGCGTAAAAAACTGTTATTATTTCCACACCTAATAATTTTATGGTAGGTTGTTGTGTATGCTTTTCTTGGGGCTCTTTTGGGTTGAGATATCTTATTTGACTCCCATTCGATGTTGCCAACTTGTGATGTGCCCAAGTCACTCCATGTGATGACATGTGTTTTATTTTTGTTTTTAGTTTCTTTTAAACCAAAAAATAAACCCAGCTTTTGACCACTGTAAATTGAAAACTTAAGGCAGCTAAAATATTCCCTCCAACAATAGAAATCTTGTGAAATCGAAAATTCAGATTTTGAAATTTGAAATTTTGATCTGTGATATATTCAAATCCAATACTACATTACTTTGGCTAAAAAATATAATACTCCTTCATAGTTATCATCCACAAGCTTATAATGTTTTCATTGTCGCTCGAGTTGAATCCTATGACTGCACAACTAGTTTCGTTTAGGTTGACTTGATGGCAAAGAGTGCATGGGTGCTCTTCTTTTCTCTTCTAAAATCCCCACTTTCGTCAGAGCTTCCTCCGTTAACTGTACATAGAGTCACTTTTCGACAATTTTTCGGCGTGAACTTGCAGTTCAGTTAGCTATCAAATATTGCAACCATCATTGCCAGTGGTGGTTGATTTGAAGGATGATGCTTTTCTCTTCTCTCGGTTTTCTTCTTGTGATAGGCACAAGCTTTCTGTTCAAGTTGTACATATTCTTGAAATCACAATGTTTTCTCTTTTCTTTTTCTTTTTTTTTTTATTGTCTTGGGTGAATATGTAAGGTATAAATCATTTTTTCCTATCATATAGAGCTCCGTAGATGAAAAATGTTTGACTCCATTTCCATATCTCTTGGTTCTTATTACTATATATTGCATGAAAATGATTTTATGCATATGCCCATTATATTGTTAGTGAATTTTTTGTATGCTCCCCAGTGATGGACTACATGTAATATAATTGGGTTTTGAGCTACCATATTTCCTAGAATGTTAAACTAAGAATGGGGTTAATTTTTGTATTTGCGTTTTCAAGAAATGCTTTTGTTGGCTGACTTACTGAGAATTTTTTACATTCACTTTTATGGGTGTTTTTTTATCATTGTTCATTTGGTTTTATTCATTATCGAGCTAATCAAAATATTTGCAGTCCTAAGTCGAATATATCCATAACACCATAAAAGGGGTAAATATTAGACAAAATAAAACCTCAATGATATTTTTTGTAATTTTGAAAGTTAGCTGGGTTTTTTGGGTTTTTTTGTAATTAGGTTAAACCTTAAGGGTACTTTAAAAGTAAGAATTAATTAATGCAATATTCTAAAAACATCATGCTAGGAAAAAGATAGATAAAACAGAGGGTCTCATTTTTTTCCCCAAACACCAAAAAGATAAATTGATTCCACCGGAATGAATTCAATCTTGAAATTTATAAAATGCCTTTACAGAAGAGAAACAAATTGTTGAATGCAATTCAAACTTCCATTTGCACATAGAGTATAAAAAATATCAAGCAATAATTTACAATGCCCCTAAAAAAAGAATTCCTCTACGAGGCTATCTCCTGTTATTATTACAATGTCCCTGCAAAAAGAAATAACACAAATGAATTCATTAAAATCTAGATAATATTCACAGTAATTTAATAACATAAAGTAATAATTTACAACGCCTGTGATGCATGGGGATTCCCTAATGGATGTGTGAATAAATTTATTTGTCCACCCAAATTGATGTTTTGATTAACTCCATCTATATTAGAGTAAACAACAAAATAAATATGATTATTCTTGATAAGTGCATTTTTGTTCACATTTTTTTAAACCTTTTTAGATAATTTCTTTAACTTTTTAGTTCATTAATCAATAAATTCAAGAAAAATCACATTGGCTTGTTTTGAATAATGAAGGTAAAGACTTGAAGCAAATTTGTATGATTACGTATGAAGATACGAACAAAAACAAAGTCTAAAAGAAGGCAAGAAGACTCAATCTCGTGCATAACACACCCCTAGTGTGTTGGGAAACATGGCCATGTTTCAAAAGGAAGAAAAACAAGAAAAACAGAAAAACACACCCAGGTCGTGCTTACAAAGCACGGCCGTGTTTCACACGCAAATCATCAAAACACGCCCAAACCGTGTTTAAAAGCACACCCTGCCAGAAAATCCCATTTTTGCGAAGAAAACACGGTCGTGCTTTTTAGGCACGGCCGTGTTTTCTCTCCAGCTCAAAATCTTTTCTTCTTTTGGCGGAAATAATGGAGACTTTTGCTTTTTGACAACCTTTGAGCAACTTTTACACCTCATCTTGATGCACCAAAACTCCATTATCCTCTCAATTTTCATGTGGACACAATGATTCAACCAACTCAACCAATGGAAGTGGAGTATTATCATGTGAGTACAATGATTCAACCAACTCAACCATGAATGTGCACACAATGATTCAAATAACAGGCATGGAAATGGAGCATTTGTTAATATGGTCTTTCACAAAGATGGTGCCTATAAAAACCAAGAGTTTGGAGTTGGGAAATGGATTCATGTAATATTCATTCATATAGAGATTCATTGTGTATTCATCATAGACACTTAGAAAATATTAATTGTGTCCAACATTTTGAGTGGAATTGGGATCAAGAGGTCTTGGAGGAGTAAGCTTGTAGCAACATTGGAGAAGAAGGCTTGGATCAACATCATCTATCAAGGAAGAAGTCATTGAGATTTTGAGGAAGATAAGTACACCATGTCTACAACACTTAAATCTTCTTGTGTAATTTATTCTTTTGTCAAAATCATGAGTAGCTAAACTACTAGTGTTTGAATGTAATGAACTCTAGAATGGATTTGTGATTAAGGTTTGTATGTTTTTAACAAAATTCTCATGTCTTGTGTGATTCACTTATATCATGTTTACTTCATTCAAGTTGATATTTCCGGTATATTAATTTGATATCTATTCCTCATCGGTAATCGAGAGATTTATGGTGGGAAAGAACCTATATAAGTGAAAAGAGTTGCATGCAATCCTAGATATAGGACGACATAAATCTTCTGAATTAGGGTCAAACCTAATATGGGAATTCATAAATCGTTATAATGCAATTTTGGGGGTTTTAACTAGAACGAAATTTCAGTTAATCAACTTGAGATTAGGAGTTTTTCGCCTTGAAAAAGGGTTTAACTTAAATCGGGAATTTCTACGGTCCAAATAACATGAGATTTTATTAAAAGAGGTTGGTTTTTGCTTAAGGGCTTATGGTTGTATTTTTATCTGGTTGAATCACAAAAACATTCTAGAGGATTTACATTCAACACATTTCTATCTCTTGATTTCTCATTCTACAATCTACTTTTATTTGATTTATTGTAAGTTGCAATTATTTTAAATTCTCTATTTTTCATTTTCCATTTTAACAAACAAAACTCGAAAATTGCTAGATTAGATAACAAAAAAGACGGTAATTATTAGTACTTACAATCCTCGAGAGGAATGACACTCGGACTCAATAATCTATACTACAAAACGATAGGTGCACTTGCCTAAGGTTTTCTAGAGTAGCTTTTGAGCCATCAAGTTTTGGCGCCGTTGTGGGATTGTAATATTAAGAACACCTTATTTTTGTTAATTTAATCATTTTTTTTTATTATTTCATCATTTGTCTTTCTAGGTATCCATCTTTGTAAGTCTTGGATTATACTTATCCTCCTTATTTACCGCATGATGCATGCCTACTCGTCGCCGAATTTGGAAGTCGCGAGACCGCCGGTAGCAACGTAGGAGGAAAGTATTAGATGGACCACGAGGAGGATATTAACAAAAGCAAGGATCCCGATATGGCGGATGAACAACAAAGAACCATGTACGACTATGCCAAGCCATCTATGGATTCGGTGACATCGTCAAGTATCGTAAGGCCCGTTGTTGCGGCCAATAATTTCGAAATCAAACCGAATGTCATTCAAATGGTGCAACAATTTGTTCAATTTAATGACCTCTGGGACGAAGATCCAAATAATCATATCACGAATTTCCTCAAAATTTGCGATACTTTCAAAATAAATGGAGTCTCCGACGATGCCATCCGTTTACGCTTGTTCCCATTTACTCTTCGGGGACGGGCTAAACAATGGCTAAACACTTTACTGAAGGGAACAATCACAACATGGAGCATTATGGCGGAAAAGTTCCTTCTGAAGTATTTTCCACCCGCTAAAACCGCACGATTGAGGAATGAGATCTCTTCATTCACTCAAGAAGACGATGAGACCTTGTACGACACTTGGGAGAGATTCAAAGAATTGCTGCGAAAATGCCCACATCATGGTCTTCCCATTTGGATGCAAGTTCAAACATTTTACAATGGGTTACTCTCATCGACAAGGCAAATGATTGATGCGGTGGCGGGGGGGACATTGAACAATAAAACACCCGAAGCCGCCCAAGATCTCATAGAAGGAATGGCCATGAATGGCTATCAACGGCAATCCGTACGAGGAAAAACCAACGGGACGGTGGGAGTATACAATGCGGACGCAGATGTGGTTACACTACCGCACAAGTCGAAGCTCGACTTAAAATGGGACGGGTTGGCGGCTCCAAAACCACCACCACAACAAGCCTTCTCATGCGAGACTTGTGGAGGATCGCACAACCACCAAGATTGCCCTCACGCGATACCGCCGCATGAACAAGTGGATTATCTAGGTAATCAATCTCGACCCTTTCAAAATAATCCTTTCAAGAACACTTATAATCCAGGTTGGCGTCAACACCCAAACTTTAGTTGGGGAAATCAAGGTCAACAAGCCTAATCCAAACGCACTCCCCCGATTCGCACCTCCGGTTTCAACCGCGAAAACTAAGTTTGGAGGACTTAATGTCCAAATTCGCCCAAACAACGGAAACCCATTTCACATGCCACCGAAACATCCTTAAGGAACCAAGAAGCATCCATTCGCAACTTGGAAAATCAAATTGGTCAAATTGCCAAAATGATCTCCGAAAGGCCACAAGGGAGCTTACCTAGCAACACCGAGCCGAACCCAAGAGAACAGGTAAAAGCAATCACTCTAAGGAGTGGAACAAAGTTAGGCAATCACGGATGCAGAGGACGAGCCCACTCCCATACAACAAAAAAGACGAACGGTATCCAAGGAAACAAAGAAAATGGTACCGGAATTCCAACCACCTATTCCGTATCCAAGTCGATTGCGTAAAGACAAATATGACGACCAATTTGGTAAGTTTTTGGATTTATTTAAACAATTGCACATCAATATTCATTTTGTTGAAGTCCTTTCACAGATGCCAAAATATGCCAAGTTCCTAAAAGATCTTCTTTCAAATAAGAAGAAGCTTGAAGAAATATCCATGGTGCAATTAAATGAGGAATGCTCGGCAATTTTGCAAAACAAGTTACCTCGTAAAATCAAAGACCCGGGAGTTTCACTATTCCTTGTCATGTCGGTAATTTGATCGCTGATCGGGCATTGGCGATCTAGGGCTAGCATTAATTTGATGCCTTATGATTTATTCAAACAAATGGGTTTAGGGAGCCAAAACCAACTAGGATGAGCTTGCAATTTGGCGACAGTCCATTAAATATCCTAGAGGCATTGTTGAAGATGTTTTGGTCAAAGTCGATAAATTTATATTTCCTGTCGATTTTGTAATTCTTGATATGCATACAGATGTCGAAGTCCCCTTAATCCTAGGGCGTCCATTTTTAGCTATTGCTAAGGCAATCATTGACGTGCATGATGGCAAACTAATTTTAAGAGTCGAAGATGAACAAGTCATTTTTAAATCGCTACATCAATGAAAAATACGATAGATAAAGATGACTCCTATTTTGCTATTGATCTTATCGATATGGAGATAACCAATTCTTTACCAAACATGATTTCTAACGAATTCTTGGAGACTTGTATTGTTCAAAGTGCAGGTATAGCGGATGAAAATCCCTTTCTTAGGGAATCTGTACTCGCATTGGAGGAAAACGCACCAACAGAACGACATAAAGAGTTCGAAAAAATTGAAAATTCGCAGGTGGGACATATCAAACCGTCCATTGAGGATCCACCATAGTTGGAGCTGAAAGAGCTACCCGAACACTTGGAATATGCATTTCTAGCCGAGAACGCTAAACTTCCCGTAATTATTTCCTCCGATTTATCTTCTCATCAAAAGGATAAATTGTTGGCAATATTACGGGAACATAAAAAGGCCATCGCTTGGAAATCTCCGATATTCAAGGGATCAATCCTTCCTTTTGCACTCACAAAATCCTGATGGAGGAAAATTTCAAGACGGTTGTTCTACCTCAGGTCGTTTAAATCCAAACATGAAAGAGGTAGTCAAGGCGGAGGTAATCAAATTACTTGATGCTGGGCTCATCTATCCAACCGACGAGAATTGGGTGAGTCCATTCAAGTGGTTCCAAAGAAAGGTGGGATGACGGTGGTACCAAATGAAAAGAATGAACTTATTCCAATGTGGACGGTAATAAAGTTGGCGGGTTTGCATCGATTCGACGACTCAATGATGCTACTCGCAAGGACCATTTTCCTTTACCTTTTATTGATCAAATGCTTGAAAGATTATCTGGTCACTTGTATTATTGCTTCCTTGATGGCATGTTAGGTTATTTCCAGATCCCGATAGCACCGGAGGACCAAGAAAAGACCACTTTCACTTGTCCCTATGGTACTTTTGCCTATCGCCGCATGCCTTTCGGGTTGTGCAATGCACCGGCAACCTTTCAAAGGTGCATGCTTGCTATCTTCGACGAACTTGTAGAAGATATCATGAAAGTCTTCATGGATGACTTCTCGGTTTTTGGGGACTCCTTTGATCTTTGTCTTGCAAATCTTAAAAAAGTCCTCATTCGTTGCGAAGAGACTAACCTGGTTCTTAATTGGGAAAAATGTCATTTCATGGTACAAGAAGGTATTGTTTTGGGACATAAAATTTCTTGCAGGGGCCTTGAAGTTGACAAGGCAAAGGTTGAGACAATTTCCAAATTGCCTCCACCCACCACGGTGAAGGCAATCCGAAGCTTTTTGGGGCACGCCGGGTTTTATAGGCGATTCATCAAAGATTTTTCAAAAATTGCCCGGCCACTCACTCGCCTCTTGGAGAAGGATGCAATCTTTCATATCAATGATGAATGCCTTCAAGCATTCAATACTTTGAAAGAAAAACTCACCACTTCTCCCATCATGGTAGCTCAGGATTGGTCTCAACCATTCGAACTCATGTGTGATGCGGCGATTATGCGGTAGGTGCGGTCTTGGGCAACGAAAAGATAAGCATTTTCGACCAATTTACTACGCAAGTAAAACTCTGAATCCCGCTCAGTCCAATTATACAACTACATAAAAAGAGTTACTTGCAGTAGTTTTCGCCTTTGACAAATTTCGTTCAAATTTGATCCTATCAAAAGTCATTGTATATTGGAATCACTCTGCCTTACGTTATTTGCTTGACAAAAATGATGCAAAACCACGACTAATTCGATGGGTACTCTTACTCCAAGAATTTGATGTGGAAATCAAAGATAAACGGTCAGAAAATCTTGCCGCCGATCACTGTCGGCTTGAGCACTCCGACACCGACAAGCAACACATAGGACATATCAACGATTTTTCCTGGATGAGCAACTCTTTTCCTTGAACTCAATTTCAATTGATAATCCTTGGTTTGCGATTTTGCTAATTATCTTGCAGGAAAAGTTCTACCGAAAGCGGTCGACCCATCAACAAAAGAAGAAATTCTTTCGGACCTCAAACACTATATTTGGGATGATCCCCACCTCTTCCGAATTTGTGCGGATCAAATCATACGAAGATGTATCGCACTTCCCGAAACGATCTCCATTTTGAATCATTGTCACAAAGGACCCCCGGTGGGCACTATCAAGCGAATACCACGGCACGAAAGGTCCTTGAGTCGGGCTTTTATTGGCCTACACTTTTCCAAGACGCAAAACGGTATGTTGAAACTTGTGATAATTGTCAACGAGCAGGAAATATTTCTCGAAAAAATGAAATGCCCCAAAACGGTAATCTTGTTTGCGAAATTTTTGATGTTTGGGGTATTGATTTTATGGGACCATTTCCTGCGTCTTTTGGCAATAAATACATTTTGGTAGTCGTTGACTACGTGTCTAAATGGGTAGAGGCTCAAGCCTTGCCTAAAAATGATGCTCGAGTGGTGGTACATTTTCTCAAAAAATGTTTTACCCGATTTGGTACTCCACGAGCCATCATTAGTGATAGAGGCACTCACTTTTGTAATAGTTAATTTGACAAAGTGTTAAAACGTTATGGTGTCACACACCGAGTCGCCACCGCCTATCATCCTCAAACTAGTGGTCAAGTCGAAGTGTCCAACCGCGAATTAAAAAGAATTTTGGAAAAAACGGTTGGACACTCTCGCAAGGATTGGTCCCTCAAACTCGACGATGCCCTTTGGGCTTATAGAACGGATTTCAAAACGCCAATAGGGACTACTCCATACCGACTCGTTTATGGTAAGGCGTGTCATTTACTGGTTGAGCTTGAACACAAGGCCTTTTGGGCTATTAAAATGCTTAATTATGATTTGTCAAGTGCAGGAGATAACCGTTTATTGCAGATTAACGAACTCGAAGAATGGCGAAATTCGGCATACGAGAACTCGAAAATTTACAAAGAGCGAACAAAGCAATGGCATGACAAACGCATTAAGAAAACAAGAGAATTTCAACCTGGTGATCAAGTGTTACTCTTCAATTCCCGACTCCGACTATTCCCGAGTAAGTTAAAATCCCGGTGGTAAGCCCATTCCTTGTTACTCAAGTGTTCCTTACGGGACTATTGAAATCACGCACAAGGAAATGGGAACATTCAAGGTAAACGGACATCGTCTGAAGCTTTATTTTGGGGGCACCATCGATGATAGTTATCGAGATTCCATCCGTCTTAACGACCCCCAAAATACACCACACGAGTAGAGGTAAAACAGGTCCAGCTACACGACGATAAAAGAAGCGCTACCCGGGAGGCAACCCGGTATTTTGTGTGTATTTTCTTTCGCCTTATTCTTCTATTTTTGGTTGTTTGCGGATGTTTTGTTTTGTTAAAAAAAAAAACACGGCATGGCCGTGTTTATCCACCACGGCCGTGTTCGTCAATCAATTGACGAACACACCTTGGTCGTGTTCTTCAATTCAGGCCATGTTGACAATTCACGTAAAAAACACGGCCTGGGCGTGTTTTTAAACACGCCCGTGTTTTAATTCATAAAAAAAATGGGCATGGAAACCACGTACCAAACACGGCTGGGGCGTGTTTAAAAACACGCCCGTGTTTTTATTTGAAAAAAAAAAGAAAAATAGAAATTGGGGACGAAACTCGTACAAAACACGGGTTGGGCGTGTTATTTAACACGCCCGTGTTTAAATTCAAAAAAAAAACTGGGATGAAAACTCGTACGAAACACGGGCTGGGCGTGTTAGGCAACACGCCCGTGTTTTAAATCGAAAAAAAAAATAAAAAGACCTGAAAGACGTACCGAACACGGCCTGGCCGTGCTTTCTGGCCGTGTTCGATAAGTCTAAAATGGGAGGGGCCGATTTTCTCCATATTTTCTCCCCCAAAACCCCTTCTTCTTCCCCCAAATTCCCTTTTTCTCTCAAACCCTTCCCCCAACCCCCACTTCTTCTCTCTTCTCTCAAAATCTTCATCACACCACACACCCTCACATCACAAGGCTCTCCCTTCTTCCCCTTTCCAATGTCTTCAAGGTATGTGTTGATTGTTCTTCTCCCTTCTTTTTCAATTTCGAAATTTTATTTATTTCAATTGGTTTTTTTTTTCTCTTGTGTGTTGTTGTGGAAGTTTTCCCCATGTTGTAATTAGTAAATTCATGAATTTTTGTTGCCAATTTTTCATGCCCTAGAAATTGAATTAAAAATTTGGATATTTGTTGCTTAATGGTAAAATCATGAATTTCTTTTTATGATATATTGTTTTGTGATTTTTGTGAGTTTAATTGAGTTTGTTTGTGGTAATTTCTTAGTTCTTGTGGTAATGGTGGGAAATTATTTCTTGTGATGTTCATCTTGCTAAATTTAGGAATTGGTCATTTGTTCTTGATACTATTTGATTGTTGTTGAAAAGGGGATATCATTGTTCTTGTTGAATTGATCTTTGGCTAATGATGAATTGTTGAAAAGAGAATATTCTTGAATTTTTGTTGCAAAAGGGGTATATAGCTTTTGAAGAATGTTGTTATTGAATTGGTCTTTAGCTATCATTCTTGTTGGATAATGGTGTTGATATGGTGGAATTTTGAATAAATTGATGCTTCTTCATGCTTGGGTTTGCTTAGAATATTGTCTATGTCTCTTAGAATGGTTTTTCACGCTGTTATAAGTTTATGATGACATAGGAATCCCAGGTCGAAACGCGGACGTACCAGTGATGCTTCGTTCTCCGCGGCCCCCACACACGGCGGTCGCCGAGCCACTCATACTGACCCACCGGTCCCTACCAACCCGTTTGGTATATCTTTCCGAGATAATGATCATGAAGCTCAATACCATCGTCTAGCCCAACGTCACATCATTAACACACGATTCTCAGATAACCCTACATTGGATGGGCTCGGGCTACGTACAAATGTGGATTGGATGTTCAATCAGCTTGGGTGGGGCTATTTCATGAATCTAGCCACACCCACCTACATCTGTCTCACATTAGAATTTATGAGTTCCTATGACGCTGAGATCACATCAGGCCGACACGCTGAAGAAAGACGTATCACATTTCGGCTCTTCAACAATGATCACCAACTCACATTGGCAGAATTTAATTCTATCTATGATTTACCCACAAATGGGTTGCGTATAAAGCCATTGGGGTTCCGTGATCGACAGTTTTGGCAAGCAATTACGCATGAGCTGGAATATAATCCTTCCTCATCAAAATCCTCATGCATTGTCAATCCTTGCTTCCGTTATATTCATCGGGTGCTCTCAAGTACACTATTTGGCCGGGGCGAAAGCGAATGAGTCATCCGACTTGATGAGCTCTATTTTCTATGGTCAATGGTGAATTCTTCTTTGGCTGACACGGGTTCTTATCTCGCAAAGCATTTTCTCAAAGTGAGCAGGAAAAACCGAGGTAAAATCGTCATTGGTGGCCTTATTACTCCTATCGCCACCCATTATGGTTATAACCTCGCAGGACTCGAGCAAGCCCGGGGACCAACCCGGATCAACTTTGAATCTTGCATTGCTATGGGAATGATTCAACGGAGCGGTATGGGTTATGCTTTAAGGTTTAAAAATACAGACTACACACATCCATTGCCGGACCCTTCTCGCACTTCGGTTCGGGATCCGGACAATTGTAAGATGATGTACCCGCAAGGTGATAACCCGGATGCATTCTGATTACCCACACCGCCGGCCTCCGACACAGATGCCTATCAAAGTGAGGAACCAGATATTGATGCTCCCTCGGCGTATCAACCACCAAGGCAACCACCAACCCCCATGGATGATACTAGATCTCTTCTCCACGCCATTCGCTTGGAACAAATGGAGCAGCGAGCTATATTGGATCGCCACGGGAAATGATGACGCAAAGATTACGCCGAATTGAAGAACAACAACAACAATTCTTCATGAATCTTCAACAACAACAACAACAATATTTAATCAGCAGAACACACCCTAGTGTGTGTTGGGAAACATGGCCATGCTTCAAAAGGAAGAAAAACAAGAAAAACAGAAAAACAAACCCGGCCGTGCTTATAAAGCACGGCCGTCGTTTCACACGCAAATCATCAAAACACGCCCAAACCGTGTTTAAAAGCACACCCTGCCAGAAAATCCCATTTTTGCGAAGAAAACACGGCCAGGCCGTGTTTATAAACATGGTCGTGCTTTTTAGGCACGACCGTGTTTTCTCTCCAGCTCAAAATCTTTTCTTCTTTTGGCGGAAATAATGGAGACTTTTGCTTTTTGACAACCTTTGAGCAACTTTTACACCTCATCTTGCTGCACCAAAACTCCATTATCCCCTCAATTTTCATGTGGACACAATGATTCAACCAACTCAACCAATGGAAGTGGAGTATTATCATGTGAGTACAATGATTCAACCAACTCAACCATGAATGTGCACACAATGATTCAAATAACAAGCATGGAAATGGAGCATTTGTTAATATGGTCTTTCACAAAGATGGTGCCTATAAAAACCAAGAGTTTGGAGTTGGGAAATGGATTCATGTAATATTCATTCATATAGAGATTCATTGTGTATTCATCATAGACACTTAGAAAATATTAATTGTGTCCAACATTTTGAGTGGAATTGGGATCAAGAGGTCTTGGAGGAGTAAGCTTGTAGCAACATTGGAGAAGAAGGCTTGGATCAACATCATCTATCAAGGAAGAAGTCATTGAGATTTTGAGAAAGATAAGTACACCATGTCTACAACACTTAAATCTTCTTGTGTAATTTATTCTTTTGTCAAAATCATGAGTAGCTAAACTACTAGTGTTTGAATGTAATGAACTCTAGAATGGATTTGTGATTAAGGTTTGTATGTTTTTAATAAAATTCTCATGTCTTGGATGATTCACTTATATCATGTTTACTTCATTCAAGTTGATATTTCCGGTATATTAATTTGATATCTATTCCTCATCGGGTAATCGAGAGATTTATGGTGGGAAAGAACCTATATAAGTGAAAAGAGTTGCATGCAATCCTAGATATAGGACGACATAAATCTTTTGAATTAGGGTCAAACCTAATATGGGAATTCATAAATCGTTATAATGCAATTTTGGGGGTTTTAACTAGAAAGAAATTTCAGTTAATCAACTTGAGATTAGGAGTTTTTCGCCTTGAAAAAGGGTTTAACTTAAATCGGGAATTTCTACGGTCCACATAACATGAGATTTTATTAAAAGAGGTTGGTTTTTGCTTAAGGGCTTATGGTTGTATTTTTATCTGGTTGAATCACAAAAACATTCTAGAGGGATTTACATTCAACACATTTCTATCTCTTGATTTCTCATTCTACAATCTACTTTTATTTGATTTATTGTAAGTTGCAATTATTTTAAATTCTCTATTTTTCATTTTCCATTTTAACAAACAAAACTCTGAAAATTGCTAGATTAGATAACAAAAAGACGGTAATTATTAGTACTTACAATCCTCGTGGGAATGACACTCGGTACTCAATAATTTATACTACAAAACGATAGGTGCACTTGCCTAAGGTTTTCTAGAGTAGCTTTTGAGCCATCAATTCTATTCTACTAGAAATAATATAAAATTGCATTGCACTTACCTCTTGACTTGGATATTGGTAATGAGGTATATTAGCACCAAATTGAGAAGCAATTGTTGGAATTTGGAATTTGAGGTGGTGGGACGTAGTTTACTTCCTCTGAGATTGGAGCATAAGTATATTATTGTGAGCTTTGTCTTTTTCTTTTTGTGCCTTTTGCATTTAGAATTTATTCGTTTGGTGAATAAAACAACATAAGAAACATTAGTTAGAAAAGAACTATTTCAATAATAATAAATATATATAGAAGCACAAATATATTTGCCATTAATTGAAAACTTACTTGAATTTTTTGTCTTTCCCTTTCTTTTTCCTCTTTTGCTCTTATCATCCGAATGACGTATAATTTGAGAGTTTGTAATTCCTCTTGACTTGACATGAAGAGGATTACGTATGGGTGTGTCATGTATCTTGTCACTACCTTCATCAATTATTCCATCATCACAAGCATTATGATCATCTAGATTTAAGTTTTCCAACAAAGCGTATGCTTGCTGACTTGCACTATCAAAAATTCCAAACAACATATTTCTTGCCTCCTCGTGAACTTTGCATCTCATAGCAAGATCATATACCGACCTCATTAGCTGATTAACAAATACCATCTCAGATGCACTTTCACTTTTACTCGTATTTTCTCCGCTTTCCTCAAATATTCCATTTCTTATATTTTTCATCCATCGCTTCTTTATGTATGGTTTGGGGAGAATATTCAAATCCACAAAGTTAAATACTTTCAAAACATGCTTACATAATATACCCATTGACTCAAATTTGCGACAACTACACTTTACTTCACAATTCCGTTTATCGAATACCACTTGTCTAATCCTTGAATTTTGACCAAATTATTTTACTTTGAACTCAAGCAAGGGAATATAAAATCCAAAGGTTGTTCAGCAAATGTCATATTCAAAGAATCAATCAACTCCAACTCGAACAATATGTATATATTGAGCGTGTAGATATCAGTAGCATGATTCAACAATGGGTTATTTTTCACAACCATTGAAGGCTTCCCATGGCGACAACGAGTGTCCTCGGCCTTTTCTATTGTACGCCAATTATTTTGAATTTTTTCATAATTAAGGACAAAATCATATAATGAAATGGTCTTGTTTCTAGCTTTTTTCAACACCGAGTTTGTGCCTTCGCTTCTAGATGTGGCCAAAAGCCCCGCACTAAACCTGTGGTTACTAAAAGCAGTAGCCCATTTGTGTCGCAATTTATACATCCCATTTAACCATTTGTGACCCTTAAGATTGTATTCATCCATCAAAATTTTCCATGTCACCTCAAACTCTTCTTCAGATTCACAATAATTCATACACTTATGCCAAATCTGTTTAAACTTTGAATCGCCATTTGTTTCGCCTAATTGGGGAAGAAGCATTTGATTGATATGCCATGGACACAAACAGTGATGTGCACATGGAAATACTGATTATATCCCATTCATCATTGCTTGACATTGATCAGTAAAAATTGTTTCAGGTTGTTTACCACTCATAGAATCAAGAAATGTTCTAAACAATCATTCAAACACTCAGTTTCATAAGACATAAAGGCCACTCCAAATATCACACTTTGCTTATGATGATTTATACCAACAAAATGAGCACATATCAAATTGTACCTATTTGTTTCGATAAGTGGTATTAACTGAGAGAACATCACCAAAATACTCATAATCAACCCGACATCTATAATCTCTAGAAAAAGTTCATCACGCTATTATCATCATCCACTTGGACATTCCAAAAGAAAAAAGCCTCATTGTTAGACTTATTTATAAAATATTGAAGTAAAGCAGATGCATCTCCATACTCAATTTTTGTATGTTTTTTAAACGGTTAAAGTAATCATAAACATCTTTTCGTGTAATCCCAGATTTTGTGCCCCTTGTGCTTCATTTTCCATATAAGAAACAACATTAGCTACAGATATCCCGGCATTTACCATTGCTTATAGAGTTGATTTTTGAGCATGCGAAATGTTACGAGAAGATATCAATAAATGTGTTTGATCATCAGTAACCATTTCATGATTATGATTGGTCGGCACTAAAATATTCACCGCCCAATAAAATCACGCTCTGCCACGCGACTGACCTGAAACCTGCAACACCACCATTAGAAGGGGGCTAGAAGGATTTTCCGGCGTACCCACTCCAACGCTCAAGTCAGTATCGTTTTAGAGAGAAGAAATATCAAATAGCAAAGTATATTGAAAGTGTATTCAGAGTCTAACTAGCGGCGTAACTTACTTGTGCTCCTTTTATAGGTTTTGGAATTAGGGTTGCGTAGGCATCAAGCCATACTAAAACCCTAATTAACACATAGGCCTAGGTTAATCACTCGTATTGGGCCATAAGCCTATCAGGCCCAAAGAGATCGCCAGGCCCTTAAGTTAGCCCAATCGAGGGTCCAAGCCCAATAGGTCGATAGGTCTTTAAGTTGGCCCAATCGAGGGTCCAGGCCCAATAGGTCAGTAGGCCCTTAAGTTGGCCCATTCAAGAGTCCAAGCCCAACAGGTCGGTAGACTCTTAAGTTGGCCCAATCGAGGGTACAGGCCCAATAGGTCGATAGGACCTTAAGTTGGCCCATTCGAGGGTCCAGCCCAACATGTCGGTAGGCCCTTAAGTTGGCCCAATAGGTCGGTCTATTAAGCATGAGCTCGGGCTTTGCCCATTTCTTCATTCTACTCTCTTTCTAGGCCCAAACCCAATTCCATGCTTCCAACTAGGGGTGGGCATTCGGGGTCGGGTTTTCGGGTACCCGATCGACCCGATCAGAAAATACCCGATCGGGTCGGGTAATTTAAAAAAAAATTCAAAGATTGGGTACCCCAATACCCGACTTTAAAAATTCGGATCGGGGATCGGGTTCCTTAAGTGGAACCCGAATACCCGATCGGGTACCCGTCATTTTAAAAAAAAAATTCAAAAAATTGAGTCTGCAGTGCAAACACATAAACCACTTAATCGAGTCTGCAAAGTGCAAACACATAAACACATAAACTTAAGTGGAACCCACCCCTAATGTTGACTAGCTATTTTGACTGACCCATGAATTGAAAAAGAAAACCAAGTCTGCAAATACATAAGTCATAAACCACTTAACCTTTACTCTTTACTTTAGTGTTTAGGGTTTGGACGGAGAGGAGAAAATAGAGATGGAGAGGGGCAGACACAGCAGCGAACGTGGATGACACACCCTTCTTCCAGCGGTTCCCGGCACGGCAAGCAGTGGTTCGTCTTCGGCAGGCGGCAGCGGCGTCGGCAGGTAATAAGTCATTCTCCTTCCCTTGAAAGTAAGCTATAAAAAACCCACAACCCACAGGATTTAAAAATAAATAAAATAAAATGCAGGTACCCAAAACCCGACTGGGCGGGTAGCTAGTTTTTTTGGGTACCCGCCTTTCTCGGATCGCTTTAGGGTATCAAAAAATGCCACCAGACGACGTCGGGTACCCGACTCGAAAACCCAAAAACCCGACCCGATGCCCACCCCTACTTCCAACAGGTCATCTCATTGTTGGAGGTCGGTCCAGACCTAAGAGATCGGCCCATGCATTTTATTAAGTCCATATAGATAGGTCGGCCTAAATAGGTCCCCATCAATCAGTCCCCCATATTGTCTCGAAGTAATTTGTTTCGTGATAGGTCGGACATAATTATTTCGGGATATATTCGACCAACCTCCATATATTCGACGAATTTCCCCATGAGTTTATTCTCCCGATCTACAACTGAGGCCTTAAAGCCTCCATAATTTTGCCAATCTTGATCTGAACTAAGGTCTCAAAGCCTACAAATTTTACTTATCCTGATCTAATTTAGAGCATCGTATCCTTCAAAATTTTACTAATCCCGATCTAGACTAAGGTTTTCTACCCCCTCGAGATTTGTTCATCCCGATCTTGATTAGGGTTTTCCTCCCTCAAGATTTATTCATCCCGATCTAAATTAGGGTTTTACACCCTACATTTCCCGCCCATTCATGTCGCAAGGATGTCCTTTCATTTGACAAGACGTCCCTTCCTCTTCCCGAGGTCTTTTCTAGACCGTTGGATGAGATTCGAATCAAGGGTGGTGATCATCTTCCCACTTCATCTCTTCTTATATAAGGCAAAGTAAAAAGGGGGGACCATTTCACTTTCTAGCAAAATTTTCCCCCACCCTCTCAAGCGATTTCCGACGTGCTCTAGGCGATTTTCGGTGGCCTTTTCCGTCGGTGCTCCTCCATTCTCCTCTTTCCATTTCTATTTCCTAGGTACACTCTTTTCCTTTATTTTTTCAATTATTTTTTATTTCAAATAATGGCCTATTCTTCAACCAATTTGGATCCCCATCTAACCGATCTGGTTAGATGGTCGGGAGAGTTTGACGTTACACGTCTTAGAGAAACTCATACCGAACTAACTGATCCCAAAGCCACGGAATCAAATTCATCCTCCATCCCCCTCTCTCCCATAGAGGTTAGGAATCCCAACCCACTGACCTCTCTCGAGGTGGAATCGTGGGTTTTCTCACTCGGCTGTAACAGCCCAATCTTTTTATAATATCCATAGGAATGCTTGTATTACATCCCTCTTTAAATTATCATTCCCGAGCTATACAGATAGGCCATACCGACCTCCACCTCAAGGTCTTACCTTCTTCGTCGGTCAATTAGACGGAGGACTTAGATTTCCCATTAACTCCTTCTTTTCCGATGTGTCTATTATGTACAAAATTCCCCTCAACCAACTTACTCCAAACACTTGCTCATTTTTTCTCGTTTTTTGGAGGACAAGTTTCTCAAGCTCGAGCTTGACTTGCCTCTGGGCTTATCGTGCCCGAAGTGTTTGGAGGGTTGGCTTGAGACGAACTCCAAACAGTTGCTCAATTTTTCTCATTTTTTGGAGGACAAGTTTCTCAAGCTCGAGCTTGACTTGCCTCTGGGCTTATCATGCCCAAAGTGTTTGGAGGGTTGCCTCGAGCCGAACTCCAAACACTTGCTCAATTTCTCTCATTTTTCGGAGGACAAGTTTCTCAAGCTCGAGCTTGACTTGCCTCTAGGCTTATCGTGCCCGAAGTGTTTGGAGGGTTGGCTCGAGCCGAACTCCAAACACTTGCTCAATTTTTCTCATTTTTCGGAGGACAAGTTTCTCAAGCTCGAGCTTGACTTGCCTCTGGGCTCATCGTGCCCGAAGTGTTTGGAGGGTTGGCTCGAGCCGAACTCCAAACACTTTCTCAATTTTTCTCATTTTTCAGAGGACAAGTTTCTCCAACTCGAGCTTGACTTGCCTTTGGGCTTATCATGCCCGAAATGTTTGGAGGGTTGGCTCGGGTTGAACTCCAAACACTTTGTAGAACAATTTTCAACATTTATAGATGCGAACACTTTTCATTGAACTTCAAAAAAGAGGAAATTGCATCATTACATCATTCAAATTTCTATGGATAATATTTTTTCAGGTTGCTAACATTCCATGCTTGAGGTAGTTTCTTCTCATCCGACTCTTCCAACTCATAAGCTCCTCCAGCCAGAACTTTGCTCACTCGAAGCGGGCCTTCCCAATTTGGGTCCAACTTTCCTTTATTTTTACTCGCATCAACCCTCCTCAGAACCAGATTTCCCACTTGGAAATTTCTCTTCATCACCTTACTATTATATGCCGCCCGATTCGTTCTATTGTCCTCTCCATCTGTAGAAAGGCCATCTTTTTTTTTTTGTTGATCAAATCCGAGCTTCGCGTGTCAACATCTCATTCTCCTTTCCCTCAAATGTTTGGATTCTATGGGTTTCCATCCCGATCTCCGCCGGTATCACTGCATCCATCCAATATACCAAACTAAATGGGCTCTCCCCCGTGGCCTCATTTGGGTTTGTTCGGTAAGCCCACAATACCGAACTCGTTCTTGCACCAGTGCTCCTCCAGCTCTTTCCAATCTAGTCTGTTAGTCACCTCCACTTGCCCATTAGCTTGTGGATGTGCTATCGATGTGAAATGCTGATTAATTTTCATCTCATCGCACCAAGCCTTGATGCTAGCCCCACTAAATTGCGTTCCATTATCCAAAACAAGGACCCTTGGCACTCCAAATCGACACACAATATTCTGCCAAATGAACTTCATCATCGCATCCTCAGTAATTCGTGCCAGAGCCTCGGCCTCAACCCACTTACTAAAATAATCTATTGCCACCACCAGGAATTTATGTTGTCCTGATGCCGGAGGGAACGGTACCACAATCAATCATCCACTTGGCGAAGGGACATGCCGAACTTATGGTCATCAGCTCTTCAGCTGGCTGATGTATAAACGGCGCATGTACTTAACACTTTTCACAGGCCTTCACTAGTTTCTGAGCCCGACTCTTCAGATATGGCCAAAAATATCCAGCCCTCAACACCTTCCTGATCAGAATCTTAGCTCCCATGTGGTTCCCACAGCAACCTTCGTGTATCTCTCTCAGCACATATTCTCCTTCTGTTTTTCCAAGACACCTCAGCAATGGCATCCCAAACCCTCTTTTATACAACTTTTCTCCAATCATGTAAAAACGAGTTGCTCTAATTTTCACCCGAAAAGCCTCTTTCTTGTCTCTTGGGAGTGCACCCTCCTTCAGATACGCCACAATAGGGACCCTCCAATCATCTTCCTTTTCCAACACCCCTACCTTAAGATTCAAAGCAGAAACATTTGCTGCAAGCGAAGTAATGTGCCTCTCCTAGGCACACTCGGCCGAACTGGCTATTTTTGCCAAGAAGTCAGCCCTGACATTCTCCTCCCGAGGTATTTGACAGATCTGCACCTTTTCTATCATTTTCTTCAAGTCCTTGTATGCATCCACATATTTTTTCACTCGTTCTTCCCGAACCTCAAATTCTCCCATGACTTGTTTATAGACCAATTGTGAGTCCAAATGGACCAGACATTGTGCATGACCATTTCTATGGACATCCTAATCCCTCGAATAAAGGCCTCATACTCAGCTTTGTTATTGGAAAACTTATAATCTAATCTCACCTCGAAGTCACTTTCCACCCCTTCCGGGCTTATCAACACAATGCTAGCTCCATATCCCGAACTAGCCACTGAACCATCCACAAACAAAATCCATACCCCTCCCTCACTTGGGGTTTTTGTCAGCTCTTGCACAAAATCCGCCAAAGTTTGCGCCTTAATGGTTGTTCTACTCTAGAACTCTATCTCATACTCACTGAGTTCAATCGTCCACTTTACTAGCCTTCCCGCAACTTCTGGCTTACGCAATACCGACTTCAAAGGGAAATTAATCCTTACCATAATTTTATGCGAAAGAAAATAAGGCCTCAACCTCCTTGCTGTGGTTACAAGTGTTAATCCGGCCTTCTCAATCTCAGAATATCTGAGCTCCGCGTTCCTCAGTACCTTGCTAACATAGTATACCGACTTCTGTACCGACCCTTCTTCCGTTAGCAACACCGTACTAATCCCTTGCTCACCTACTGAGATGTACAAATACAAGGGATCCCCTGGAATTGGCTTAGTCAATAAGGATAACTTAGCCAAATATTCTTTCAACTCTTCAAATTCCGTTTGACACTCCTCATTCCAAGCAAATTTCTTAGACTTCCTCAGTACTTTGAAAAATGGCATACTTCTCTTTGCCGAGCGAGAGATAAACCTGTTTAAAGCAGCCAACTTCCCTTCCAAGCTCTGCACATCCTCCACATCCCGAGGTGGAATCATCTCTCTAATTTCTCTCACCTTCTCGGGGTTGGCCTCAATCCCTTTCTCAGTTACCATGTAGCCTAGAAATTTACCCGACCTGACCCCAAACGCACACTTATTTGGGTTCAATTTCATCCGGTATTTCCTAATGTATCCAAAGTTTCTGCTAGATCTCTAGTATGACTCTCAGCCCTCACACTCTTCACTAGCATGTCATCAACATATACCTCCATATTTCGCCCCTAATCGGCTCGAACATTTTATCCACCAACCTCTGATAGGTTGCACTCGCGTTTTTCAAGCCGAAATGCATGACCACATAACAGAATGTACCAAAAAAAATAATGAAACTTACCCGCTTTTGGTCCTCCTCGGCCAATCTGATCTGATGGTTTCCCTGCGAGGCGTCCATCATACTAAGCAACTCACACCCTGAGGTAGAGTCCACACCGGTGATCTATCCGCGAAAATGGATAGTAATCTTTGGGACATGCTTTATTCAAATCTAGAAAGTCTACGCACATTCTCGCAATCGTCCCGAGTTTTCGGCACCAGACCGCATCGGGATGACCACTCTAGAAACTGAATCTCACGAACATGCCCAGCCTCCAACAATTTCTGCACCTCCGCATCTTTCTTGGGGCCAAAATTTCTTTTCTCCTGCTTCATAGGTCGGTATGAAGGATTTATGTTCAACATGTGCTCAGTTATGCTAGGATCAATACCCACCAATTCCTCGGCCGACCATGCAAACACATCCACATTCATCCTAAGAAACTCAATCAGCTCCTTCCTCATGTATTCCCTGAGGTGACTTCCAATTTTGGCGACCTTGCTAGAATCACCAGGCACCAACTCTATGGTTAGCAATTCCTCATTCGGCATTACGTGCTCCACCGGATCCTCGTCTAATTTGATGAGTTTCTCCTTACCCTTACCATCATCATGAGCTATTCCCCTCTCCACCATCTGGAGACTCTCTATGTACAACTTCCTCGCCATATACCTCTGTTGTAAAAATCCCCGCCTAGGCGCTAGGCCCCCCTTGTCCGCCTACGATTTTTTTTCCGATTAGTCCCGCCTAGGGCTACAAACGAGCCGAACTGAGCCAAACATAACCAGGCTCGAGTTCGGCTCGTTTATTTTTTGTATTGGTTCGAGCTTGGTTCGAGTTCGATACGAGCTTTTATACTTGAGTTCGAGCTCGGCTCATTTGAAAATATGTAGTTCGCGAATAGTTTGAGTTTGGCTCGTAAAAAGCTCATTTAAAGAGTTCGATGAACTTAGCTTGAGTTCAGTTCGTAAAAGACTCGTTTAAGTATTAACAAGCTTATCACGAGCTCGGCTCATAAAAGGCTCGAATCCAAGCTCGTCAAAGAAAACTCGAGCTCGAGTTCGGGTTTGGGTTCGGGTTTGGGCTCGAGTTTAAGTTCGAGTTCAAGTTTGAGTTCGAGTTCGGGTTCGGGTTCTTTAAAAACCTGAAGTAACAATACAATTAAACCTGAAGAAAACTCATCAAATTACTTACAAGGCCAATCAAGTACTCAAGCAAATGTATGCTTTCTCCTATCAACTGTAACCGATAATAATGGAGGATGCATGTGTTTGTTCTCAAGTAAATGAAGCTTTCTCCTGTCAACTGTCATGCTAATTTCAATGCCATTCAATATAGATAGAATGGTTCACCTTCTAAGTTTAGATAATCATAATTAAAATTCTACTACGCAGCAAACATTTTACATCCCATTAAACAGAAGTTTGTCAACAACATTCTTCAATTTAGAATCTAAAAATAACTAAAACATCCCCCATAAATCTCATACAACCTCAAAAGCTCCATAATCTCCAACGATAAAAATTCCCTACAATGTCAATAAAATACAAAATTAGTATGAGAAAACGAATATCGTGTTATGTGCAACAGAGATTAACAAATATTCATAGCAATGGTAATTAACAAACAGAGAAATACAAATAAATAGGACTCCATTGAATTCATAGCAAACATATTTTTCATATATTGCAATGTAATGGTACGATGATATGCATATATAGAAAATCAAAGAATAATATTCTAATAATTGTTTCTGTCAGATTACTTTCTTTAAAATGCCATATAAATATTTAAAGTAAGAGAATTTTACCAATTCCATGATAAGTTGATGAGAAAGCTTTTAAGTCAAATGAATTTCTTTCAAGTCTGGTTGCTCCTTTAACATGAAAACAAATAAGATCAAAATATTAGATCATAAACACAATATATGGGAGAATAAAACACACAACTAAAACAAATTTAATTCACTTACTTTTGCTTTTCTCTTAATACCATGACGAGCACATAGCCAATCTTCAGCACAAAGTAAAACTTGGACTGTTTCTATACCCAACGAGGCACGATATGGATCAATAACTCTTCCTCCTGCACTAAAAGCAGATTCAGAGACGACAGTAGTTATTGGGATCGCTAGTACATCACAAGCCATCGTTGATAGAATTCTAAACTTCAAGTTGTTCATCCTCCACCATTTCAATGCCTCAAACTCACTATCATCTTCGCACATGACAACTCATTCTTCCAAATACACACCTAGTTCAGATTTCACTTGCTCAATACTATCAACTTGTTTGATATAGCTAGTGAATTCGGCCCTCACTTTATCTTTTCCTTTTACACTGGCATTGCTCACACTACTAGAATTTTCTTTTCGAGTGTCACCTGAAGCATCCTTCTCACTATTAGCTTTGTGAGCCTCAACATACTCATTATATAACATACGCAATGTTTCATGAACAGTGGTAACATGCACTATAGCATCACCTGGAGAATAAATCTCTCAAAAACACCATTCAATCAACTTCATTTTATTCCTTGGATCTAAAACTGCAGCAACAGAGATTAACAAATTACAGTCACCCCAATACTTGTCAAACTTAATTTGCATCTTCTTCACCATTTCAGCCATGTAACTACGTGAGCCCACATCTCCATTTTTCAACATCTTTTTTATCTTGAAAAGCTGAGTTAGAAACAAGTTTGAAGTCGGATATTCAGTCTCTGTAAAAGAAAAAAAATAGAACAAGTTTTATATAATTTTATTATTCTGTAAAGCTCAATTAAAAATAAGTTTAATGTTGGATATTCAATACCTGAAATGATGTATGTAATTTCATTCATTCCTCAAGAAATGAGCATACTACACGAACTTTCTCCCAATCCTCCTCACTTGGCAAAACATTATAATTAGAATCCCTATGTTGATACCTTGGAAAGACATCTTTAAACTCCAAAGCAGCGGATAACATGTAATATGTGGCATTCCACCTCGTGCAACAATCCAACACAAGCTTCTTTGAAGATAATTGCAATTGTTTTGCAATTTCACTGAACATATTAATACGTAACTTCGAGGTTGATATGTACTTCACACTCTCACGCACATTGAAAACCACATCTTGAATCTCAGATAGCCCATCTTGTACCAAAAGATTCAGTATATGTGCACAACATCTGACATGAAACAATTTGCCACCAAGAGGAAGTTTGTTTTTATAAGAGAGGTTCTCCTTTAATATCCGAACAGCTACATCATTATATGATGCATTATCAACCGAAATTGTCCATATCTTATTTTCAATTCCCCACGAAACCAAACATTTATGTAGCACATCACAAATTACAAGACCAGTGTGGGGTGGTTCAACCTCACAAAAATTCAAATTTCTCTTCTGAAAATTCCCCGTTGAGTCTATATAATGACAAGTGACAACCATATAAGAAATCTTTTGATCAGACTTCCATAAATCAGTGGTCACACTAACCCTATTCACATCCTTTAATGTGGCCATCAACTTTTTCTTCTCGATTTCATAACTTGCTATGCAATCCTTCTTTACAGTCGTACGACTCACCTTTTGATAATGTGGAATAACAGTCCTCATCAATAAGTTAAACAACTCATACTCTGAAAACATGAATGACAACTCATGAACAATAATCATGTGAGAAAAAACTTCCCTGATCTTTGCTTGATCATATTTGAAATTCTGCACCGCATTAACAATTTCTGAATCAGATATCGTTGTTGTGATGCTTATATTTTTTTGTCCTTTATCACGCATTTGCTTCAACACACAACTTTTGAGGTGCCTAAGAAAATGTGATGTACAACCTGTCTTGTTAACATTCAACTGATGGCCACAATGTATACATTGAGCCTTTAGTGATCCATCCGGAAGGGTAACATGTTTAAAGTCATCCCATGATTTCGATGTGCGCTTTCTTTTCTTTGGGGCATATGGATTGTCTTGTTCTTCTTCAACTTCAATGACCTCAGGTGGGCAAGCATCCTTGCTTTGAGATGTTTCAGTCAAATTATTTGTAGTGGGTTGAACTTCTCGCAAAACGGGATTTGTGCTTGACTCTTGTGCAGATAAAGTATTTGGAGTTGACATGTTCAATTATTCAATTCCCCTGCAAACATTATTTATAGGAAAAATAGTGGATAAGTATGACTAGCAATTTATGGATTTCCTAAATGATAAAGTAAAAAATAAAAATAAAAAATAAAAATAAAAGTACAAGTGTATCCAAACAGGAGTATATCTATTTCTGGTCTGCTTGATAGAATATCCAACACCCCTAATTTAATTTAGTTTTTGTGATCACCCATGCTCGGCCCTTTCTGTTCCAAAGAATGTATAATCTGTAGGTTAATATAATACCAGTCTATTCTTGAAATAAACAACTCATAACATGTACTTATTTATTAAGCCTCATATTTCCCTCTGTAATAACTAATGAACCTAAATAAAGGCCTATCCTATCAGTTTATTTCTAAATGTTTACTTAATTAAACATTAATAATAGCTTCGTAGGGTTTTACACTAACGACAAAAGGAATATCAATCAGAAGAAAGAAACAACGGCCTTCTTCATTTTCGTACTAGTGTTCCAAACTCAAAGAAACAAAGATACAAGAAACTAAAGAGCCAAAAAAAAGAACAAAGACATAATGAAAAAGCTTATCAATCAATTAACTTTAGTCAATAATCAAAATTTCCAATCTTAGTGTTCATCATCAATTATTTTGTCTATCTACTGAAAGGACATATAGTTCTATTTCTAGATAGCACGAATCAAAATCTCACGAGAACACTCACAGTTCGAAGAGCAGTGTTGAGCGACAACAACAATCGAGCTACATCGGCAACGGTGAGTCGACGGTGAGTCGGTGAGGAAGCAGCGTTGGGTTGTAAGCACTGAGCGCCGTGGGCGACTAGGTTGTGTGGGTGGGTTCTAGGGTTTGTAATTGTGCTCTATACCTCTCCACTTCTCCTTCTGGTTTCTTTCTCCCGTTCTTTTAGTTTTTTGAACTTTTTGATTTTGAAAACGTGTTAGTTTTAACTTATGATTTGTCTATGTTAAGGACATTTTTTTAAAACCGAGTTTTAAGTTTAACCATGTTAATATAAGTTAATATAATAACTTAATAATAAGGTTAACTTAATAATAACTAATAAGGTTATTTCTATATATAAGTTAATATAATATTTCACCATTGACCAATACTAATAGTTTAATATTGATAATATATAAATTACTTAACTAATAAATTTTTGTTTTGAGTAATTATTATTAATATTTAATATTTTGGATTAATGCAGGTTTGGTTTAGGGTTTAATTTAGGGGTTAGTTTAGGGTTTAATTTAGGGGTAAGTCTAAGGGTTGATTTAGGTAGTCTAAGGGTTGGTTTAATGTAATTATGTTTTTATTTTTCGTGAAATTCAAAATTTGTACAAAATGAATGTATTCCAACTATTTCTATAACAATTTTTTATTTCATTTTATTTCTAAAAAATAGAAATAAATTCATTGTTTTGAAAATTAAATGTATACATGATTTAGTAATAAATATAAGTAATACAATTGACAAATGATAAAATTCCAATAATATGATAATATATATTAACTCTTATATTTATTATTGCATTATTATATTAAACATGTTTGCATATTTCAGTATTAGGCCTTTTTACGGGAGCCAATGCCGGTCATTGACAATAAACAAAAGTCAAAGACAATAACATAATATGCCATGTATGGATACAATCCTTGATATGAGACGTTCTCACAGATTAATTTCGGGATTAGTTTAGGGTTTAATTTAGGGGTTAGCCTAGGGGTTGATTTAGGGGTTAGTTTAGGGTTTAATTTAGGGGTTAGTCTATGGGTTAATTTAGGGGTTAGTCTAGAAAGATAAACAATATCAATTTTGAACTAATAAAATTTTTTTCTTTTTTTCTTGCTCGTTTTCTATATTTTTGTACATGTAATATAATATTTAAGCTTGAAAAGATAACTAATTTAAAAATAGTGTAGATATAATCCTTGATTTTTGGATCATTTATTTTTTAAATTTGTTATCTTCTGAATTTAAAAATATATTATTAATTCAAATGAGATAATATCTACTACAAAAAAATATAGATTTTATATTATACTATTGGATTCGTTCGATATATAGTATTTTACAAGGAATAATATTATTTTACAAAAAAAAAAATTACAAATTTTGTCTAGCCATAATCCTTAGATATATAGTTTTTTTTACAAGGAATAATATTATTTTACAAACGAGTTTGAACATAAATTTACGAGCCTATAAATCACGAGCCTATAAACGAACATGTTCGCGAGCTTAATTATCGAACCGAGATCGAACATAAGCTAATGAGCATGTAAACGAACACGTTCGCGAGCTCAATTAACGAACCGAACTCGAGCCTAGGCTCACGAGACTGTAAATGAACCGAACCCAAGCTCAGGCTCGTGAGCCTATAAACGAACCAAACTCGAGCCTAGGCTCGCGAGCCTGTAAACGAATCGAACTCGAGCTTAGGCTCGCGAATCTATAAATGAACCAAACTCGAGCCTAGGCTCGCGAGCCTATAAACGAACCGAACTCGAGCCTAAGCTCGCGTGCCTGTAAACGAACAAGTTCGCGAACTTTAGAGCCGAATACCTATAAGATCGAGTTCGGCTCGTTTAAAAATTCGAGCTCGAGTTCGAGGCTTGAGTTCAGCTCGTTAAGCTTGACGAACGATCTCGAACAAATATTTTGTCGAACCGAGGCCCGAATAGCTCGCAAGCGGCTTGGTTCATTTGCAGCCCTAGTCCCGCCTAAGCTCCACTTAGGCGCTAGGCCCCAATCTGCCGCCTAGCGAGCGCCTAGCGCTTTTTACAACATTGCCATATACTGATCCCCCTCAACTTCCCCAACTTGGTCGTCCACTGGGAATTTGATCTTCAAGTGATATACCGATACAACAGCTTGGAAAAGATTAAAGGAGGGTCTCCCAATCATCAAATTGTATGACGATGGTGCATCCACCAACAAGGAATCGCACCATCCTAGTCTTCCGATATGGCTCCTTGCCCAAGAAAATGGGCAAAGTAACCATACCTAACGGCTAAATCGAACCTCCAGCAAAACCAACCAGAGATGTATCCACGATCTCCAATTCCACATGCAAATTTGTTTGTCTGTAGCATTTAAAGAATAATATGTCAGCCGAGCTACCTGTATCCACAAAGACTCTGAACATCGTAATTCGCTATAGTTGCCGTGATAACAAGGGCATCGCTATGGGGGGTTGCAATGCCCTGGCTATCCTTTGGCCCAAACTGAATGTTTGGTCCCACAGATACATGTTCTACCCCCATCCGTTCTTGAGCGCGCTCGGCAGCGGCAGCTCTTACATAGCTCTTCCTAGCCCGTCGTGAGTCTCCGCAAGATGGACCCTCTATCACCATCTGAATCACCCCCTTCCGCGGCGGTGGTGGGGGGAGATCCCGCTCTTCGTCTGCTTTCTTCTCAGGCTCATGCCTCTGTTGGTAATTATTGTGGCCCTTCCGATAATTACCTTTAGACTTCCTCTTATCCACATATACAAACTCCTTCAGATGACCCTCTTGGATCAACCTCTCTATCTCATCCTTCAGGGGGTACACTGATCCGTGGTGTGTTCATATTCGTTGTGGAACCTGCAAAACTCTTTGCACTTCTCCTTCCTGGGCGTCTCAGCATAAGTTTTTGGCCATCTCAAATCTGGATGACGTTCAATCACTATGAAAACATCCCCCTAGGGAGCTACCAGGGGTGTATATTTTTCATACCTTGGCCTCCCCCCTATCAGGTCGGACTTGGGGAGGTTAGGCTTTTTACTTGGAGCTCTTTCATCTCTCTCATCTTTTCTCTCCTTTCTCTTACCCCTTTCTTCGCGTTTCATCTTCCTGGTCTCCTCCAGATTGATGTACTTTTTAGCCCTCGCCATGAGCTCATCAAATGTGCGCGCCAATTCTATTACCAGTGATTAAAAGAAATCCCCATCTTTCAAATCTTGGGCCAAAGCATTAGCCAAGGTATCCTGAGTCACCGAAGGCACCTCCAACTTCGCCTTCGTAAACCTCTGAATGTAGCTCCTCAACCCCTCATCATCCCGTTGCTTGATGCTGAACAAAGTCAACGATGTTTTCTGGTACCTCCTGCAGCTGGTAAACTGATGCAAGAACATAGTGCTGAATTCGTCAAAACTCCTGATCGAATTCGGCAACAACTGACTGAACCATTGCTGGGCTGACTTAGTCAGTGTAGTCGGAAACCCCCAACACATCACTCCATCAGTGAACCTATGGATCATCCCGGCATTTTCAAAATGGCACAGGTGATCCTAGGGATAAGTGGTGCCATTATACTCGAAATTCAGCGCACGATATGAATGGGAAAGTTCATCAGCCATAATTTCCGCTGAGAAAGGGGTTGCCCTCCTCGATCGGCCTGAGCCACCTCCAGACACCTTCTTCTTCAACTCCCTCGTTTCCCTATGCAGATCATCCATCCTCTCACTCCAGTCCGGATCCGTCTCTGTGGCCGTTTGAGTAAAGGTCGTAGAGGCAGTCTCCTCCTCCACCACCGGTGCCCTTCGACCTCACTCCCCACCGGGAAGGCCTCATCTCATGCCGGAGTCCGGCTGCGCGCTGCGCAGGTGGACAACTTCTCGCACCCAACTATCCACGGCCTCTTCCACAGCGGCCTTAATATAGGAGGCCATCTGTTGGAAGAAACCCGGTCCTAGACCACCCATACCCACTATGGGATCAACAACTTCGGCCACCCCTGAGGGGGGCAACCAACTCCCACGCCAGGTGCATGCGGCGGACGCCCGCGCTCCCCAGTCACCACTTCCGGTGTCTTAATCAGAATATCATCCAGGTCATTCTCCAAATTTCGTCTTATATCCTCCATAGCTACCTTAAACTCACGTCTTAAAAACTCGAGCTTCCCACAGATGGCGCCAATTGGTCGGCACTAAAATGTTCGCCACCCAATAAAACCACGCTTGCCACGCGACTGACCTGAAACCTGCAACACCACCCTTGGAAGGGGTCCGGAAGGGTTTTCCGGCATACCCACTCCGACGCTCAAGTCAGTATCGTTTTAGAGAGAAGAAATATCAAATAGAAAAGTATATTGAAAGTGTATTCAGAGTCTAACTAGCGGCGTACCTTATTTGTGCTCCTTTTATAGGTTTTGGAATTAGGGTTGTGTAGGCATCAAGCCATACTAAAACCCTAATTAACACATAGGCCTAGGTTAATCACTCGTATTGGGCCATAAGCCTATCAGGCCAAAAGAGATTGGCAGGCCCTTAAGTTAGCCCAATCGAGGGTCCAGGCCTAACTGGTCGGTAGGCCCTTAAGTTGGCCTAATCTAGGGTCCAGGCCCAACAGGTCAGTAGGCCCTTAAGTTGGCCCATTCGAGGGTCCAGGCCCAACAGGTCGGTAGGCCCTTAAGTTGGCCCAATCGAGGGTCCAGGCCCAACAGGTCAGTAGGCCCTTAAGTTGGCCCATTCGAGGATCCAGCCCAATAAGGTAGGCCCTTAAGTTGGCCCAATCGAGGGTCCAGGCCCAACAGGTCTGTCTATTAAGCATGAGCTCGAGCCTTGCCTACTTCTTCATTCTACTCTTTTTCTAGGCCCAAGCCCAAATCCATGCTTCCAACAGGTCATCTCATTGTTGGAGGTCGGTCCAGACCTAAGAGATCGGCCCATGCATTTTATTAAGTCCATATAGATAGGTCGACCTAAATAGGTCCCCATCAATGTTCCATCACAAACCTAGTTACTTTCCATTCTCCTCCTTTTTCTATCCCAATTATGAATCTTGCTTTGCATTTTGTTCTAGTCATTGGTTTTTGATGAATGGTAATCTATCACTAGCGCGTTTCTCATCTTTAACACCTTCACAAGAACATTCAAATTTTTTTGCTTGGAGTTCATTATTACAAGGAAAGTAACGTTGATCCCCCTTTTTAACACTAAAACCTTTAGCATGCACATATTTACAATAAAGCAAGTATGATCTTCAACACTTCTCACAACTTGTGCAACCGCTAATTTACTCTCCAATTGATCTACAATGGAATTGACATATGGTACCTCATTATCATTGTGCATAGACCGATCTGAAGCTACAAATTGCTCATGAAAAATATTCGCAACTTTAGTTTTATCACCATTGTCTCCCTATGAATCTATAATAACACAAAAGATATCTTTAGTAATTAAAATAATCAATTATCATCAGTCCTTTTCTGTAAATAAAAAATATAATATCACAAACCTAGAAATCGGACACATTATTGTCAGCTTCTGATGATAAATGATAGAAATAAGAATTACACTTTCAGTCTACAAAGCCAAGTAAATGACATCCACCAATCTCATGTACTAAGAATAAGTAATAATCTATGAAAAACAAAAGTGAATATTCATACAGCTACAAATTTAATATCGTTGATTTGGTTGAAATATATATCTTTAAACCCTGTGATGGCAATGTCTGATACGATTTGTCCCAAAGTTATTGAGAGAAACTCGAACCTAAACACGAACACAACTAACACGAAGCAAACGCGATGTTACCAATTTGTCTAAAACGTAGTAATTTTAAATTTTCATTAACTTTCGATGTATTTTAAGCATAACCCAAATCAACCCGAAACCAAACACGAACTCGACCTGATGACCCGAATTGCCACCCCTAATTAAACCTTGTTCAAATATTTTTAAAATAGAATTACTGCAATTTGATTGGGTATAGAATCTCTCCAATTATGAGTTTTTGCGTTGCCCACTTATGTTCCATGAGTACAACTTTTCTAAACAAATTTAAAAACAAAACAATATTTTTTATTGACACAAAAAATAAAACAATATTAAAATCTCATGATGTATTCTAGGGTTTATCACTGTACAATTGTACATAAACCCTAAAACATTTATATGTAAGAAACTAAATGAAAACAGGAGCAAATCAACTATAGGGCACAATCACATATTACCTGATTCTTAATTTATAATGTTTAAACTTGCAGGCATCAATCTAGATTCACCAATTAAAATAGTGCGCAGTGTATGAATAGGCGGCACGGGACGGCTTTGTGGTAAACAAGTAAATATTTTTTTTAGAAAAAGCTTATCCGTTAATATGAGATTTACCCCCACAAATTATTTCTTAGCCATGGTTAATTAATATATTTACATTTTGTTAAGAAAAGAAAAACTGAAATATCAAAAGCTGGATTTATTTTTTGGTTTAAAAGAAACTCAAAATAAAAATAAATTAGATGGACACATGTCATCATATGGAGTGAGTTGGGTACAACACAAGTTGGCAGCATCGAATTTAATATCATCATGTGGCTGTAACCGATTGTTGGTTCATTAACACTTGGTCTAACTAAAAATGTTGATGAAAATTAGTGGGCTTTTTGCTCGACATTTACCTCATGGATACCGCCTTGGCACCAAAGACTATGGTTGGTTGTTATTGCGCAAGTTTAGATCTACTTTAGGGCATCTCCAACCCATTGCACCAAATTTGGTGTTTTGGTGTAATTTTGTGAAAACCATCTTCAACCCATTACACCAAATCTTACATCAAATGAATATTTTATTCCTTCTTTTTCATTTTAAAGTAAACAAATTTATTTATTTACACAATTATTTCATTTACTTATATTTTATCACTATTAATATAATTAACTAAAAACTTACATTTTATTAATATTACATTAATTAAATTTTATTACAAAATTAAATATTATAATTAATATTGGTAGCTCCTATGGTTTAATTTATAATTATTTGTTAATTATTATTATTTATAGAAAAAATAATTAATTATTAAAACTATGTTATATGAATTAATTATATATAAAATGAGTATACAATTGGAATTCAAATTTGAAGTAGAAGAGAATTAGAGGGCAAAGTGGGGATATTATATTACACCAAATTTGGTGTAAATGAATTGTATTACACCAAATTTGGTGTAACACTATTCACTACACCAAATTTGGTGTAAGGTTTGAAGTTGAGTTGGAGAAGATTTTTGACATATTTGGTGTGATGGTGTGAGATTTGAAGTTGGGTTGGAGATGGTCTTACACCAAAGGATGGTACATCTCATTCGTTCTAACATACCCATTCATATGATGTTACCATTTATATGCTTGGTACGTGTTAAGGAACACATAAAGAAATGAAATGCCCATTTTCCTACTTGATTTAGGTTTCTTGATTTGTAATTATCAATGAATAGTAGTAACGGCTGAAAATAATTTTAAATATCAAATTACTCTCAAAATGTGTTAAACAATATGTTGATGTGCGTTTTGGTCAACAAGCAAAATATATGAGGATGTAATATGTGGAAATGGAAATAGACTTTAATTCAGGGCTAATTCTACCTTTTTATATAAATACTGAGCTTAAAGCTTCAGGTCAGTTTTCTTTTACAGCTGTGATCTTACCAGTGTTTTTCTCAAGTATTTTTCTATCTTGTCCTTTTCCTCATAAATGAGGCCCTATCCATACCCTTCTTATTATTGGGTTTTAATAACCACTATTACACTTAACACTAAAATAATTTTAAAGGGACACTTGTCCTTTCTCTAAGCATGCATGCTGGCCAAGTGTTTGTCACTTGTCGACTCATCTGGTTGTTAAGCTGACAAGTGTCAGCTTACTTGCGCTAATGGTGTACTTAACCTTCCTTAACTGAATAGTTATCCTTTAAATTTCCCGCCACGGTTGGGCTCGGAGGGAGTCGAGCCCAACCCACGCCACGTCATCAGGTCGGTTGCCGACATCATCGGCTCGGTCCGTGCTGCACTTTTAAATGTTGATGGAAATTGACTACAATTTATTAAAATATTAAAATAATATATATTTAGTTATAAATAATTTAATCTTTTGAAAAATTAGATTACATCCAACATTTTTAGTCAATTTCAAAAGGATAATTTCATAAAAAATAAAAATTAGACTCAATTTTTATGATTGAGAACAGCTAGACCCATAGGGCAAGGAAAATATGGCTATTCCTAAATTTTGATAATATGAATTTTCATGGGAATGGATATATTGGTTTGATTATATCCGAATATATTTCAAATAAGAATAAAATGATTAGAACTTTGAATATATGTATTTGAATGGATTAATACGAATAAAAGGGGTAGGAGTCGACGCGTTGAGAAAAAAGGAGATATGATGTAGGAATGACGCCTACACTTCTTTTATTAATCTCTCCCACAAATACTCCACAAATACAATTTTTATGTGGTATTTGTTATTTCAATTTTTTATTAAAATTATTGTTCCAACTAGTCATTAATTGAAATAACGACTAGAATATAATTTTTTTTTAAAAAAAAAGCAGTTGTGGATTGGATTCATGACTCAAGATAAGTCATGAATCCTACCCACAATTCACTTTAATTTTTTAATGAACCCCAAATTCACCCCAATTGTTTAATTTTTTCCCCAAATTTGTAATATTCAGTTAAAAAGCCTCAACTTCCTATTCCATATTCACATCAGTTGTTAATTGTTTAAATATATATATACATGTGTCGTTCGTCTGGATGAATAGAACATGAAATGAAATACCAATTTTGAACCGTAAATCTGAACTCTTTATTTGGTCGTAGATATGTCGGCACCTTATCGGCGTATAATGGACAATATATTAGTATTTCAGGCTTATTTTAAAAATGTATTTTAAAATCTAAATACCATAATATGTGTATATATATTATTAATATTTTTCTTGAAATTTATTAGAATATCGTAGCAGAAGATCGAGTCATTTGAAAAAAGCATGAAAACGAAAAACAAAGGCTGTGATTGATTGTGTTTTCGTTCCATCCACTTTCATTTTCTGAGTGAATAGTGGTGAAATTTTTGTTGAAAGTGAAAGTAGAATGAATAGAGGAAAAATAATAATTATGTTGATGTGATGGAGAATCTTTTAGAGATATTGATTGTTTGTGGAATTTTTTGTGGAAATAAAATGTAAAACATAATGCAAAAAAATTAAATAAAAAATAAAAAAATTAAACTAAAAATAAGCAATATGAATCTCATTTTATGTCTTTTGTTATCAAGATTAAGAGAAAAATAACAAAATTGTGATAAATTACCGAAATTACCGAAATTATTTATATGAATAGGAGGAGGAGAGAGAAATAAATAGTATAGTTGGGTATTTGGAAGTATAAAAATAAAAGAAAAAAATGAGTTAATTTTTAAAAAAAAAATGAAATTATCTTTTTTTTTAAAATTCACTTATTTCACAAACAATAATACTCTTTAAAAAAAATTCCCTCAAAAATGAAAATTTTGAAAATTTTCCCACAATGGTATACTTCTACATATATTGTTTTCAGCTTTATTTTGTTTTGTTGTGTGGTTTCCCAAGGATAGTGGGCTTTGTTATTGGGCTTTAAGTAGGGGCCTTATTGGATAAGTAAGCAATCTTTTAATGCTGCCCCAACATATATACATTCTTTACTCACAACCCCGTGTAAAGCCTCACTCTACAATTTAGGGTTTCCTCCGCCGGATAGACACAGAGAAAAGCATCACCGCAACCATGGCGGCGCCAACTGAATCCGTTCAATGCTTCGGCCGTAAGAAAACTGCAGTGGCAGTCACTTACTGCAAGCGCGGCCGCGGCTTGATCAAAATCAACGGCGTTCCGATCGAGTTAGTTCAACCTGAAATTCTCCGCTACAAGGCGTTCGAGCCTATCCTGCTTCTCGGCCGCCACCGCTTCGCCGGCGTAGACATGCGCATCCGTGTCAAAGGTGGTGGTCACACCTCTCAGATCTATGCTATCCGTCAATCGATCGCGAAAGCTCTCGTCGCATTCTACCAGAAGTACGTTGACGAGCAATCGAAGAAGGAGATTAAGGATATTCTCGTGAGGTATGATAGGACACTCCTGGTGGCTGATCCGAGGCGCTGTGAGCCAAAGAAGTTTGGTGGGCGTGGTGCTCGTGCGAGGTTCCAGAAATCCTACCGTTGATATGTTGGTAGTGGTTACTCTTTTATCATTGTCACCAGTAGTATGTTTTTTTGGACTAAATTAAACCTGAGATACTGCCTGTTACATTTGGATATTTTATTGTTGTTTTGTTTATGTGCGTAAGGATCGTAAGAGAGAGTTTTGAGACACTCTTGATCGATAGTTGTCACATTTCTGGTAAAATGAAGATTGCTGCGTTTTGATATGTTTTTGCATTATTGAAACTTATTTTATAAGTTTAGGTCGTGTCTGCGCTAAACCTGTGATATGGGTTATTATGTTATATCTTTTGGGATTTGGTTAGAGAATCCGATGCTTGATTTTTATAGAATTGGTGCCTGTTGGCTTAAAATGTCGTTGAAGTCTGTGTTAAGATTTCTTTGTGAACTGTGAGCTAATTCATTTCAACGTCATTATTATGTATCTGTTTTTTCTAGATTGATATTTTGCGTTTCTTATAGTTAGTCAGAAATTCTTTGTTGCAGAATGACATGGAATGTTGACCTAAAGTTAATTATCCAATTGTAGTTGGTTTTTGCAATTATATGTCTTTCTCAGTTAGTGAATTCGTATTTTGGTATCTTATGTTTTTCCATGCTCTTGTTATGTCCGTCATAGAAGGCAATGGTTGTCCATCCATGCCAGAAGATTCCCATTTACTACTACCAGAGTAAATCTAAAGTGGTGAGTTGTTTGTATTCATGATAGGTGAAATGCCACTTCTCCACACACAGTTTCATTTTTACGTATCGACATATCTCAACATATTTTAGATGATCTGTTTGGTTGTTCGTTATAGGTCGTTTACATTTAGCTTAAATTTTGTTGTTGCAATGCCCATTTGTTGTCGTGCTTCTCTTATAATCAATGTTCTGTTTGCTATATGCATATTTTGATTGAGATACTAGACACTTCCTTTTAATTTTTTGATGACCCTCAAGTTGGTTTGCTAGTTTTCTTGATTTGGTGGTTTAACTTTAATTTTATTGGGCAGTTGCTGGAATCGTATATGGTTAAGATAGCTGCACAAGGTGCCAAGAGTTGGGTAACTCTTGTGTCTAGTGAGCCGGTTCTAGTGAAGGTTTCAGTTCTGTTGCACGTAGAGGTTCTTGAGTTTTGGAAATTAGTGTTAAGTCTGCGAGTCTGCCCAGGAACCTTCATTTTTATTTGGATAAATTGTATTGAGTCATATGGTGGTAATGATAAGATTGTTATAATTGTTATCAGATTATAATGATTTAATATTAGTAATAGTGGACTATTATTTTAAGTATTAAAAAAATGTTTTTTTATTCTTTTATAAATTTTCACTCATTATACGTGCTGATGGTAGGCTGTGGCATTTTTGCTTTGGCAAGGCTCTAGATTATAAAAATTTTAGGGTAGGCTGTGTTACCAGTGTATGCTTTCCTTGGGCCTTTTTTGTTGCAAGATGCGAAGATGGCTGCAAGTCTGCAACTGATTGTTGGCTCTTCTTCGTCCTTTTTCCTCTGTTAATAGGTCAACATACTGGTTGGTTGTTATTGCTCAAGCTTAGGTCTACTTTACACCTAAGGATGTCACACCTCTTTCCAACATACCACTCATATGATGCTACCATTTATATGATTGGTATGTTAAGGGATGCGGGGTGGTCATGAATTTTAAAAAAACTGCCCGGAACGCACCAAACCCCATTGTTCATAAATAATTTATGACTAAAACCGTGATATTAAAATATTAAATAGAAATTGCACCACTTTCGGTTATGGTTTTGAATTTAAAAAAATTGCAAAAATCGCACCCTGCACTTCTATAATTTAGGATAAAATAAATTATTGTTCTTTATTCTTTAGTTAATTATTTAGACACCAAGTATATCAAGAACTAATTTTATGAATGATATATTTAGATTCACACTTTGCATATTAAGAATAATGCATTTTACATTTTTCAATGTTGATAACGTGCATTACGTTTTGCATCAAAATAAAATATTACATTGCAGTACACACTGAATGTAAGTGAAATAAAAAATATCACAATGTGCATTTTATTTGCAAATTTGGAAAAAGGTACTTTACGATGTTTTTGAATATTTTCTTAAAATATCATAACAAAATATATTAATTTACTAATTATATAATATTTGTTTAATTAAAACCGCAAACCACCCGCTACAATCTCCCACCACTTAAAATTGCACCTTTGGTTTTACTTCATAAAATGACAAATTGAAAATATTATTTAACCAAATTGAATATAGCAATTCTGTTTAAAATTATCTCAAAAAATCGCATCGCGATCACCCTAAAGATAAAGGAATGAAATGAAGATTTTTCTACTTGATTTAAAAGAGACAAAGCCACATCCATAGGAATGTTATAAATCCACGTATGATAAGAGATATGGTTTATTATATTCTTTATATTTTTAATATATTTTTATTTTGTCTGTGTGAGTTATCAAATTTCAAATTTGGGTATTTATAAATTGTTTTTAATTGTATTTAGTACGTCTATATATTTATATATATATTTGTAGTAGAGTACATTTGTTTTTTCAATAATATAAAAATACATAATTTTATGTATATGTGGATCATACATGTATTCTTAAAATTTCAAAATATGGCGTATTTTTGTATTCGTGTTGTATTGTATCCATGTCTTGTATACATATTAGTGCTTCATAGTATTCAATATATTTTTTTTATAACAAAATACAAAAAAAATCAACAAAAGAGTTTTATATCTATATTTTTAATCGTAACTTTTAAATTTTGATGGAAATTGATGCTAAAACCTGAGGCTTTTTTTTTGTAATTTCAAGTCATCTTTGGATTTTTTTGTACTTAGCCCAAAACTTGGGGGTTTGTAAATAAAGAACATTAATATGAACGATGATGTGGTTTGGTTGTTGTTAGACCATGCACAGCTTCACCATTCACTTTTGACCTGCTATATTTCTCTGCTTAATGGATGATTTTTGTCATACAATCTATGAGATTGTTAGTTTTACTATTTGAGTAACCTTACTTGAGCTGAGTACTCTCCTCCTTTGGTGGCCATGAAAGAACAAATACAAGAGTTTACTTGCACAAGAACCATGCAACTTGATGTTAGCAAGACGGTTTCTAACAAAACCGTGGTGCTTTGAAATGAATAGCAATCTTGAAATCAATGCTGTAAAAATCTGTTAGGGCGCTAGGCGCAGATTGGGCCTAGTGCTCAGGGCCGAGCCTAGGCGGAGTTAGGCGAGACGGGCGGGATTAGACGGGCCTAATAAAAAAAAAATCGTAGGCGGACAAGGGGGCCTAGCGCCTAGGGCGGGATTAATCGGGACAAGGCGGGATTTTTACAACAGAGCTTGAAATTGGAAAAATACTTAACAGAACTTTATTTAATTTTACAACTAAAATTTGAACACTGAACCAACAACATAGAAAAATCCCACTCCAAATGTGTTCACAACAAACTAAAGACCAATATTTATTTCAATCATTGCTCACAATCTATTTATTTACCAAAGTAAATGGAGGCATTCTTACTGCTAGGCCTCTTCCTTCTAAGCAGTAACTTTCTCAGAAAGCCAATTCTTCCTCCTCCTCTCTGTTTGTTCTGAAAACGACCAAAGCTCCAGCGTTTGCACGTTTATTTTCGTTCTCCATAACATTTGCTTTAGCAGTTGCAATTTGGCCATCCGTGGGGACTGTAGATTTTTCACTTCCGTGTCATCTTCACATAGCATCCGATCACGCAAAGACGATCGCTGCTTAAAACTCTTGGTATTATCCGTGATAGACAGAACCTTGTCCACAACGGATAATTCCTTTGCCGAACCCAGTGCTTTTAGCTGCTTTCCGAGCTTCAGAATGGTTTCTTCACACTCTGCCAACCTAACTGAGGCTTTTGTAATCTCCAAACCCTGCCAATTTCATTAGCCATTTCTCAGTAGTATCAATATGTTTAGTTACACTTTTGGTGCATGTCCTCCATAAATTGGATACGATGTACTTGAGAATTTCGGGTCTACTTAGAATGGAGTAGGAAACAAAATACCAGCTAACTTAGGGGGTGTTTTGCTACGGTTTTTTATAAGTCATATAAAGCTCTTATAAGCTCTACATCTTATAAGATCTTTTTTCAAAAAGTTTACCAAACAAATTTAAACAACTTATAAGCTCTCAAACATATTATAAGATGTTTTGAAGAGCTTATAAACTCTCCCAAACACCCCTGAAAATAAGATGGCGGATCTTTTAAGATGTTAATAATGACATTTATGTAACTAAAATGGTCTTAAAGCAGCTTATAAGCTCTAAAACAGCTTGTTTTAGGATCTCATAAGCTGTTTCAGAAAAAGAAAATTACCAAACAAATTCTAAGAGCTCATAAGTTCTCAAACAGCTTATATGATGTTTTAAGGAGTTTATAAGCTCTGCCAAACACCCTCTCATTCTCGTTCATGCACACTAAAAAAGAAACTTACAGTTTGGATCAGCTCTCCTTGGTTTTCATTTTCCTCCGAGTATTGATTATTCGTATTACTGTACGTCACAAATCACAAAACAAAATATTCAATACATGTATTTCGTCGCTGAAGGTCGATGGAGTTAATTATTTTGTAATATTCTTTGAAAGGATAAAAAATGAAGTGAACAGAAGATACCTTGCAAGCTGTAGTTGAAGCTCAAGACAAGTTCCTTCCAATTCTTCACAGCAATGTGTTTTATTATCCAACTCCACCTCAACAGAAGATAATTTCCCGAGCACGTCGTTTAGTTTAGCTTTGGTAACAGTGAGCTGAGTATCTAAATCTTCATTTATCATTTTCAGGTTCTCAATTTGATCCTCAGTTGTTCTTTTTGATTCCTTCTCATTTTGTTCACTAGCAATGCTTTGCTGTGATTTGATGTTGTTCAACTCGCTCTTCAATCCTTCGACTTCCACTTGGTAATCCGAATGCATTTTTTCCATTTCAAGCATAAGGTTTTGCACAGATTCGAGTTCGAGTGCAGTTCCCGGCCCGGCCCCACCCAAATGCTTCCGAAATTCATCTCTGACCGTCGATTTGTCCACATCAGACCGCGAAAATACATTGCTCGACTCTTGAACTAATCTTGAGCTTGGAGACGACGTCGGAGGCTTCCAAGTAATGTATCCACTAATCGGAACCAACTTAGACGGCTCGGGACGGATAATGCAGTCTAAAGCCATTTTAACATCTCCAAGAATTTCATCAACGCTTCTTTTCGAGATATCGTGTTGCTCCAAGATAATGTTTCTTACATTCTGAAGCCAATCATCGGGCCCCACTGGAACGAGTTCCTTCGAACAATCTGAGAGTGGAGCATGATCAATAGCAACTATCGCTAATTTCTCCATTTCGACAAAATCATCCATTAGGCTCATTTCAGAAGCTCCAATCATTTTGCATTCGGGGTCGGTTTGTGGGTCGGTAAATTTATCGTGCTCCTTTTCTGAAACTAACCACGAACGAGAACTGGCAACAGAAAGTTGATCTGGCAGTTCAAATTTCTCCTGACACGAAAAATTCTCAACTTTTCGTTGAAACGAGATTTCCTCCTCTTTCTTAGCCAAACATTCCTTCAAAATCATGTTCTCTTTTTCCAAATCCTTGATCTGATCAATTAACAAACAGAGCTTCTTACCAGAATTGTCACTCTTCGTATTCGCCAATATAGCGGACCAGACATCCGTTTACGTGTAAGAGTACGTAATCTTTGGCATTCAGCTTCTAATTTCTTTATTTTCGTAATATTCTCAAAATGTTGCTTTTTAGAAGCTTCTATAGAACGCCGACTGTATTCCATCTCCTCATTCCGAAGATCAAGTTCCTTCTCAAGAGTTCGAAACTCGTACCTCAGGAAAGCGTTTTCTTTTTCGACTGAATCTAATCTTGTCATTAAGGCTTGAAACTCGGCCTCTTTTTGACACTTGGTGTTATTGAGATCTTCGATCAATTTTTCTTTACGAGTAGGGCCTTGCTAAGATAAGAATTCTCGGCGGTTAGGCTCTCTTCTCGTTTTTTATGTGCTTTCTCAAATTCTTTCGATGCTTGCATTACAGCATCGTGCAGCCTTAGCTCCTTTTCTCCGCGAACTAGATTTAATTGCTCCATGCAATCTTTCAGCGCGGAATTTAAGTGGCCTAACCGTTCGTTTGCGGCCACTTTCTGTTGTTGAATGTCGTTTAGTTCTGTTTTTAGACGACGTACTTCTTCCTCTGCTTTGTGCTTGTCTGAAAGTTGGATTTAAACATAGAACTCATTAGCCATGAAATTAATGAACCTCCAAAATCATCATCATCATCAACTACACCTTGTCCCACTGTGTGGGGTCGGTGGCGTGAAGTTTATAGTGTCATTAATTATCTAAAATTAGTTAACACTATAAATTCATGCAAAAGCAAAGTGACAAAGTTTTATGCCGGATAGCCTTCCTCACGCAATCTTCATACGAAGAAGAAATGAGATCAAATTCCAAAACCATCATCATCATCATAGGTTTTGCCACTTGGACGAAAAATATCATAAGTTGGCGATGAGATTGGATAGATGCTCTAGTCATGTCCCAAAACATGAGATTGGCTTATGACCGTAAACGGTGGCGCGATATGATCCGTATAGCCGACCCCACGTAGTGGGATTTTAGCTTCTTGTTGTTGTTGTTATGTACATCATGGAACATGTCGCATAATCAACCTCAAAAATGAAAAGATAAATAAATAAATTTACGAAGAGACGTCATGATCACCTGCCAAGGCGTCTTCGGCCTTCTTTTCGTAATTTTGCACGAGTTCATCTTTGGCTGAACACTCATCAAGAACAGAAGCCAACTTCTGATTTAAGCTTTTCAAAGAATTCTCGAGATCTGCTTCTTTGTCGTTGGGAACTGATTGTATCTACACAAATTACAAAAATAGATAGGATTTTAAAGTTATTGCTGAAAAAAATACTACTAACTTATAGCTTTTGGTTTTAAGATTTGAAACTAAAAAGCTAACATAAGGCTGCTAGCAAGTAAAAAGGTTAACTTACTTCATCTCCATTAGTAACAATTGTTTTCTCTAGTGACCTTTTTCTCCAAAGCCAAGTTTTCTGGTCCATGATTCCCTATAAGCACAAGTAGAAATGCTCAAAAGAGATTATCCCTCAAGCAATGTTCTAAAAAGCTTAGCTAGACAAGTGGCAGAATACGGCCTAGCGCCTAGGCGGAACCTGGGCGGGAGCCTAGCGCCAAGTCGCGGACTAATCGGAACTAGGCGGGATTTTTAGAACAGTGCCCTTAAGAAATGAAATCACAATTATTTTCACATGTTTTTCTCAACTGAAAATCCAAGAAATCAAGAATAAAAAAAAAGGAGAAATACTAAAATCAATATGCCATCTCAACTATAACTACCTATTTTGTGTGAAAGCTGTCAAAAGGAACACAAAAATGTAGTAACATGATATAATTTGCAGGCCGAAAATTTAATAAAATTTAATTCTTCTAAAAATCAAGGAATTAATCACATAAAAAAATAACCATATATTTGCACAAATTAATAACAATTTTAAACAGCAAATAAGTAAGCCAAGTTTACCTTCAGGCTATAGCAGAAATAGAATCTCTTGAAGAAACAGAGCAATTGGAATCAGAGTTTCATGATTTCCAGAGCCTAACCTTTACTAAATTATGTAGAAAGAAATCAAGAAAACAGACCAAGTATGGCAAAAATGTAATTAAAAAGAAAAACCAAAAAAGGGTCATGTAATAAGATGATGCTGCATGCTTACATTATGTGAGAAAAAGATAAGGAAAAAACAAAAAAAGCAGAAACTACCACATAGAGACCTATAGAAGTAACACACACATAAAGACAATAATAATACACTTTAAAAAAATATATAATAACACCATATAAGTGGAAGCTTTAGCAGTAATACTCACCTGAATAAAAAAATTGAATAAAATCCCACTCACCAACCCACCATTATCACAACCTGAGGCCAAGAAAAAAAAAAACACACACACACAAAAAAAAAAAAAAAACTATATACCTAAAAATAAAGAATGAAAAAGGCTGAATTTAATCAATGCAGCAACACCGCAGACTTCAATTCTGGAAGATGAGAACTAAAGAAGGGAATGAGAGTCATAAAAACACAGGCTTTGAAACTTAGAACAAGCACAAAAAAGGAGAGTACAAACTACCAAAGACCTGTATTTAATTCCAACCAAAGAAATGCCTCCAGCTCCACCGACAACATTGGTGAGCTGTAAATAATGAAAACAACAGTGAAAATGTGAATCATTTAGAGGTGTAAAAAAGTCTTGAAAGGCAAAAAAGGTCTATAGAATAATAAGTCGTAAAAAAATTAAAAAGGATCATCCAGGCTCCAGCCATGGCCATTGGATAAAATAAGTGTGACTGTGTGAGACGAGTATGAATTTTGATTTGATTGATGGGCGTTACAAAATACTAGAAAATATGTACATGCATGATGCAACGTGTTGAGAGGTGTGTGAAAAGACACTGCACCTTATTTTCAGGACGTCCCATTTGAGGTTTTGGACTTTGGGTCATTATAACCATCCAGATTTTCTTTTTTTTGGAGCTGATGTGATTTTATCTGAATTTGTGTTTCAATTTATTTGGTATTAATTATATATACGTATAGGTAGAGCTGTCAATTCCGGCCCGACCCGAATCAGCCCGATTTTCTAATGGGCCGGGCTTTATTTTTCAAGGACCAAAAAAAGTCGGGCCTCAAAAGCCCGGTCCGACGGGCTAGCACGAAAAGTCCGATTCTTTTAGTGTAATTTTAATTTTTAGGTCGGACTGGGTTCCCCATTTTTACAGTCGGGGATACTTGATAAGCGTGAATTTTGCATGTGTTTTGATGCGTATTTCGAGCTATAATGATAAGTAAACATGCATATACTCGCGTTAAACGTTACATATTCACTCTTTTGTGGAAAAGATATTACACTTTGCTTATTTTGTAGGAATTTCATGATATTTGAAGCTAATTGAATAAGATATGAGGAAAGCAAAGTAGAAACGCGGAGAATGAGTGGATATACCGAAACATGAGCCTAAAAAGAGCGAAAGTTGAGCGTTCACGGAAGAAACGGGGGCACACGGGTTGGGCGTGCCTCAAGACACCACCCGTGCACCTCGTATAAGGTTGATTGAAGCCGCAAAGATGGCGCACGGGTAGGCGTGCTCGACGCACCACCCGTGCGCCCTACAGAGTCGGGATATCTCAGGAGTGGCGCACGGGTAAAGCCGTGCTCGACGCACCACCCGTGCGCCCTACGGAAGAGAGTTGGGGTATTCCAAAGGGTGGCGCACGGTAACCGTGCGGCGTGGGCGCACGACCCGTCTTGTCTGTACTGGAATCCCATAATCTGGCCGCATTAAGCCCTAAACATGATGGGGAGTATAAAAAGGCTTTTGGGGCGCACACAAAGGGAATCGGACATATTTTGGGATCTACAACACAAGACAAGGGTCTATTCTTGGAAGAAGACATCAAGGAGACAATCGGGTTGCATCGGAGCTTAAGGAACGGAGATATATCGAGAGATTGTCGACTTTCCTAAGTTTTTCTTGTTTCTCTTTTAGTTTCAATCTTTCATTTAGTTGTAATGGCTTTGAACAATTTGTTTATGAGTTGTTTAGAAATCATGTGTAGCTAAACTCTTGAGATTTTAGGGTTTTGGAAGTAGATTAATGAACTCTTGTTGGATGTTTTAATCTTAGTTGAAGTTATTATCTTAAAGCCTATTTGAGTATTTTGAGCTTATTCTTTTTATCACTTGATCAATGATTTAACTTGTTTGATATATTGATTCATAATTCGAGAGATGAGTTTCAATATTAGATCTTGAGTACTTGACATGAATATTTGCATGAATCGAGAGGTTTGTGAATATTTGTGAGGACATTTGATCTTTTGTGCATTTGGGAGTTGTGTATCTTATGTTGAGTAGAGATCTTAGCATAGATATTTCAATCTACATTTTATATGCATCTCGAGAGAGAGGATAAAATAGCTTTGTGATCGTCTTATAGGAATATTGATAATAACTTTGGCTTTGATTAAATCGGACAACAAGAGGAATATTAATTGAAACCATAATCAGGGAATCCATTTTATTCTCTTGATAATTCCATTATTCTTAGTATCTTGTATTCTTGTGGGTATTCTTGTCTTTACCTCCACAACAATTATCAAATTTCGATCGCCTAAATAAAAATAAGACTATCTTAGTTCAATACTTAGCACATTAATTTATTAGTCTCTGTGGATACGACCTTGCTTACCCTATTCTATAAACTACACCGTACACTTGCGGTGAAGCTAAAAATAAGGCGAACAAGTTTTTGGCGCCGATTCTTGGGACTAATACAATTTTTGGTGCTAATATTGCGATAGATAGAATTATTTTTAATTTAGACATTTTTTTATTTTATTTCATTTTTCTTTTTGTAAATTCTACTTCTACAATATTTGATTTGTTTTTGGATTGGTATAGGTGCACCGTTCGGATGGAAGATGCAAAACCATCTTTGGAAGACGTCCTCATTTCACTCATGAATCAAATGACTTGATTTATGAGTCAAATAAATTTATTCATGAGGGAAATGGGAAATAGCCTTAATAAAAACGAAGCAAAGATGGACAAGATGCGATTCAGAATGACACAATTCAATACTATGGATTCACGATTGAAAAATCTTGAGACTCAAATGGGCCAATTAGCTAAAATTGTTAGTGGGCAACATCAAAAGAGCGATTTTTAAGCACCATCAAGCCAACTCGAAGGAACAATATAGTGCCATTCATCAAAGGAGTGGTATCGAATACGAGGAGCCACGTCGATTAAATCGGGAGTATTTCTATCTCTCACTCAATTGAAGATCCTCATACCGATAAAAATATGTGCACTCTAGATGTAAGCTTCACTACGGATGTATCAAATTTTAAGAAGCATACACTTGAAGGAACAATGTTTGAAAATGGTGATCAATTCACATGTTCTACGACTTCATGATATATAATGTGAGTAAAGATAGAAATATCTTTACTATGATTGATAAACCATTTTTCATCATTAGGAGCACATTTCTTGATTTCCAAAAGACCATCAACATTGTGATCCTGAATCATCCACATCTTAAATACTGTTTGAAGGATCACCTATACTTTTGGAAAATACGAATGGCGTGGCATGATCGACACTTGTTTTTGGATCCCGGTTGAGTAAAACAAAAGTCCGGCTAAAAGACTTTAAATTTAGCGCTTGTTGGGAGGCAACCCAACGGTTTGTGGTGTGATTTTTGTTTTTGTTTGTTTTTTTGTAAAAAAAAAAAAAAAAACCTCGAGTGTTGTTGTATCGTCATCACGCACGGGTGACCCGTGTGCTAGGCGCATGACCCGTGCGCCCTTCAAATTGAGATAATATTAAGGTACAAAATTTGAAGTGATGGTTGAAGGAAGAAGTCCTAGCGATATGAGGAGATGCGAGGAGGGCCACCACCCGCACAATGAATCGTAAATCCACACAATTTTATATTGAAATTCTATCTTCTCTTACGTGCGATATAATTTCATTTAAGTTTGGGGGGAGAGATAGTTATTTTGATATGAAATGTGTGGATTAAAAACAAAATTGAATTTTTGTGTGTTTTCATATAGTTGCATGTAGAGCATTTTAGGTTGCATTTGCATTAGAAACACGTTTATTGTTTTAGCACGTTTATTGCTTTCATAGATTTTAGGGAGTGAGTTGATCTCTTGATTGTAACTTGTGCTTGATTTTGAAAATTTTGTATTGTTTGGATTGGGTGTTGAGTATGAGTTGATTGAGCCATGAATAGATGATATTGAGCATGTGGATATTGAGAACTTGGTGTGATGCTTTGAATTACATTTTGACAAGCCTGTGAGCTTTGAGCCTTTACTGCTTATATCTTGTGCAGTCTTGTTGTAATTTGAGTGTATCATTCATGTTGATTAAAATTCTAGAACTTGCTTGGGTATCTCTCACAAGGCCACATGTGTATGTGAATTGTGAATGTGATTAAAGGCCATCTTTGTTAGCCTTTCATACCTTTTGCCTACCTAAAAATGTGAAAAATCCTAGTTAGCCAAGTTGAGCCTATAGCCTATTTCTTTGATAACCACAAAAATTTAACCCTTGATCTTACTATATTTCCATCACCTTAAACTCGAATGTATAACGTTGAGTAAAAGGGAAATGAACGAGGTTGAATGGGTGGGAATTCAAAAATAGAATAATTGGGCATACTTGGTTAAAAGGAATAAAAAGAGGAAGGAAAGATGTTGAAAATGCACAAATGAAAAAAAGATTGAAAAAATGGATAAACTTGGGGGGCGAAGGATTGTGAATGGAGGTGATTCTCAAAAGAAAAGACGGAAATGGAGATAAATGAAGTTGATAAAAATGAGGGATGATTGGAGTAGCATATGGGATTATAATGAAAATGATTGATATGCTCATCGGTCTATACACTCGAGTTTCAGTCACTTTATCCAAAAATCTCCTACCTAAACCAAAGAGCCTTCATTACAACCAAATGAGAAAGTCCTTTATGATTCACAAATTGCATACACTCGTGGCGGAGATATGAGACAAATTGCAAGCCTATGGTAATTTTGCGACATCGAATTGATTTGAGCGTAAACACGTCCTATAACCTTGTGAGATGAGAGTATACACTTAATTTTGAGAGTTGGATTCAGAGCATTTCACTTTGTTTTATTTGAGGCGTGTTCTTTGATTAGAGATTTGAGGCTTGATTGAGTTGTACAGCATTCATGACGAGCAATTTGGATTTTCTTGTAGACTCTTGGTGTGCGTTTGTTATCTTTATCTCCTGTTATGCTTTATCGTGTTCTAAATATTGTTGATCGGGGACGGTCAACAGTTTAAGTTTGGGGATTTTGATAAGCGTGAATTTTGCATGTGTTTTGATGCGTATTTGAGCTATAATGATAAGTAAACATGCATATACTCGCGTTAAACGTTACATATTCACTCTTTGTGGAAAAGATATTACACTTTGCTTATTTTGTAGGAATTTCATGATATTTGAAGCTAATTGAATAAGATATGAGGAAAGCAAAGTAGAAACGCGGAGAATTGAGTGGATATACGAAACGTGAAGCCTAAAAGAGCGAAAGTTGAGCGTTCACGGAAGAAACAGGGGCACACGGGTTGGGCGTGCCTCAAGACACCACCCGTGCACCCTCGTATAAGGTTGATTGAAGGCTGCAGCATGGCGCACGGGTAGGCCGTGCTCCGACGCACCACCCGTGCGCCCTACAGAGAGTCGAGGATATCTCAGGAGTGGCGCACGGGTAGGCCGTGGCTCCGACGCACCACCCGTGCGCCCTACAGAGAGTTGGGGTATTCCAAAGAGGTGGCGCACACGGGTAACCGTGCGTGGGCGCGCACGACCGTGCGTCTCGCTGAATCCCATAATCTGCATTAAGCCCTAAACATGATGGGGAGTATAAAAAGGCTTTTGGGGGCGCACACAAAGGAATCGAGACATATTTTGGGATCTACAACACAAGACAAGTGGTCTATTCTTGGAAGAAGACATCAAGGAGACAATCGGGTTGCATCGGAGCTTAAGGAACGGAGATATATCGAGAGATTGTCGACTTTCCTAAGTTTTTCTTGTTTCTCTTTTAGTTTCAATCTTTCATTTAGTTGTAATGGCTTTGAACAATTTGTTTATGAGTTGTTTAGAAATCATGTGTAGCTAAACTCTTGAGATTTCCGGGTTTTGGAAGTAGATTAATGAACTCTTGTTGGATGTTTTAATCTTAGTTGAAGTTATTATCTTAAAGCCTATTTGAGTATTTTGAGCTTATTCTTGTTTTATCACTTGATCAATGATTTAACTTGTTTGATATATTGATTCATAATTCGAGAGATGAGTTTCAATATTAGATCTTGAGTACTTGACATGAATATTTGCATGAATCGAGAGGTTTGTGAATATTTGTGAGGACATTTGATCTTTTGTGCATTTGGGAGTTGTGTATCTTATGTTGAGTAGAGATGCTAGCATAGATATTTCAATCTACATTTTATATGCATCTCGAGAGGGAGGATAAAATAGCTTTGTGATCGTCTTATAGGAATATTGATAATAACTTTGGCTTTGATTAAATCGACAACAAGAGGAATATTAATTGAAACCATAATCCGGGAATCCATTTTATTCTCTTGATAATTCCATTATTCTTAGTATCTTGTATTCTTGTGGGTATTCTTGTCTTTACCTCCACAACAATTATCAAATTTCGATCGTCTAAATAAAAATAAGACTATCTTAGTTCAATACTTAGCACATTAATTTATTAGTCTCTGTGGATACGACCTTGCTTACCCTATTCTATAAACTACACCGTACACTTGCGGTGAAGCTAAAAATAAGGCGAACAATATTGTTTGGCACGGCCCCGACCCAGCCCGATTTTTCGAAAAGCCCGGTAGGCTCGGCCCGGCCCGACCCGATCTTTTGACACCTCTACGTATAGGGATTTCAAATTGGATATCAAACTTGCCACGTGGGTAGAGCTATCAAAACCAATTTGGCGCGATAAGCCAGTCCGACCAATAGAATGAAAGGTTTGGGTTGGGCTGCAATTTAGAGGTTCAAAATAAATCGGGCCTATTTTGCTCGGTTCATTTTACTCGAAACATCGGGCTGGGCTCCAAAATATTGGACTGGTCATTGTTTTGCCCTGTTTGACCCAATTTTTTACTTTGACCCGATAGACTAACATCGAATCAACCCATTTGACAGCTCAACACGTGGGACACAACAAGGGTGAGTATTCTAGAGCATATGACTATAATATAAAATGAATTGTATACATTGGTAGTGAGGTTGAAGCTGGGTCGTAGCCATCTGGCTCAACTACTCCTAGCCCAAATTTTTTCTCTTATATAAAACATTTATTTTTTATTATTTTCCCATAAAAAAAGGAACAAAAAGAATATTTGGGTGCGTCGAGAGCCGGGAAGACCCCTTGGATCAGCCCCTGGGTTGACGGGGTATTTATAGGTTTTGAGGATGGGTATTATCTAGTGTTTGATGTATAAACCATTAAACCTAATTAAAAGACATATCATATTGGACTTTAAATAATTTACATTGTAAAATTATATGGGGTCTTTATTAATTGAGTCGGGCCACATCATAAATACTTGTAATTATTTAAGAACAAGGTCATGAAGTCCTTCGAAGAATTACTCTAGTTTGGTAATGTTTATGCATAGATTTTAGTGTTTATTTATTTACGGTTCAATTAATAATGAACGAAGACCGATCCAAAAAAAAAAAGAAAAGGAATTTTCAACAAACTATTGTTAATTAAAATCTAATTTAACACATTGCCGCAAAAAAAATGATAAATAGGTGAAAACAGCGGCTTTAACGCTATTTTCAACATTTCTGCAGAATTTCTGCAGAAAACAAAGGTGAAACCTCTGTCTTTGACCGACTTTTTTTTTTAAATTTTTTGACGAGAAAATGTTCGCCTTATTTTTAGCTTCACCGCAAGTGTACGGTGTAGTTTATAGAATAGGGTAAGCAAGGTCGTATCCACTGAGACTAATAAATTTATGCGTTAAGTATTGAACTAAGATAGTCTTATTTTTATTTAGACGATCGGAATTTGATAATTGTTATAGAAGTAAAGACAAGATTAACCACAAAAATATAAGATACTAAGAATAATGGAATTATCAAGGGAATGAAATGGATTCCCGGGTTATGGTTTCAATTAATATTACTCTTGTTCTCCGATTTAATCAATGCTAAAGTTATTATCAATATACCTATAAGACGATCACAACGGTATTTTATCCTCCCTCTCGAGATGTATATAAAGTGTAGATTGAAATATATATGCTAGCATCTCTACTCAACATAAGATACACAACTCCCAGTCTCCCAATGCACAAAAGATCAAATATCCTCACAAATATTCACAAACCTCTCGATTATGCAAATATTCATGTCAAGTACTCAAGATCTAATATTGAAACTCATCTCTCGAATTATGAATCAATATATCAAACAAGTTAAATCATTGGTCAAATGATAAAACAAGAATAAGAACAAAGTACTCAAATAGGCTTCAAGACAATAACTTCAACTAAGATTAAAACATTCAACAAGAGTTCAATTAATCTACTTCCAAAACCCAGAAATCACAAGAAGTTTAGCTACTCATTACAAATAAACAACTCATAGACAAATTGTTCATATTCATGACAAGCTAAAATGAAAGATTAAAGCACAAAGAATGAGAAAACTTAGGGAAATGGATAATCTCTCGATTAATCTTCAATCCTCAAGCTCCGATTTGACCCGATTCTTCCATTGGTTCTTCCTTAATGAAGTTGATGTATTTCTTGTGTTCTTGGGTGTATTCCCAGCCTTTTCTTCATGCCCTAGATCAAGGCTCCCAACTTCCCTTTATAGCCCCTCAAAAGTTCAATAAAAAGGTGGAGGAACATAGGAAATTCCGCCCAGGGGCGCTGCGGCGCCCAACTTTAATTTTGGGGATGAAAAGCCCTGTACCGGGCGCTGTAGTGCCCGCTCGGTTTTAGCGCCCAATACATTCCGAATTTGACTTTGAGCCCTTCATTACAGTTGTAGCTCTATCTCTTAGCTTTCCATAGCCACTTGAATCATCTCAATATCAATTTTGTAGAGAGAGTTATGGCCAAAATATGAAACGCTGCTGATGGAAATTTTGACGCGCGTTTGGACGTTTCTTCAAATCAATCTCTCGTTGTTTGCTCGTTTGTACTTCTTTTGATACACGATTCATTACTATGACTATAAACTCAATATAATTGGCTTCAACATGTCTTGGCTACTCAAATGACTCAAAATACTCAAAAACAACACAAAACTCAAGTCTAGGAAGCCCAAATCAATGGTATAAAACCAAGTGAACAAATACCCCCAAACTTAAACTATTGGTCGTCCCGGTCAATGCTTTTAAAAACAATATAAAACATGACTGGGAGTAATGAAAAGTAGAACGCACAATAACTCCATAAAATTCGTATTGTTCCTCATAGGTGTCAAGAAATGAATTAACCAAGCCTCAAACATCTAACATAGAGCACATATTAAAGAGACCATGGTAAATGCTAAGAATTACACCTCACAAAGATCAAGTGTATACTCTCATCTCGAATGAATATAGGACGTGTTTACGCTCAATTCAATTCAATATTGCAGAATTACCATAGGCTTGCAAATCGTCTCATATCTCCGCCACTAGGATCTATGCAAAATTGTGAATCAAAAAGGATATTTTCCTTTGGTTGTAATGAAGGTGTAAGTCCAAGCGGCTACGATAATCTAGAGGGGGGTGAATAGATTATCTCCATCTTTTCGATTTTACCCTCTTTTTCGAACCGAAAGCTCAAAGACAATAATAAAGGTGCAGAATGTAAACAACACACGTCGATTTATAGAGGTTCAACCCACCTAGGGCCTAATCCTCTACCACCCCAAAGATATCCGGGATGGATTTCAAAAAAGATTTTATTAATTACCAAAATTAATACAACACCAACTTACAACAACACCTTGAAGAGCACCACACTCTTCTTCAACACCACCTTTGAGATTACCACAATCTCTTCTTGAAGATTACCACAATCTCCAACGGCACCTTGTGAAGATTACCACAATCTTCAACCTTGAAGAATACCAAATTCTTCAACACCTCAACAAGAAGATTACCACAATCTTCTTACACCTAACACCTAGATCACCCAAGTGTGTTCTTACCACAAAACACTCACAAGGATATCTTGTGTTGAATGATAACCCAAAAATTCAAGATTACAACTCGATAATGAATTATACAATTGAGTGCAAATGTAATCAAGAATAGCCTAGACCTCAAGAATGTGAAAGTGATAAGCTAGGCAAATTACAACAAGAATAATGACAATATAAGACCAAGTGTTTGCTTGAGTATATCTTGTTGTGTTGTGTTGTTCTCTCTTGTTGTTGTGCTTCAAATCTTCCTCTATTTATAGGAGATGATTGATCCTTGATAGGCTCCTCTTGGAATCTGATATCTACAAAACAATTGCAATTAAAATCAAGATTATAGATGTTAGAAATCAATCCCACAATTTAGGGAAAAGTCGTCACGACAACTAACGGTTAGAATTTTCTTCATTCAAACATAAGGGCGACCGGTCGCGCACAAATAGACGTTTGAAAATAAGAACACATTTTTACACAGGACGAACGGTCGACGGGGGGTCCGACCGGTCACCCTAGGCTCCAACCGGTTGCCCTCTTCAAAAAATCGAAACAGAGAAGTTTGCAAATTTTAACCAACCTTCAGGTACCGGTCGCCCTATAGGGTGACCGGTCACCCTCACCATTTTCTACAAAGATGAAGTTTTCTATTTTTCACAACTTTCAGGTACGGGTTGCCCTATACGGCGACCGGTTGACCTCAAAATAAAAGTATTGTCCAATTTTATATCGAAAATACACTTCAAGAAATACTCCAAAAAATAGTGAAAACATTTTAGATCGATCGGGAGTATTTAGACAACATTTGGAAACATTGTTTGGATGTAGAAACCCATTGATACAAAATCATTAAATGTGTTGTCCAATTTTTGTCGAAAATAAAACTTGAAGAAATACTCTGGAAAATATTAAAACCATTTTAAATCATTTAAGAGTATTTGGACAACCTTTAAAACCATTGTTTTGGTATAAAAACAAAATCATCAAAATCATGATAAAACCATTTATCAAACAATCTCCCCTTTTTTGATGATTACAAATCAAAACAATTTTAACGAGGTCGATTTTGAAAACAAAACAATTTTACCGGTTAAAAGGAACTATCCGTTGTGAGCGACAACATTCCACGCAATATAATCACAAGGATGGGAGTAGAGATATTAAACATATATAGCAAAAGCTCCCCCTATCAATATGCACAACAAGAGTAATGTAAAAGCAATCAACCACAAGCTAAAAGCTTGGCTTTTACATATTGATCTTAAGTTCAAGAGCTTATAAGCTCCCACTGTCAACAAAACATCATTAGACAGGTATATGAGTCCATCATACAAAAATTGGACTAAGTATAATGCACAACTTATGACTTTAGGAAGTCATAGCTTATGGCTTCTTTCTCGGGCTTATTTTAGCTTTTAAGAGCTAATGAGCTTATAACCTGTTTCTCCCCCTTTGGAATCATCAAAAAGAATGTTAGCACGATAAAAACATCATATAATCATATCAAAGTGCGTAACTAAACCGATGTATCGAGCTATTTGAACATTGAAGCTTATAAACCAAATAGGAGGAAAAAGTCGAATCATACGACTTGTAGAAGCTTATGAAAACTCATTCGATAGGCAAAACATGATCTCTATAAATATATAAGACATTTGAAAACAAGAGAATCATGTAGGTGATGAATTTTTCATTGAAACGTTTTATCGAACACTTGGCGGGCGTCAAAAATTGAAGAAGATATATATAGCCCTTGTAAATGAAATCAAACCAAGTTTTTCATCACCAAATGCAATTTAATAAATGTCATTCATCAACAATCAATAAGCTCATCACAAACATATATAATATGCATCAAGAAAAAGACATTTTAAACCAAGTTCTCAAGGGTTCAACCCAATTGAGCTAAAGAGAGTGAAATTCTTACCATTCGATCGATAAAGACAAGCAATGATGATGATAATCGAGCTAGGCAATCCCCAAAATATATAGTTTATGCAATAAAATACATTTGAAGTGAATTGTGTGCGAAAATGACAAAGGGGACGAAAGTAGAGTTAAAAGGCCAAAATGCCAAAGTATGGAGAATAGAAACATTTTAAGCCAAAAACAGGCATAGGGCGACCGGTCGAATGGGTGGGCGACAGGTTGCCCTCACCCCAGTCAGCCCACTGTCTCATGTTTTATTTAAAATCCGAGTTTTGATCCAAAAATCCGTTTTTTCGCCCCTAAGTTTTAAAAACGTGCAAAATGCAAACGTAGACCTCATTCAATATACATTATGTCATAATCAAGCTCGAAATGAGGTAAAATACTCAGCGGTTAATGATTAAAAAGTCTGCGAGTTATCCTTGAGACGGAATTAAACACATCTCAAGTTTTTGTTAAAAGCACAATTCCTTTAAAAAAATATCGAATCTCAATATGTTTAGTTCGATTATGACGAACTATATTTTGAATACGAAAAACCGTATAATAAATACCGGACTTGTTATCCCGAAAACTAAGAACGCTTTAAAACTATGGATATACAAGTCATAAGAAGAAGTGCCTTTGAAATATTTGAAAATTTCTTTTAACGGCACTTTAATGAGATTCGTTGGGATAGTTTTTGAGGTCGAGCACATAGACAAAGGCATATGGAATGTCGAGTCTATAGGAATAATACAAGAAAATATACCTCGAATTTGTTTGTCGGCCGATATGCCTTTCTCAACCTTTGTCAATCTTTAGCCATAGAGGTTGAGATGGTTTTTCTTTCTTCAATGCTTAACTCCTTCAAGAGTTCTTTTGAAATATAACCATCTTCTTGGCATTGAATAATTTGTAGTCCAAGCAAGAAATTGAGCTCCCCCATCATGCTCATCTCAAGCTCACCTAGTATCAACTTAGAAAAACATATCTTGCACAAATATTTATTAGTAGCACCAAAAATATTCTCATAAATATGCACAAGTAAACAATCTTCCCCTTTTTTTAAAAAAAAGAGAGTAGTATCAACTTTACCTCTTGTAAAATCATTTAGCAAAAATAGCTAAGTCTATCATACCATACATGGGGTACTTGTTTTAAACCATACAAGGCCTTTTATAAAAATCATTTGGCCTAGAAAAATTTTAAACCCCGGAGGTTGTTTTACATAGACTTCTTCTTGAATAAAACCATTGAGAAAATTGGATTTAACATCCATTTGGTAAAACTTGAAATTTTCTTAAAACAAGAATGGGCAAGTAAAATCAAATAGCTACTAAATGTGCTATGAGTGCAAATGTTACATCAAAATTAATTACCTTCTTCTTGAAAATACCTTCGAGCTACTAACCTCGCCTTAGTTCTACCAATGTTGCCTTGGTCATCGAGTTTGTTCCGGAATACCCTTTTTGTCTTCTTCATCACAATCATCATAGGGCATCCAATTGATCTAAGGTGTTCATAATAGAACATTTACATCCAAATATTTTGAGGTAACTAATATTTGGAGTACTTCATTTCTCATCTACACAACTTAACAAACTCATTACCAGCATCGCTTATATAAGCAAGAAAAAATAGCCCAAGTGTAAAAACATGTCTCAATCATCAATCACAAAAATATCTTGCATAAGAGCATAGTAGAAATAGACACTATATATATAGACCATGAAGCAAGAAACACATATTATGTATTTAGAAGATCATCAAGAGTCTAATAAATCATGCAAGTTCAAATAAGCTTAAGAAAGCTACAAAAGGTCTCTTTTGAAATTTAAAAATCCGATAGCATATAGTTGAGACCTCATTTAAAAGAAGTATTTGAACAAGAGTTGACAAAGCAAATATGTGCAATCAAATATCGAATAGTGCCTTCCAAAGAATCTAAAAATTCTCTTAATGGCACTTGTATGAAATACTATGAAAAACAAGCACATAGGCACATGACAATACATATATCGAGTCTATAAGAGTAAGAATAACACAAGTAAACGCACCTCGATAATTAATGCATTTCTTGACAAATAATGACGTAAAAGGCTATTTGTGAAAATATGTAAATCCTACACAATTCTTAAAACAAATCTAGCACAAATCATAATGATAAAAGTGTAGGCTAAGAGATATCACAAGTAAGCTCATGCCATAAAAATCCATAAGAGATGATAACACACTTTAGTCTACAAAAATGCACAAGAGTTTTAAAAACATCATATAAGGTCTTCTTTTTCAAAAAAAAAAATTAAAAGCACAAATATATATTGAAGACCTTAATTAAAAATAAATACTTGAAAACTCATTTTGCAATTAAGACACAAATAAAAGCATGCATAATAACAAAATAAAATGCATATTTAACTAGGGAGATACGGGTTACCAATTACGCCATTTCCATGGGTTGTGCCGTTCCCATTGTTGATGATATCTTCCCTCGAGAAGTCACTTTGTTGATGATGGCTCCTTTGATTACTCCATTTCCAAGATTTTTGTCCTTCCCATTGTTGATAGTCTCTTCTTCTTTGAAAATCATCTTGTTGATGATGTCTTTGTCATTTCAAGGATTGTGTTCTTCCCATTTTTGATTATATCCTCTTCTTCGAAATGGCTTTGTTGAAAATGTTTTTCATTTGATCAAATGAATTGGTCATTTGATGTCTTCTTGGCGGTATGAATTTTCTCCGATTATTATTTATTTGGTACCTAATACAACATTATTTTGTGGTACCCTCAAGTGTTTGGGTCCTTTATGATTAGCTTTGAGACTTTTAGGTCTCCAATAATGATTAGAGCTATTTCTAGCCCGACAAGTATTAGCCGTATGACCCTTTTTATCGCAACAAAAGACGTAATAATTCTAGGAGCATAATGACCAACATGCTTAGAGACTTGATTCTTTTTCATGTGATTGACACCCTTAGGCTTATGATCAAGTTCTAGTTTCGAATTATCACAATAATCAACAATATTGGTCATTTTATCGGTACTCAAGTTGGATTTAGATAAATCATTTTTCAAGCAATTTATATCCTCAACAAGAGTACTATTTTCTTTCTCAAGGTTTCTAACCTTGTCAAGAGTGGTGGTGTGAGCACATGATAGTGATTCATAGGATGTAAATAAACTATCCTTATCATTTTTCAAAACAATGAATTCCTTTTTAAAATTTTTGTATTTAACAAGTAAGTTTTGGAATTCATCTTGTAGCTCATCAAGATCATTTTGCAAATCACTATAATCATTATCATAAGAAGTAGAGGGTTTAGAACTTACCTCGTTTTCTTCTTCGATGCCCATGAGGCATTGTTCAACTTCTTCATCATGGGAGGTTGTAGAAGGCTCATCCCATGTTGTTGGATTTGATGTTGTATCCATTTGTGAAGTAGATGCTTTTGAGTTGCTCCTTTCATTTGCATAAACTTCATGAATGGCTTCTAATTTTTGCCATACTCCATGAGCCGATCGAATTCCTACGATATGATCAAATTCCAAATTAGTAAGTGAACAATATAAAATATTGATAGCTTTACCGTTTAAGAAGATGATTTTCTTCTCTTCATCATTTAGCTCTTTGAGGCCTTTGGAGGTGTGTGGTGTGTCTATCATCGGAATGGATTCTCCATTTATGACGATGTTCCAAATATCGAACCCGCAACCTTGTAGATAACATTCCGTTCTTTCTTTCCAAAATATATAATTTTTGGAAGCAAATAGAGGTGGCTTGGTGGTGGAGGTGCCGGAAAGTTGAGCTTCGTTCGTAGCCGATGATCGTTCCTCTTCACTCGCGATGTGAAACGAGCTTGCCAAAGAGTTTGGCTCTGATACGACTTGTAAGTCCAAGCAGCTACGATAATCTAGAGGGGGGTGAATAGATTATCTCCATCTTTTCGATTTTACCCTCTTTTTCGAACCGAAAGCTCAAAGACAATAATAAAGGTGCAGAATGTAAACAACACACGTCGATTTATAGAGGTTCAACCCACCTAGGGCCTAATTCTCTACCACCCCAAAGATATCGGGATGGATTTCAAAAAAAAAAAGATTTTATTAATTACCAAAATTAATACAACACCAACTTACAACAACACCTTGAAGAGCACCACACTCTTCTTCAACACCACCTTTGAGATTACCACAATCTCTTCTTGAAGATTACCACAATCTCCAACGGCACCTTGTGAAGATTACCACAATCTTCAACCTTGAAGAATACCAAATTCTTCAACACTCAACAAGAAGATTACCACAATCTTCTTACACCTAACACCTAGATCACCCAAGTGTGTTCTTACCACAAAAACACTCACAAGGATATCTTGTGTTGAATGATAACCCAAAAATTCAAGATTACAACTCGATAATGAATTATACAATTGAGTGCAAGTGTAATCAAGAATAGCCTAGACCTCAAGAATGTGAAAGTGATAAGCTAGGCAAATTACAACAAGAATAATGACAATATAAGACCAAGTGTTTGCTTGAGTATATCTTGTTGTGTTGTGTTGTTCTCTCTTGTTGTTGTGCTTCAAATCTTCCTCTATTTATAGGAGATTATTGATCCTTGATAGGCTCCTCTTGGAATCTGATATCTACAAAACAATTGCAATTAAAATCAAGATTATAGATGTTAGAAATCAATCCCACAATTTAGGGAAAAGTCGTTTGCGACAACGGTTAGAATTTTTCTTTGTCAAACATAAGTGGCGACCGGTCACGCACAAATAGACGTTTGAAAATAAGAACACATTTTTACAGAGGGCGACCGGTCGACGGGGGGTCCGACCGGTCACCCTAGGCTCCAACCGGTTGCCCTCTTCAAAAAATCAAAACAGAGAAGTTTGCAAATTTTAAGACCTTCATAAAAGTTGTAGCTCTATCTCTTAGCTTTCCATAGCCACTTGAATCATCTCAATATCAATTTTGTAGAGAGAGTTATGGCCAAAATACGAAACGCGCGCTGATGGAAATTTTACACGTTTGGACGCGTTTCTTCAAATCAATCTCTCGTTGTTTGCTCGCTTGTACTTCTTTTGATACACGATTCATTACTATGACTATAAACTCAATATAATTGGCTCTCAACATGGCTTGGCTACTCAAATGACTCAAAATACTCAAAAATAACACAAAACTCAAGTCTAGAAAGCCCAAATCAATGGTATAAAACCAAGTGAAGCAAAAATGAAACGATGGCGTATTGCTTTTTTTTTTTTTACATCAGCCGCCAACTCGTTGCTGCACCCTTAAATGAAAATCGGCAGCCCTCCCCTCCCCACTCCATAAGCAGCCCTCATCCATTCCTCTCCATTCTGTTTTTCATTAGAACTATGGGTTGGACATTAGATAATTTAAATAAATATTTTTTTTGACAATGTTTAAGGGTTGTATGAAACTAAGTAATTTATTTTCATTAGCTTTATCGGATATAGTCTTATCAGCTTTACATTGACGTGTCTTGTCATCAACTCTTTATCAAATGTCAGCTTTATGCAGTTGTGTAGTCTTGTCTGATGTACCTTATCAGCTTCATGCAGTTGTCTAGTCTTGTCAGATGTACCTTATCAGTTTTGCAGTGGTATGTCTTGTCAAAATAATTTTATCAAATTTACAAATGGTCTATAAATTCATGCTCAAATTTATCACAATACAATTCTTCTGAAACTATTCTCATTTACTACCCTCATATAAATTTTCTTACATTCATATCGTATACGCATTCAAATGAATGAAATCAATTGGTCTCCTCTACCACTCCCACAAAAACCAAGTTTTCAATTATTGGAGACATTGTATAATGAAAAAAAATGGACACTGCCGATGGACACCGTCCTCACCGATTCTCTTCTAAGCGAGATGAGCAAGGGAAACTGAATTATTGGTGAAGAAAATAATAGTGTTTCGACAATGACGGACAGAGCTATTCTAAAAGGAATATTTGATTGCGACTTTAAGTATGCAGAAGTAAACCAATGAGTGAAACATCTGCAAGCTCGTTTTATTTTGTTTGCCAAAATGTTGAGCACGCTGGGTGTATAATGGGATTGCAAGCTGAATTTTGTGCAAGCAACGACAAAAGACTGGGATTCGTGGAACGCGGTAAATTAAATATTCTTATGTTACTCTATTGTATAATATTCAGTTTTTGTTCTACATAAATTTAGCGACTCATATATATATATATATATATATTCTAGGTTGATGAAATCATTTCTCTAATTGCTTATATGTTAGAGGGAGAACTTTTATTTGACAACTGGAAATACTTTTTAAGAAATCGGAGCCAGAGACACAATGCTCAAGCAATTTTTCGGCTCACCCTCCGTGCTACTTGCCACCAAGACCTAAGTTTGGAGATAATTTTGAGCAAGAAAGTTTTTCACGCCATGATTGATGTTTAATGTTCCAGTTGTTGTACGATTTTAAAATGTGTGATTTTCAGTTATTTTTAAATTATGTCATTTACTTATGTTTTTAAATTGTGTAATCAGTTTCTAGGGTTTATTATCTAACCGGGTTGTAATGAATTTCATGTTTTATATACCAAAATATAGTGTATGTATTCTCTAATTTTCACAAAATAATGTCCAAAAATTAAAAAAATTAATTTGTGAAAACAGAGATTGAATCTCTGTTTTCTGATAAAATTAAAAAAAATGCTGATTTGAAAACATAGCTTGAATTTAAAAAAATTGTGAAAACAACGCCCGTGACACAGTTTTCACCTATTTTTCAATTTTTTATGGTAATTTGTTAAATTGGATTTTAATTAACATTAGTTTGTTAAATTAGCAAAAAAAAAATAATGAACGAAGGGAAAATTACTGCATCGGCATTGTTGCGCATTTTGTTCGTCTTAATTAATAAGGAAGTTTTATTTTCAATTTTTTTACTTATTATTAGCAAGTTATCTATTGATTTATGATTGCGTGATACTATAGATAGATAGTTTGGCCATTCACCTTTAAAAGAAGCTGTCTAACCAATTAAGACTCTAAACAACAGTATGTCAAAGAACTTGCTGGCTTGCCAGTTATGGGGCAAACAATTGATGTCCTAAGGCTCTCTCTTGGAGACTGCCCTTGAGTGCATAATCTTGGGTTTCTCCAAGTTTTGTTTTTCACCCATCACCCCCGTGCACTCCTTGTCCCCCACGCTCACCCCCACCGTCCAATCTTCCGCCATGAACGACTTTCCCCGCTTCTTCCTCCACATTCCCCTGTTACACACCTAATTCATTTTTCTTTTTAGTCTTTTTGTCTTATGTTTCTCTTTTCTTCCTGTTTGCAGGCCTTATCATCAGGTTCAAAGTGTTGTTTCTTGCTTCCTCGTGGCTGCTGGGATTTCTCGGAAAGTTTCTACTCAAAGCCGATCTATTCCGTGGAGAATGGCGGACGAACTCGAATCACTCTACGCCAAACTCTCCCTAGCTTCAGCTGAAACCGACATCATATCTACTACCTCCATCAGCCCTCATTCGCTCAATCTGGATCTTTGTTTTGTGGGAAAAATTTTAGCCCCCCGGGTTATCAATCCTGAACAAGTCTCTTCCCTTTTCAAAAGACTATGGTCCCCGAGAGGAAGATTTACATGCAAAGTATTACACGACAATATCTTCCTCTTCTCCTTTGACAATCGAGTTGACAAACAAAAGATCATTAATGGATCTCCATGGCTATTCGACAAATATATTCTCCTTATCAGTGAAGCCGCACCGGATCTCCACCCCTTGGAAATCAATTTTTCTCGATGCTCTTTTTGGGTTCAACTTCACAATCTACCACTTGGTTTGATGAATAAGGAATTCGCCATGATTGCAGGAAACAATATCGGAGTGTTGGTCGACATTGATTTCGACACTACGGGCTCGGTCATTGCACTCTTCATGCGAATAAAAATTAACATTGACATTACAAATCCTTTGCTCCGGCTTATACATGTCGACTTCCACGGGCAAAAACGTCCTATCATCTTAAAGTACGAAAGAATTCCGGACTTTTGTTTTCACTACGGTATTATCGGGCATGTACTCAAAGATTGTGAAACTCGCATCCTCAACCCCGGTCCATCTATGGAATCTTTGGAATACGGAATATGGCTCCGCGCATCGTCTGGTATCAATCCCTTCTCATTTTCTCGTCGGCATTCTAACCCCCCACAAAATCCAACCCCTGAAACCCCACACCCAAACCACTCGAACCCCGTTGCTCCTCATTCCCCGCTCGACGCCTCAACACCCGGACACTAATCAACCCTACCACCCCCATGCTCCTCTCCAATAGCCAGCTCCTCTTCTCATTTTCACAACCACACTTTGCCACCTCACCCTCAAGCACTCACCTCAAACAATATAATCACCACAAGCCCACCCTCCACATTTACTCTCGCAACCCCCTCCATGCCCACTAGCTCTGATATTACTACAACTATTGGCCAGACAAAACCCACCCTCACTCTCTCTCCACCTCATGCACACACTTCTATCACAAACACAAACATTCCCCTCTCCACTGATCAAAATCACACCCCTCATTCCCCCTCACTAAACTCTATCTGTATCCCCTCCCATAAATCCCCCTCAACGCCTCCTATACCTCCCTCAAACAAAATACCTCCCAGCCCATTTCTTACCCTTGTGCCCATGAACCTCGATACCCCAGCTAGAAAAATTGCTCTAAAATTCACTCCCTTCGGAAAAAAGCTACCTCTTCATCCTCCCAATCCATCGCACACACCAAAAGAAAACTCAACGTTGATAATTTTCTCGACTCTAACTCCAGTGAAATTGTTGTGGGAAATTATTGGTAAAAAATGTAAAAACTAATGATCTCAATACGATTTGTTTACCCCATACACGATGGAATCGAGCTATCGTCGATATAACGGCGGAGATTGGCACGAGCCAACTCCACCGATCACAATGAATATCCTAAGTTGAATCGCTTCGGGGCCTTCGGGAACCTCGAACAGGTTCAAGAATTGCGGCGACGCTCACGCAAAATCTCCTGACGTTGTATTTTTTTGCGAAATGAAATGCAACGTTCACGAGTTGGGAAAAATAAAAAATTCTCTTGGTTTTTTTGGAGTTTCGGTTCCTTCTGTTGGTCGATCAGGGGGGCTTGCAATGCTTTGGAAGAAATCTCTCTCAGTCTCGTTACGCTCTTTTTGCAATCGTTTTATTGACATCGATATCCAAGGTTCATATTTTCTTCTCCGAGCTACTGGTGTTTATGGACAACCAAATGTATCACTCTGTCGTCTATTTTGGCAGCAATTTAAATCTTTAAAATCCTCTCAAGCCTCCCCGTGGATTTGTTTCGGTGACTTTAATGAGGTGCTTTCGCAAAATGAATTTGAAGGTCGTGGACCTCGAGCTCAATGGCAAATTAACGCGTTCCGTGACGCTTTAGATTTTTGCGAACTTCATGATATGGGCTACAAAAATAAAATTTTTACATGGAGCCGGCTAGCGATTCACCCTTTCACACAACGTGCTCGACTTGACCGTGGTATTTGTAACGACAGTTGTCGCTCTATTTTTTGGGCCTGGAACATCGAACATATTGACTCTTACTCCTCGGACCACTCACTCATCTCCATCCATCTTTCTCGGGGGCCCCACTCGAACTTCAGTCCGGGCCGAAAAAGTAAGTCGCTCCGCTTCGAGGCTATGTGGATTAAATCCAAAGAATGCGAAAAAATAATTGCCGATAGCTGGAATTCGGACATCGAAAACATTGGTCTAAAGATCGGCAATTGTAAAATTGGCTTGCTCCTTTGGAGCAAAAAGGAGTTCGGTAACCTTGAAAAATAAATTATTGCTGTCAAAAAACAAATCTCTTCACTTCACAAACCACCATCACTCCAGAACTAAATCCACTTTTCTTAACCTCCACTCGACTTGATATCCTCCAATCACTCCATAACCTTAAATGGAAACAACGGGCCAAACAACATTGGTTCAAATAGGGCGACAGAAACACAAAATACTTCCATGCTATGGCATCCTCGAGACAAGCTATCAATCATATCTCCTCCCTACGGGACGCCAGTGTAATTTGCAACCGACCCTTCGCAGCCTTGAATCGATCATCGCAATTATTTCTCCGATATCTTCTCATCCTCCATGACTTCCAACACGACATGGATCGCGCGTTGAGTAGAATCGCCCAAAGGTCACAATGCACACGGCAGGCGCCGACTCAACCTTTTACCTAAGTGAAGAGGTCACTCGGGCTCTTAAACAAATGCATCCCTTCAAATCTCCGCCCCGATGGTATGAGTCCTATTTTCTATCGAAATTTTGGCATATCGTGAAGCATGATGTTATTAATTTTGTTTTAAATTTCTTAAATCATAATTCCTTTTTGCCTATTTATAATTTTACTCATATTGTCCTCATCCCGAAAATCAAAAATCCGAGTCGATATCTCGGGCGCCCATTAGTCTCGTAATGTTATCTACAAAATTGCCTCCAAGGTTCCGCTTCGCCTTAGACCACACTCCCCTCCATCATCTCCGAGTCCCAATCCGCTGCTCCTCGGGTAGATTAATTATCGATAATATTCTCGGTAGCCTACGATTCACCATTCCATGAAGTTGCGGTCTTTCGGTAAAATCGGTCATATGTCCGCAAGCTAGATATGAGTAAAGCTTTTGATCGATTGAATGGCCTTTCCTTATCCAAGTCTTAACGGCTCTAGGTTACCGGAAAAATTCATCTCCTCATCAAAACTTGCATCACCACTCCTCTTTTGCTTTCCTCCTAAATGGCACTCAATTTGATCTCTTACCCCCCATGCATTAGACAAGGCGACCCTTTATCCCCTTACCTATTCATTTTATGCTCCAGGAGGTTTTTTCTTATTTTGCAGGATTTACAAAGCCACCGGGCCGCATTCATGGGATCGCCATCACTAGACGGCTCCAAGTGTTTCACACCTTTTCTTTGCCGATGATACGCTCATTTTTGGACATGCCACGACCGAAGAAGCCATCAATCTGAAGTTCGCTATTGACCTTTACTCGGCAGCCTTCGGGCAACGATCAATTTCAAAATCCGCATTCTCTTGATCCAACACAAGCCCAAACATTCGATCCTCCATCTCTTGTATTTTACAAATTCGGTTAGCAACCACGACAAGTATCTCGGTTTGCCATCGATTATCGAGCAAGCAAGAAGCAAATTTTCTCGGCTCTCCTTGACAAATGTTGGTCTAAGCTTCACGGGTGGAAGGAAAAAAACTTGTCTCAGTCGGGCGACTTACTCTTATCCAATCCGTGATTCGGTCCATCCCAACTTTCGCTATGTCATGCTTCAAAATACCAGATGTTATTATTGATAAAATTCAAACAATGAAGGACACTTTCTTTTGGAGCGGTGATCTTGAGAAACGGGCTATTCACCGAAGAAATGGGACAAACTCGGGCGTTGTAAATCTACGGGAGGGCTCGGGCAGGAACCTCCGGGTTTTTAATCTCGCTCTTCCGAGCAAGCAAGCATGGCGATTCTCTCTCGCCCTTCAACTCTCTTCGTATTTATAAGTGCTAAATATTTCCCGCATTCATCTATTTTCGAGGCTACTACAGGCTTCACCCTATTGGTCTTGGCGTAGTATTGTTGGTTGATTGCCTTGCCTTAAATGGGTTGCAAAAAGGTTATTCGATCGGGTTCTACGACAAACATCCGGCAGATCCATGGCTCCCCATTTTCTCGCATTTTCAGCATCCACGACCCCAAAACCCGCCAACACCTGGGTTCATTCATGTGGCCGATCTTATTAATCGAGACCTCGAGGTATGGGATTTCGACACATTGCGCTCTTTTCTCTGTTCATGAAACCAGGGCTATCATCTCTATTCCTATTTCAACCTAATACATCGCACGATTTATGGGGATGACATTTCTCTAAAAATGGCATATTCACGGTTCGCCGCTTACCATGCAATATGGCCGGATATTCACCGGTCCGCTCACGGCCGAAAGCTCTTCTCACCGTAATTCTCAATCCGTTTGGAAGAAAATTTGGAGCCTTAATATCCCACATCGAATCGCTCTTTCTTTGGCGATGTCTTTGGTCGATCGCAACTACTGATTTCCTTAATCTTCATCACATTGAAGCTTTGATTTGTCTTTGTTTTTGTGGTGAATCACAGCCACGCTTTCCATGTCTTCTTATGCCAACTCACAATATCTTCCTGGAAGATGGCGGGGCTTTGGGATTTTATTTTTGCCTTGGCACAATCCTCCTTTCCACTTTGGTTCTCGCGAGATTATCCTTTCTCTTAAAAAAGATATGTGTGAATTGTTTGCACTTATTTGTGATGGTATTTGGTTTTCTAGAAACAAAAAAGTTTGATAATGAAGACCAACCCATATACAATTGTGGCTTCCGCAAATAATAAAGCTGTTGGATTTTAACACCGCGCGTGGACGCCCGAACGACCCCTCCCGACTTGATCTCACCGCTGTCGATCGAGACAACCTCACGGCCGGCCCAAGATTTTCTTCGACGGGCGATTTCCCCATCCAAGTGCGGCGTCGGATTGCTTTGTTTGACCTGGTTGGCCTCTTGCATGGAATTTCTAAAAAATTTGTGGGTATCTCTGACGCCGCCGTAGCGAAACCTGGCTCTTCTGGGAAGCTCTCCGCTTTGTCGTTCTCGTAATCTTAATTTTATTGAAATTTTTGAGCGTCGCTGGCGGCCATAATCTTGCCGCGAACGATTTGTGCTCTATTCGGACTCTTGCTCGACCATGGTGGACGAAATCTTATCCTCAAGTCTCAAATTTCCATCCGTAGCATCTCTTGGATCCGTAGGCATAGAAATTTTGTGGCTCATTTCCTTGCATCTTTGCGAAGTCTATGTCTGTTGATTTTTTTTTGTTGGGATTCCATTCCAGACTCTCTTTGTCAATCGTTGCTGGACGATTTCCAGCACCTTTAATTTTCTAATACCATTTCCACTTCAAAAAAATTAAGACTCTAAACGAATAGTCGAATATGGAGTTCAAAATTGTCGAATCATACATGACAAAGTACTTTATATTGTTATCTTACATATATAATAATCAATATATACATCTATAAATAATATATGTCCCTATAATATAAATTTTCCCTTTTTGATTAAGACCTCGATATACCAAAGTCTTTTATCCTAAATTTGTGTCAGTTTTATGAACATCGAGAACCTTTTTGAGAAAAAAAATATAAAATCTGAATAATCCAAATAAATTTGCTCATCAAAAGAAGGTGGTGGAAGTTAAGACTAAAATATTTATACCACTAGCAACCTAATGATTTCGTCAATATTTCTTTTTCCTGTTCTAAAGCATCATTTAATTTGTCCTACTATGGTTTTAAACTTACAGTGGGGGCTTACCTTTTTCCTAGGATGGAATCAACTGGGCCTGGGGATAAAGGAATACAAGAAGAAAAATATTATTTAAAAACTACAATTATTTCCCATCTAATCTAAAAGAATAAAAGCAAGTACTTTTTTGTTTTCCATATCTCCCTTCTAAAGCTTTTTTCACTTTCTTTTTTTTTTTTTTTCTCTCCAGAATCTCACTTGAACTATATATTATTTATTTTCCCCTTTATTCTTTCCTTTTATCTTCTTCAATCAAGTTAATTTATATTATCACACCACCAAACGTATAGAACTAATTGCAAAATATCATGTAAAACATATTTTCATTTGATAAACCCCCAACCACACACATCGAATACGTGTGTGATTGTGTGAAATTAGTTTGTTAATATAAATCTCAGTACATGTTTTTTTTAGTACAATGAGAGAATTTAGGGAGGGGACACACACTTGTATGGGATGAATCCGAGTCATTTGCCTTTACAATACATATTTCAACCACTGAAGTAAAAGATTGATCCCCAATGTTATTCAATACTTAATAAAGTAGAATGTAAAACTCTTTAAAATCCTTTTACAACTAAAAAATTAAATTAAAATGATGCAATATTTTAATGAGATTATGTAAATATACAGTTCTTTAAAAAAAATTAAAGTTACTGAATAAAAATAATGTGATGACAAGAGTTGGTGGACAAGTAAAGAGGTGCTAAAGTAATAATTGTAATATATATGCACTTTTGACTTTAACGTACTTAATTGTGGTTGTGGAGATTATGACAAGATGAAAATGAAGAGTATTATTGTTTGTTGACTTCCGCTTGTATTTTGTTAATGACATTTAATTATTTTCATGTTTACTCCTTCGGCCACTATCGAAATGTGAATGACATATTATATTCTAAGATGGTGTTTCATCTCCTATTTCGCTGCATGAATAATTACCACGTGTGTAAAAATTACCATATTAAAACCCCACAATTTAGGCGTGATTTATGCAACACCACCATAAAATAGAAGATTTCATTCGATCTAAATGAGCAAGTACGAAGCCCATTGCAAACAAAAGAAAAAATTGATTTGGTGTTGGCACAATTTGCAGTTAGCGCCTATCTTAGAGGCGCCACAAATATAATTTTATGTGGTTTTTGCTATATTATGTGAAATTAGTCTAATTCACCATTGGAATGAACATTGAACCACTTGTCTATTTGACTATTTTTTTTTTCGGTTTTCAAATTTGTTTAGTGTAAATTTAAAACACAAGAGATTAAACAAATATTACTATAAAATCAAGAAATTCAATTAGTTATCGAGTAAGGCGTGTAAGTTAGTTGAAATAATTAAAAAGTGAAGCATAAAATATATTTCCTCCGTCTCAAATATATAGTTCATTATTTCTTTTTTGGAAGTTCCAAATATATAGTCCATTTTTTATATTTAATAATTTTTTTTCCATTCTTCTACTGATAAATCCTATTTAATATACATATTATAATTTACAATAGTCTTTAAATAAGGAAAAATTTAGTAAATATATTGTATATTTATAATTTTTAATATTTCTTTATCTATGTAAAATGTCAAAAGGATTATGTAATTGAGACGGAATGAGTAATATATATGAAATCTGAAGTGTTAAATTAGAGTGCGGTGCAGTTCTCTGCCCTCCCATAGGAAAAAAAAAACCCAAAAATTCTCTCTAAATTTCCCTATCTTTTGATTTACCCTAAAGTTTATCCCCATTTTATCATCCTCTCCTCTCGTATCTAACCAAAAACCCCAAAAATTTGCCCTTTTTTTGTTTCACTTTCTTCATTGTTTGCTTCTCTGTTTTATCTCTACGTTCAGTAACTAGGAGTAGAGGGAAAAAAATCCCCACCAAAAAAGATACAAAAATCTAGCTGAAATTCGAAAATGGCGCAGATTCAGGTGCAGCACCAGAATGTGACGGCCCCTGGGCCCAATGGTGCGGCGGCGCCTGGTGGAGCGGCGGCAGGACAGTTTCTGTCGACATCTCTGTATGTGGGTGACTTGGATTTCAACGTGACGGACTCCCAGCTCTACGATCTGTTCAATCAGGTCGGGCAGGTTGTTTCGGTTAGGGTTTGCCGGGACCTCAGCACTCGCCGCAGCCTTGGCTATGGTTATGTCAACTATAGCAACCCTCAGGACGCGGCAAGAGCTATGGAAGTTTTAAACTTCACTCCCCTCAATAACAAAATTATCCGAGTCATGTATTCTCATCGGGACCCAAGTGTTCGGAAAAGTGGAACAGCAAATATCTTTATCAAGAATTTGGACAAAACAATTGATAACAAAGCACTACATGACACTTTTTCAAGCTTTGGGAACATACTATCTTGCAAGATAGCAACAGACCCTAATGGGCAATCAAAGGGCTATGGTTTTGTACAGTTTGATACTGAAGAAGCTGCACAAAATGCTATCGATAAGCTAAATGGCATGCTTATTAATGATAAGCAAGTCTACGTTGGGCATTTCCTCCGCAAGCAGGAGAGGGATACTGTATTTAGTAAGACAAAGTTCAACAATGTCTTTGTGAAAAATCTTGCTGAGTCTACCACAGATGATGATTTGAAAAGAATTTTTGGTGAATATGGAACAATCACTAGTTCTGTAGTGATGAGGGATGCTGATGGTAAGTCTAGATGTTTTGGATTTGTCAATTTTGAAAATGCTGATGATGCTGCTAAAGCTGTTGAAGCTCTAAACGGAAAGAAATTTGATGAAAAGGAGTGGTATGTTGGGAAAGCCATGAAGAAGTCAGAGAGAGAGCAAGAACTAAAAAGTCGATTTGAGCAGACTGCCAGGAGTCTGTTGACAAATTTCAAGGGGTTAATTTATATATTAAAAACTTCGATGATAGCATTGATGATGACAAACTGAAGGAACTCTTTTCAGAGTTTGGTTCTATCACATCATGCAAGGTTATGCGTGATCCCAGTGGAATAAGCAGAGGATCCGGATTTGTTGCCTTTTCAACTCCTGAAGAAGCTTCTCGAGCTCTTTCCGATATGAACGGGAAAATGGTGATCAGCAAGCCACTCTACGTTGCGCTTGCACAGCGTAAAGAAGAGAGAAGAGCAAGGTTACAGGCCCAGTTTTCGCAGATGAGGCCTGTTGCAATGCCAGCGTCAATCGCTCCGCGTATGCCAATGTATCCTCCTGGTGCTCCTGGTATGGGACAGCAGTTATTCTATGGTCAAGCTCCTGCTATGATTCCTCCCCAGGCTGGATTTGGTTATCAGCAGCAGCTTGTTCCTGGAATGCGCCCTGGGGGTGGTCCTATGCCGAATTTCTTTGTGCCACTAGTCCAACAGGGTCAGCAGGGCCAACGTCCAGGTGGCAGACGAGGATCGGGTCCGGTGCAACAAACTCAGCAGCCTGTGCCGATGATGCAGCAGCAAATGGTACCAAGGGGACGGATGTATCGGTATCCTCCTGGCCGTAATGTGCAAGATGTGCCCATGCCTGGTGTTGCTGGAGGGATGCTTTCTGTTCCATATGACATGGGTGGCATGCTTCCTAGAGATGCTGCTATTCCACAGCCTATGCCAATTACTGCTCTGGCTTCTGCACTCGCAAATCAACTCCTGAACAACAGAGGACGATGTTGGGTGAGAACTTGTACCCTCTTGTTGATCAGCTGGAGCACGAACATGCTGCCAAAGTTACAGGCATGCTTCTGGAGATGGACCAAACAGAGGTTCTGCATTTGCTTGAATCACCTGATGCTTTGAAAGCAAAGGTTGCCGAGGCTATGGATGTCCTGAGGAATGTTCAGCAGGCTAACAGCCCAGCCGACCAACTTGCCTCACTGTCGCTCAATGAAAACCTTGTTTCTTGAAAACTATTATGGTGTTTAAAGTGATTGCAGTTGTGGCCCTGCCTATCTGAATCAACTTTTTGCTAGCGAGGGTACTGAATTTAGGATGAATTTTTTGGATAATTTATCTAGGGTCTTTAATTTTTGAGAGATTGTCGTTTGGTTTCGTAATCATTTTTTGACTTCTAAGATCGGTTGGTGCTTTAAAAAAAAAAAAAAAAAAAATTAACATACCTCGAGAGCTCATTCATCAATTTGAAACACCAACCTCTCAATCAAGCTTCTGGCCGTGTGGGCTCTCTTATTGCAAGCTGTAAAGGGTCTGATATTAAACATTTTGAGTCCAGCCCATCGGATTCCTTTTAATAAAAGCTACAACATTAATTAAACTATTTGAGCTTCTACATATTTCTGCAGATATAAAAGATGTCCTTTGTCTCCATGCAAACACAAATTTGCACAACTTATAATTTGTTGAGTGAAATGATAGAGATTACATTAGTCGTTTGTTGTTTAGGTGGTACTCTTTAGAAGAAAATGACTAAAGTATTTGGAAAAATCTGGAAAAGATTAAGTCGAGGCTAGTATTGGATATTGTTTTTGTCCGTGCTGCGCGTAGCGCACCGTCCTCTTGTGCGTGTGTGATTTGAACCAAACCCACAAACATGTAGGTCTTCACCCCTTTAAAAATTTTGGTGCCACAAGGGCCAAAGCCCAGCCCCATTAGTCCAACTTGGGATTTATAAGTAGAGCAATCTTTGGCTTTTCCTCCTATGTGGGATGGAGCTTTTCTACTTCCCCACATTTTACATACCAATTTCGTTTTAAGTGGCTAACTTGTAGCATTAATTTCTCATTCATCCGGAATTGGTTTTTGAGAAATTTCAAATGTCAATCTCATCTGCTCACTTAGCAGAATTTTAATATATAATTTAATTCAATTTTCCACTAATGGAAACCACTTAAATATTTGGTTAAAATTGGGTCAACACCCAATTTCTCAAACCAAAATTCCAACAACCCCCACATGAATGAAATTAATGTATACATGTATGCAAATTCGCTTGAAAGTCTAGGTGAACTGTTATTTCATCTGGATAGGTAGCTTGTGGCTTTGAACCTTCCTTAGTAAAATACTATCGAATTTACTAGTTGCTTAATGACGCGATGTCTTGAACTACTCATCCATTTGTATAAACTGAGACAACAGTACTTACACAATAACAATTCTACACTTGTTGTTCTCACGTTGTGTACATTTTGGCTCTGGACCATATCTTAGATTCATAAGTATTTTTTTGAAGTGGACATTACCCTTATATAGGTGATCTCCTATTGAAGAATATCCTGCCATACTTCACCTTTCGGTATAAGAATCATTAAAAGTCTTAAAATTAACCTCACCACATTCAGCAGATTTCTATTTCATTTGGAAGTTCCGGGAATGGGCTTACACATATTTTAAGTGTTCATCTGAATATTCATAACTTAGTTGTGTCATTGAACCAAGGCCTTGGGATCTCCAATTCACAAGGTTGGGTTACCGCTATGAACATTCTTTATTTTGTTTAAACACATTCTTCTTAATAATTTATACAATTGATCTCGATTTATTCCTTTTGTGAGTGGATCTGCTAGGTTTACCTTTGAATTCACGTAGTCAATCGAAATAACCCCATTCTAAATCAATTGTCGAATGGTATTGTGTCTTTGACGAACATGTTTAGACTTACATCTTTCCTTTGCAAGAAAATACATCGTTTATAAATACAATATTTCTTGATTTAATGATCGTACCATCATTTATATCATGAATGCTAAATTTATTTTCTTGGGTGCTTCTACTCTAGCCAAAGCACCCCCGCACTTCAAGGTATTATCCTTTATGTGATTTGCTAAAGTAAAACTTCCCCTTCTAACTTCTGGCATCATTGTTCAACACAAGATTATCGAGAACTTTTATGGCTCTTGCCCGCTTTCCTTTAATTTTGTTATAACCTTGTCCCAATAATACAGTTAAAACCTCGTTCTACCAGATTTTAGACCATAGTTCCAACAACTCCATTAAAATATTTTACAAGGTGTGTAACCTTTGGTGTTATCACATCTTCAGTAACACTTCAGACTTAACTTGTTACTGTGTCTGCCTCTAGTGTTACAATACTTTGGGCAACACTTCATGCAACTATAGTTTTGGTGTTATAATCTTATAATCCAGAAATTTACCGACAATAAATTTTATTGTGCCGGTATCTTTTGTTTTATATTTCTTCTCCAACGAGTCCCACAACTCCTTGTATGTTTTGAACGAACTGTAGACATTATAGAGTGTGTCTTCCATCCTGTTCAAAACATAGTTCCAACAAAGAAAATTGTTGTTAGCCAAACATCCACAACGATCCTCCTTTGGTTGTCGGATTCCTCATCGCCAACGGTAGGGGGTCCTCCTTCATGAAACGGGATAGAGCCAAGGTAGTGAGATAAAAGAACACATTCTGTTGCCATCCTTTGAAGTCAACACCGGAGAACTTCGCCTGTTTCTCACCATGAGCAGGAGCATCAGCCATCAGAGTGAATGAAACAGATGTCATCGTCTTGAAAACAACAGTAAAATTTTGTCTTGTAATTGTTGTATGGTTGTACTGTTTAGAAGAAAATATTGGACATCTAGTGCTACCGGATTGACGAATGTCCCCACAAACCAACACGAGTCTTTTCTAGCGCTTTGTCCTCACTCACGCACCCTAGAAAACATCCTGGGGTCACCCATCCCATGTCTACTCCGTGCTAAGCACGCTTAACCTCAGAGTTTCTATGTAATGAGCACCAGAAAAGAAGATGCATCTGTTGGTATAGGTAGTCCAAATCAAATCCTTTAAGTTATCATTTAACTATGCAATCCAACACTCACGAGTTCAAATTGTGGGTCGCGCCTCGTGCTTCTTTTAAAGCCCATTGCAGGCAGGATGCTGGACCAAATCCCAACAATCCCCCTCCCAAAGACTGCCAAAGATCTCGCTCCGCTTGAAACCTCCGTTGCCCACCAAACTTCCTCAGTTTTAACGCCAACTTATTCAATTCAAGCGTCGCGTCACGCCAGCCTCTCGCCACCGCCACCCAAAGAACCTACACCTTCGTTCGGTTCGATGTTTTACCTTAGTTCGCCATCCGGCAACCTACCGTCGCTTCGTCCATTTATCGCGCCAAAGATCTCGTTCCACCGCTCCTAGCAACCTCCACTGCATCGTGCTTCCAAGGTAATTCGAACTCGTGACCTGCTCTGATACCACTTGTTAGTCCAAGTGGCTACGATAATCTAGATGGGGGTGAATAGATTATCCCAGTTTTTCAGATTTTGCCCTCTTTTTCGAATAATCAAGCAAGGATGAAAACTAAAATATGGAAAATAAACAATACACGTCGATTTAAAGAGCTTCACCCCACCTAGGGACTACGTGCTCTACCACCCCAGTATATCCGAGATGGGTTTCAAAAAAGAAAAAGAATTTTATTAATTACCAAAATTAATACAACACCACCTTGAGGATTACCACAATCCTCTTACAACACCTTCATGTTAAGATAAAATATTTTTATCATGATTTTGATGATTGTGTTTAAATGTATTTTTATACCAAAATAATGTCCCTAAATGTTGTCCAAATACTTCCGATTGATTTAAAATATTTTTACCATTTTTCGGAGTATTTCTTGGAGTTTATTTTGGATAAAAATTGGACAACACTTTTTTTGTGCTCGACCTGGCCGCCCCATAGGGAAACCCGCACCGAGTTGAGTTTTGAAAAGAAAATGGGACGTTTTAAAAATAGGGGAGGGCGACCGGTCGACCCGGAGGTCGACCGGTACCTGGGAAGCCCTCCTCAAGAACAGACTTCTCTGTTTCGATTTCTGACAATCCCCAACCGGTCAAGCATAAGGGCGATCGGTCGAACCCCCCTTCGACCTATCCCCCTGTGTATAAATTGCAGCAAACTCATTTCAAACTTATCTCTGCGCGACCGGTCGAACCCCTCTTTTATCAGCAAACTATCCGTTGCATTTTAAGACAACTTTTCCCTAATTTGTGGGATTGATTTCTAACAGCTATAATCTTGATTTTAAATGGTTTATTTTGCAGAAAATCACTCCCCAAGGAGGAGCTTATGTCTGGAAATTAAGCCAAGACCTCTCCTATAAATAGAGGTTTCATTCAAGCAACAAGACATAACACAACATACAAGCAAAGAGCATACAAGCAAACACTTTCATATCTTGTTGTATTCTAGCCTAAGTACTTTCACTTGCACACTTTTGAGGTCTAGGTTTTTGAGACTTGATTACACTTGTACTCAATCTTTGTATTGGTTTTATAGAGTTGTAATCTTGAATTTGTCAATCATCCAAAACAGGATATCCTTGTTGTTGTTCTTGTGGTAAGAGCACACTTGGGTGATCTTAGGTGTTGAAGAGTGTGGTACTCTTCATAGGTGTTGAAGGAAGATTGTGGTAATCTCCTTGAAGGTGTTGTAAGAGGATTGTGGTAATCCTCAAGGTGGTGTTGTATTAATTTTGGTAAACTCTTTTTCCTTTTTGGAACCCATCCCGGATATACTGGGGTGGTAGAGCACGTAGTCCCTAGGTGGGGTGAAGCTCTTTAAATCGATGTGTGTTGTTTATTTTCTGAACCTTTATTTTCATTATTGCTTGATTATTCGAAAAAGAGGGCAAATCTGAAAAACCGGGATAATCCATTCACCCCCCCTTTAGATTATCGTAGCCACTTGGACTAACAAGTAATATCAAAGCCAAACTCTTTGGCTAGCTTGTTCCGAGTAAATAGAAAATATCCATGGCTACGAATGACGCTTATCTCACCACCGGCGCCTCCACCAACAAGCCACCACTATTCGACGCCAACAACTACGCATTTTGGAAAGACCGTATGGAGTGCTTTCTACAAGGGTGTGGGTTCGACATTTGGAATGTGGTCATTGAAGGAGTTGCTCAACCAACCAAGAAATTGGAGGACGGCACCTCGGCTCCTAAACCTTCCAAGGAGTTCGATGAAAATGACAAGAAAGCCTTCTCTCTAAACGGTAATGCCTTAAATATTTTGCATTGTTCTCTTACCGCCACCGAGTATAATCGCATAAGAGGCATAAGGTTGGCACATGAAGTTTGGGAAAAATTGGAGACTATTTATGAAGGGACTAAGAAGGTCAAGCAAGCAAGAAAGACCATGCTTGTTAAAGATTTTGAAAACTTTAACATGCATGATGGTGAAAGCATCTCTAAGATGGTGGAAAGGCTTGACAACATTGTCAATCCTCTTGTGGCCCTCGGTAAAGTCATCTCCGAAGAAGACAAGGTGACTAAGGTATTGAATGTTCTTCCCGGCTCATGGTCCAAAAAGGTGACGGCTATCACGGAGGCACAAAATCTTGAGACACTCAAGTTCGACGAGCTCATCGGGAATTTCCTCATCTATAAAGTCTATTTCAAGGAAAGGAAAAATTCCAAACCATCCATAAATCAATCGGGTATGCAAATTATTTCTAAAGGTCTTGCTTCTTCTCCTAATAATGCATACTATGATAATGATGATGATGATGAGGAGACGGCCGCACTTGTTCGAAAATTTGCAAAATTTGTGAATAAAAACAAAGCAAGAAAACCGAGAGATAATGCTTGCTTTAAATGCAGAAAACTCGGGCACTTCATTGCTGATTGCCCAAAACTCGATGAGGAGGAACAAAAGAAAAAGAAGCCTTTTTCGAAAAAGAAGGCTCTAAATGCGAAGGTCAAAACTTGGGATGAACTACTTAAAACAACCGACGAGGAAGGAGAAACCGAACATGGTCTTATGGCCATAGACGATGAAAATAATAAGGTACGCTTTAACTCTTCTACCTCCTCCTTAGTTGATAAATTGTAATATGATTTTGATGAATTGCAAATTGAGTTTCAAAATTTGATTGTTAAATACAAGTCTTTGAAAAATGAGCATAAAGAGCTTAAAATTGAAAAGGAAAAATTATTTACCTCTTATAAATCTCTTGACAAAGCTCATGCTCTTACTCTTAATAGAGTTCACTCTCTTGAAACCGAAAAAGAATCGCTCACCAAAGATCTTGAATGTTTGAAAAAGGATATGCATCGTTTTAACATAAGCACGGATAAAGTTACAAAAATTTTAGATGCACAAAGAAGTGAGCATTCCAAATTAGGACTTGGTTATAAACCATTTCAAAATGTTTCTAAGAAAAATAACCAAGGTCCGACTTTCGTACATGGTAGTAGCTCTTATACTCCTACTTGTTTTTATTGTGGCAAAGTTGGACATTATGCTAACAATTGCAAATTGATAAATAGCTCTAGTCATGTTTGAAGACCCAAAGGTCTCAAGACTAACCCCCATGGACCCCAAAATTATAGGGTACCTAAAAGAAATTTTTTTGTAGGTAATAGGGGCTATAACAACCATGGAAGATTCAAAATGGCTCGTGGACAGCGGATGTTAATGCCATATGACCGGGAGGAGAGAACTTTTTACCAACATCAAGCTCCAAGAAGAGGGTATGGTCATGTTCGGCAATGGCAAAGGAAGAATTCTTGGAAATGGAGAAATTGGTAACTCTTCTTTCTCTCTTAGTAATGTTCTTTTAGTAGAAGGGCTTAAGTTTAATTTGATAAGTGTTAGCCAACTTTGCGATTCAAATTATGATATTTCTTTCAATAAAGAAAAATGCCTTATTCTTAAAAATGGTAAAATTATTTGTGAAGCAAATAGAAAAGACAATCTTTACAAAATTTGTACAAGTGATTTGGTTAGTCAAAATGTTTCTTGTCTTGTCGCCAATAATGATTTAAATAGTTTATGGCATAGGCGACTTGGACATGTTGGATACAAGAATTTGAAAAATATTTACAAAAACCAACATGTAAAAGGACTACCCAAATTAAATTTTGAAAATCTTGGCTTATGTGACACTTGTCAAAAGACCAAATTAGTTAAAAGTAGTTTCAAGTCCGAAAATGAAATTTCCACAACCAAACCCCTACAATTGCTTCACCTTAATTTGTATGGGGATATTGGTACGGCTAGTCTAAGTGGAAAACATTACATTTTAGTTATTGTCGATGATTTTTCTGGATATACTTGGGCTCTTTTTCTTACCAATAAAAGCGATGCCGTTAATGAGTATGTTAAGTTGTTTAGACTTATTGAAAATGAAAAGGAAGATACTATTAAGTCTATCCGAAGTGATCGAGGTGGAGAATTTGATGGCGAATTTAGAGTCTTTTGTGAAACCAAGGGATATGCACATAATTTTCCGGCTCCAAGGACACCTCAACAAAATAGAGTAGCCGAAAGAAAAAATTGGACACTACAAGAGATGAGTCGGTCCTTGCTCAATGAATTCTCTCTTCCAAAATATTTTTGGGCCGAAGCCGTAAGTACCGCTTGCTATGTCATTAATCGGGTTTATATTCGTCCTAAAATGAATAAAATTCCATATGAGCTTTGGAAAGGAAGAACTCCAAATATTAGTTACTTCAAAATATTTGGATGTAAGTGTTTTATTTTGAATACTAAGGATCAATTGGACAAACTTGATCCTAAAGCCGATGAAGGAATATTTATGGGGTATTCTACAAAAAGCAAAGCATATCGGGTTTACAATAAGACTAGTGGGGTTGTTGAAGAATACATCCATGTCAAATTCAACGAAGCTTCGGGTGTTGAAAGGATACCCAATGATGAAAGTGATGAAGAGGATATTATTGAACTCGTTGTTCAAAATGATGCTCAAAATAATCAACCTTCTACTTCAATTGATCAACCATCCACTTCTAATGTTCCTCAAGAAGATAGAGGTGACATTTTGGATCTTCCCGTGGCATTGAAATTTAAGGGAGATCATCCAAAAGATCTTATCATTGGTGATCCCCTTGATAGAGTGATGACCCGAAGAGGATTTGCCGAGAAAGCTCTTATATCTCGAAAAGAGCCTAAAATACCAAGGAGGCTATTGAGGATGAGGATTGGTTTTTGGAGATGCAAGAAGAGTTGAATCAATTTGAAAGAAATGATGTATGGGAATTGGTACCTTGTCCTCCATCTCAAACTATTATTAGTACTAAATGGGTATTCCGGAACAAACTTGATGATCAAGGTAACATTGTTCGAAACAAGGCAAGGTTAGTAGCTCAAGGGTATTGTCAAGAAGAAGGTATTGACTATGATGAAACTTTTGCACCCGTAGCACGTTTAGAAGCTATTCATATTTTACTTGTCTATTCTTGTTTCAAAAATTTCAAGTTTTACCAAATGGATGTTAAATCTGCTTTCTTAAATGGTATCATTCAAGAAGAAGTCTATGTAAAACAACCTCTGGGGTTTGAAAATTTTTCTAGGCCTAATGATGTTTATAAACTTAAAAATGCCTTGTATGGTTTAAAACAAGCACCCCGTGCATGGTATGATAGACTTAGCTCTTTTCTTTTACAAAATGGTTTTACAAGAGGTAAAGTTGATACTACTCTCTTTGTTTTTGAAAAAGGGCAAGATTGTTTACTTGTGCAAATTTATGTTGATGATATCATCTTTGGTGCTACTAATGAATCTTTGTGCAAGAAATTTTCTAAGTTGATGCAAGGTGAATTTGAAATGAGCATGATGGGGAGCTTAATTTCTTCCTTGGACTTCAAATTAAGCGTGCAAGAGGGTATCTACATTTCGCAATCTAAATATACAAAAGAACTTTTGAAAAAGTTCGGCATTGAAGAAGAAGGAAGAACGTCTCTACCCCTATGGCGACAAATGTCAAAATTGACAAAGATGAGAAAGGCAAGTCCGTAGATGAATCAAAGTATCGAGGTATGATTGGTAGTTTACTTTATTTAACCATAAGTAGACCCGACATTCTTCATGTCGTATGCCTATGTGCTCGTTTTCAAAGCAATCCGAAGAATCTCATATGAGTGTCGTTAAAAGGATTTTTCGATATTTGAAAGGCACCATTCAATATGGTCTATTTTATCCAAAGAATGAAAATTTTTCTCTTAAAGGTTATAGTGATACGGATTATGCGGGAAATATTGATGATCGGAAAAGTATTTTAGGATCTGTCAATTTTAGGCGATTGCCTAGTATCTTGGTTTTCAAAGAAACAAAATTGTGTTTCACTTTCGACTACCGGCTTCGAATATATTTCCGCCGTTTTGTTGTACTCAACTTCTTTGGATGAAACAAACCTTAGCGGATTACAAATGTTCTTTTGAAAATGTTCCTATTTTTTATGATAACATATCCGCTATTAATATTGCTCAAAACCCGGTTCATCATAATCGTACTAAACATATTGAGATTCGACATCATTTTCTAAGGGATTGTGTTTCTAAACGAAAAATTGAGATATCTTTCGTACCATCTCAAGATCAATTGGCGGATATTTTTACAAAACCGCTATCTTCCGAGACTTTTGCATCTATACGAGCTCGGTTAGGCATAATGCATATTGAATGAGGTTTACGTTTGCATTTTGAACGGTTTTAAAAACTTAGGGGCGAAAAATCAAATTTTTGGTTACAAATTCGGATTTTGGTAAACTTGTTGAGACAAGCAGTGTCTTTGTTGGGGTGAGGGCAACCGGACGGACCTCACCTCGGCCGCTTTCGCCCTCACCCGTCGACCGATCGCAAGATTGCCATTTTATGGTTTAAAACGTCTTGTCTTGACTTAGCCATTTTGGCTCAAAATGTTCATTTTTCGTCCCCTTCGCTAATTGCACACAACTTTCACTCAAAATTTATCTTCTTGCATACATTTCATATTTTGGACTTAATATAGCTCGATTATCATCATCATTGCTCATCTTTACCGATTGAATGGTAAGAATTCTACTTCCTTTACTCAATTGGGTTGAACCCTTGAGTTTTTGGCTTATGTGTAATTTTCTTGTTGTAAATGTCATATGATTGTGATGAGCTTATTTATTATGATGTATTATATTGTGTTTGGTATGATTTGGTGATGAAAATATTTGGCTTGCTACACTTACAAGGGCTTTATACAACTTCTTTTATTTTTCACGCCCACAAAGTGTTCGATGAAATGTCACAAAGAAAATTTTAATTTGTACATGACTCTTATGCTTTCAAATGACTTATATACTTATTACGATCATGTCTTGACAAACAAAACGAGCTTATAGTTTTCAAATGCTACATTTTTCCCACTTCCTCGGATTCTAGGCCTATTTTTTCAATGATTGATAAATCGTCTCTTTGGCGCACTTTGATATTTTTGTATGATGTTTTTATCATCCTAACATTCTTTTTGATGATTCCAAAGGGGGATAAACAGGGATTGGCTCGTTAGCTCAAAGAAGCTAATAAAAGCTCGCAATAAAAGCTATAAGCTATGGTTTTCTAATGCCATAGGTTGTGATGTATACTTAGTCCAATGGTTGTATCATGGACTTGTTTGCATAGATAATGAGTATTTGTTGTGGGGAGCTTTTAGCTCATGATATTTATGTACATCATGTAAAAGCTTGTGCTTCAAGCTTATGCAATATTTCTTATTGATGTGCTTATTGATAGGGGGAGCTTTTGTAAAATATTTCTTAAACGGATAGTTTACTCATAGAATCGGAAAATTGTTTTGTTTTTTAAAATCGTCCTCTTGAAAAGTGTTTTGGTTTGTAATCATCAAAAAGGGGGAGTTTGTTAAGATAAAATGTTTTTATCATGATTTTGATGATTGTGTTTAAATGTGTTTTTATACCAAAACAATGTCCCTAAATGTTGTCCAAATACTTCCGATTGATTTAAAATATTTTTACCATTTTTTGGAGTATTTCTTGGAGTTTATTTTCGATAAAAAATTGGACAACACTTTTGTTTCAGGCTCGACCGATCGCTATAGGGGCAACCTGCACTGAGTTGAGTTTTGAAACAGTAAAACGGGACATTTGAAAAATAGGGAGGGCAACCGGTCGCCCCGAGGTCGATCGTCGGTAAGGGGCGGCGACTCGACCGACCTAGGGTGACCGTGCACTGGAAGCCCTCCTCAAGAAGGAATTCTTCTGTTTCGATTTTTGACAACCCCAGTGGTCAAGCATAAGGGCGACGGGTCGAACCCCCATTCGACCGGTCCCCCGTAGAAATTGCAGCAAACTCATTTCAAACTTATCTCTGTGACCGGTCGAACCCCTCTTTTATCAAGAAACTATCCGTTGCATTTTGAATGACTTTTCCCTAATTTGTGGGATTGATTTCTAACACTATAATCTTGATTTTAAATGGTTTCTTTTGCGAGAAAATCACTCCCCAATGAGGAGCCTATGTCCTGGAAATTAAGCCAAGACCTCTCCTATAAATAGAGGCTTCATTCAAGCAACAAGACATAACACAACATACAAGCAAAATTCGCCCCTACCGGTCGACCCCGCCCTCCTTGTTTTCCATTCCGTCCCGTTTTCTGTTTCAAAATCAACTCAGTGCAGGAGGTTGCTATGGGCGACGACCAATGAGCTTGAAATATAAATGTTGTCCAATTTTTTATCAAAAATAAACTTCAAGAAATACTCCGAAAAATAGTAAAAACATTTTAAATCGATCGGAAGTATTTGGACAACATTTAGGGACATTGTTTTGGTATAAAAACTCATTTAAACAAAATCATCAAAATCATGATAAAAACATTTATCTAACAAACTCCCCCTTTTTGATGATTACAAACCAAAATAATTTTCAAGAGGACGATTTCGAAAACAAAACAATTTTCCGGTCTATGAGTAAACTATCCGTTTAAAAGCATTTTACAAAAGCTCCCCCTATCAACAAGCACATCAATAAGAAATATTGCATAAGCTAGAAGTACAAGCTTTTACAAGATGAATATAACCAGCATGAGCTTAGAAGCTCCCCCTGTCAAAAATACTCATAATTCATGCAAATAAGTCCATAATACAAGCCATAGACTAAATATTCTTTACAACTTATGACATTAGAAAGCCATAGCTTATAGCTTTTATTGCGAGCTTTTATTAGCTTCTTTTAGCTAACGAGCCAATTTCATGTTTCTCCCCCTTTGGAATCATAAAAAAGAATGTTAGGATGATAAAAACATCATACATGTATATCAAAGTGCGCCAAAGAGCCAAGTTATCAACCGTTGAAAAAATAGACGTAGAATCCGAATAGCAATGGGAGAAATTGATCATTTGATATCCATAAGCTCGTTTTGTTTGTCAAGACATGATCTCAATAAGTGTATAAGACATTGGAAAGCATAAGAGTCATGAACGAAATGAGAATTGCTTTGTGACAATTCATCGAACACCTTGTCGACGTGAAAAATGGAAAAAGTTGTATAAAGCTCTTGTAAATGAATCAAGCCAAAAAATTTCATCACCAAATCAGTTCAAACACAATTCAATACATCATAAATAATAAGCTTATCACAATCATATGAATCTTTTATAAAAACAAATAAGTCACAATCTCAATGGTTCAACCCAATTGAGCAAAGGAAGTAGAATTCTTACCATTCAATCGGTAAAGATGGGCAATGATGATGATAATCGAGCTCTATTAAGTTCAAGACATGAAATATATGCAAGAAAACAGATTTTGAGTGAAATTTGTGTGCAATTGGCGAAGGGGCGAAAAATGAACATTTTGAGCCAAAATGGCTAAATCAAGAGTAAACGTTTTAAACCATAAAATGGCAGTGGGCGACCGGTCGAGGTGAGGTCCGACCGGTTGCCCTCACCCCAGACATCCCACTGTCTCAACTTGTTTTCCAAAATCCGAATTTTCAACCAAAAATCCGATTTTTCGTCCCTAAGTTTTAAAAACGTGCAAAATGCAAACGTAAACCTCATTCAATATGCATTATGCCTAACCGAGCTCGTATAGATGCAAAAGTCTCAGAAGATAGCGGTTTTGTAAAAATATCCGCCAATTGATCTTGAGATGGTCCGAAAGATATCTCAATTTTTCGTTTAGAAACACAATCCCTTAGAAAATGATGTCGAATCTCAATATGTTTAGTACGGTCATGATGAACCGGGTTTTGAGCAATATTAATAGCGGATATGTTATCACAAAAGATAGGAAGATTGTCAAAAGAACATTTGTAATCCGCTAAGGTTTGTTTTATCCAAAGAAGTTGTGTCTGACAAAGAAGTTAAGTCATGGAAATATATTCGGCCGTTGAAAGTGAAACACAATTTTGTTTCTTTGAAAACCAAGAAATTAGACAATCGCCCAAAAATTGACATGAGTCGGAAGTACTTTTCCGATCATCAATATTACCCACATAATCCGAATCACTATAACCTTTAAGAGAAAATTTTTTATTCTTTGGATAAAATAGACCATATTGAATAGTGCCTTTCAAATATCGAAAAATCCTTTTAACGACACTCATATGAGATTCTTTGGGATTGCTTTGAAAACGAGCACATAGGCATACGACATGAAGAATGTTCGGTCTACTTACGGTTAAATAAAGTAAACTACCAATCATACCTCGATACTTTGATTCATCAACGGACTTGTATTTCTCATCTTTGTCAATTTTGACATTTGTTGCCATAGGGGTAGAGACGGTTCTTCCTTCTTCAATGCTGAACTTTTTCAAAAGTTCTTTTGTATATTTAGATTGCGAAATGTAGATACCTTCTTGGCATTGCTTAATTTGAAGTCCAAGAAAGAAATTAAGCTCCCCCATCATGTTCATTTCAAATTCACCTTGCATCAACTTAGAAAATTTCTTGCACAAGGATTCATTAGTAGCAACAAAAATAATATCATCAACATAAATTTGCACAAGTAAACAATCTTGTCGTTTTTCAAAAACAAAGAGAGTAGTATCAACTTTACCTCTTGTAAAACCATTTTGCAAAAGAAAAGAGCTAAGTCTATCATATCATGAACGAGGTGCTTGTTTTAAACCATACAAGGCCTTTTTAAGTTTATAAATATCATTAGGCCTAGAACAATTTTCAAACCCCGGAGGTTGTTTTACATAGACTTTTTCTTGAATAAAACCATTTAAGAAAGCGGATTTAACATCCATTTGGTAAAGCTTGAAATTTTTGAAACAAGAATAGGCAAGTAAAATACGAATAGCTTCTAAATGTGCTACGGGTGCAAAAGTTTCATCATAATCAATACCTTCTTCTTGACAATACCCTTGAGCTACTAACCTTGCCTTGTTTGAACAATGTTGCCTTGATCATCAAGTTTGTTAGGGATACCCATTTAGTACCAATAATAGTTTGAGATGGAGGACAAGGTACCAATTCCCATACATCATTTCTTTCAAATTGATTCAACTCTTCTTGCATTTCCAAAAACCAATCCTCATCCTCAATAGCCTCCTTGGTATTTTTAGGCTCTTTTTGAGATATAAGAGCTTTCTTGGCAAATTTTCTTCGGGTCATCACTTTATCAATGGGATCACCCATAATAAGATCTTTTGGGTGATCTCCCTTAAATTTCAATGCTACGGGAATATCCGAAGTATCACCTCTATCTTCTTGAGGAACATTTGAAGTGGATGGTTGATCATTTGATGTAGAAGGATGATCATTTTGAGCATCATTTTGAACAATGGGTTCAATAATATCCTCTTCATTACTTTCATCATTGGGTATCCTTTCAACAGCCGAGGCTTCATTGAATTTTACATGAATAGATTCTTCAACAACCCCACTAGTTTTATTGTAAACCCGATATGCTTTGCTCTTCGTTAAATACCCCTTAAATATTTCTTCATCGGCTTTAGGATATTCAAGTTTGTCCAATTGATCCTTAGTATTCAAAATGAAACACTTACATCCAAATATTTTGAAGTAGTTAATATTAGGAGTTCTTCCTTTCCAAAGCTCATATGGAGTTTTATTCATTTTAGGACGAATATAAACTCGATTAACGACATAGCAAGCGGTACTTACGGTTTCGGACCAAAAATATTTTGGAAGAGAGAATTCATTGAGCATGGACCGACTCATCTCTTATAGTGTCCGATTTTTCCTTTCGGCTACTCCATTTTGTTGAGGTGTCCTTGGAGCCGACAAATTATGTGCATATCCCTTGGTTTCACAAAAGACTCTAAATTCACCATCAAATTCTCCACCTCGATCATTTCGAATAGACTTAATAGTATATTTCTTTTCATTTTCAATAAGTCTACACAACTTAACAAACTCATTAACGGCATCATTTTTATTGGTAAGAAAAAGAGCCCAAGTATATCTAGAAAAGTCATCGACTATAACGAAAGTGTAATGTTTTCCACTTAGACTCGTCGTACAAATATCCCCATACAAATCTAAATGAAGAAGTTGTAGAGGCTTGGTTGTGGAAATTTCATTTTTGGGCTTAAAACTCCTTTTAACTAATTTGTTCTTTTGACAAGTGTCACATAAGCCAAGATTTTCAAAATTCAATTTTGGTAGTCCTTTTACATGTTGGTTTTTGTAAATATTTTTCAAATTCTTGTATCCAACATGTCCAAGTCGCCTATGCCATAAACTCGTTAAACCATTATTGGTGACAAGACAAGAAATATTTTGACTAACCAAATCACTTGTACAAATTTTGTAAAGATTGCCTTTTCTATTTGTTTCACAAATAATTTCATCATTTTTAAGAATAAGGCATTTTTCTTTATTAAAAACAACATTATAATTTGAATCACAAAGTTGGCTAACATTTATCAAATTAAACTTAAGCCCTTCTACTAAAAGAACATTACTAAGAGAGAAAGAAGAGTTACCAATGTCTCCATTGCCAATAATTTTTCCTTTGCCATTGCCGAACATGACCATACCCTCTTCTTGGAGCTTGATGTTGGTAAAAAGTTCTCTCTTTCCGGTCATATGGCGTGAACACCCACTGTCCACGAGCCATTTTGAATCCTCCATGGTTGTTATAGCCCCTATGACATATAAAAGAATTATTTTTAGGTACCCTGTAGTTTTGGGGTCCATAGGGGCTAGTCTTGAGACCTTTGGGTCTCCAAACATAGCTAAAATTGTTCTTCAATTTACAATGGCTAACATAGTGACCAACTTTACCACAATAAAAACAAATAATATCATGGGCACTATTAGCACGTACAAAAGTCGGACCTTGGTCATTTTTCATTGAAATAGGTTGAAAAGGTTTATAGCCAAGTCCTAATTTGGAATGCTCACCTCTTTGTGCATCTAAAATTTTTGTAACTTTGTCCGTGCTTATGTTAAAACGATGCACATCCTTTTTTAAACATTCAAGATCTTTGGTGAGCGATTCTTTTTCGGTTTCAAGAGTATGAACTCTAGTAAGAGTAATAGCATGAGCTTTAACAAGAGATTCATAAGAAGTAAATAATTTTTCCTTTTCAATTTTAAGCTCTTTATGCTCCTTTTTCAAAGTCTTGTATTTAACAATCAAATTTTGAAACTCTATTTGCAATTCATCAACGTCACATTGCAATTCATCAACTAAGGAGGAGGTAGAAGAGTTAGAGCGTACCTCATTGTTTTCATCTTCTATGGCCATAAGACCATGTTCGATTTCTCCTTCCTCGTCGGTTGTTTCAAGTAGTTCATCCCAAGTTTTGACCTCCACATTTAGAGCCTTATTTTTCGAAAAAGGCTTCTTTTTCTTTTGTTCCTCCTCATCGAGTTTTGGGCAATCGGCAATAAAGTGCCCGGGTTTTCCGTATTTAAAGCAAGCATTATCTCTCGGTTTTCTTGCCTTATTTTTATTCACAAATTTTGCAAATTTTCGAGCAAGTGCGGCCGTCTCCTCATCATCATCATTATCATAGTATGCATTATTAGAAGAAGAAGCAAAACCTTTAGGAATATTTTGCATACCCGATTGATTGATGGTTGGTTTGAAATTTTTCCTCTCCTTGAGATAGACTTCATTGATGAGGAGGTTCCCAATGAGCTCGTCAAACTTGAGTGTCTCAAGATTTTGTGCCTCTGTGATTGCCGTCACCTTTTCGAACCATGAGCCGGGAAGAGCATTCAATACCTTAGTCACCTTGTCTTCTTCGGAGATGAATTTACCGAGGGACACAAGTGTTAGATAAATATTTTTATCATGATTTTGATGATTTTGTTCAAATGAGTTTTTATACCAAAACAATGTCCCTAAATGTTGTCCCAACACTTCCGATCGATCTAAAATGTTTTTTACTATTTTTGGAGTATTTCTTGAAGTTTATATTCGATTTAAAATTGGACAACACTTTTGTTTCAGCTCGACCAGGTCGCCCTATAGGGCAACCCGTACTGAGTTGAGTTTTGAAAAGAAAATGGGATGTAAGAGAAAATGGGGAGGGCGAGGTGAGGGCGACCGGTCGACCAGGCAGGCCGTGCACTGGAGTGCCCTCTCAAATGCGGACTTCTCTGTTTTGATTTTCTATCAACCCCAACCGGTCAAGACCAAGAGGGCGACCGGTCGAACCCCCTTCGACCGGTCTCCTGTGTAAAAATTCGCGAGAATTCAATTTCAATCTTATCTCTGTGCGGCCGGTCGAACCCCCATTTATCAAAGAAACTATCCGTTGCATTTTTGAATGACTTTTCCCTATTTTGTGGGATTGATTTCTAACAGACTATATTGATGATTTTAAATGGTTTTTTTGCAGCAAATCACTCCCCCGAGGAGGAGCCAATGTCGGAAATCAAAGCCAAGACCTCTCCTATAAATAGAGGCTTCATTCAAGCAACAAGATACAACACTCCATACAAGCAAAGAGCAAACAAAGCAAACACTTTCATATATCTTGTTGTATTAGCCTTAGCACTTTCACTTGCACAAATTTGAGGTCTAGGCTTTCAATTCTTGATTACACTTGTACTCATATTGTATCAATCATTATTGAGTTGTAATCTTGATTTTGGTCATCATTCAACACAAGACATCCTTGTGAGTATTCTTGTGGTAAGAATACACTTGGGTGATCTAGGTGATAGGTGTTTGAAGGTTGTGGTAATCTTCAAAGGTGTTGTAAGAGGATTGTGGTAATCCTCAAGGTGGTGTAAGAGGGTTGTGGTAATCCTCAAGGTATTGTATTAATTTTTGGTAAATTAATAATATCTTTTTTTTTTCTTTTGAAATCCATCCCGGATATACTGGGGTGGTAGAGGATTAGGCCCTAGGTGGGTTGAACCTCTTTAAATCGACGAGTGTTGTTTAATTTCTGCATTTACATTCTCGTCTTTGTTTGATTATTCGAAAAAGAGGGCAAAATCTGAAAAACCGAGATAATCTATTCACCCCCCTCTAGATTATCGTAGCCACTTGGACTAACAAGTGGTATCAAAGCCAAACTCTTTGGCTAGCTCGTTCCGAGTAAAGAGGAAAGATCCATGGCTACGAATGACGCTTATCTCACCACCGGTGCCTCCACCAACAAGCCACCATTGTTCGACGCCAACAACTACGCATTTTGGAAAGACCGTATGGAGTGCTTTCTACAAGGGTGCGGGTTTGACATATGGAATGTGGCTATTGAAGGAGTTGATCAACCAACGAAAAAAATGGAGGATGGCACCTCGGCTCCTAAACCTTTCAAGGAGTTCGATGAAAATGATAAGAAGGCTTTCTCTCTAAACGGTAAGGCCTTAAATATTTTGCATTGCTCACTTACCGCCACCGAGTACAATCGCATACGAGGCATAAGGTCGGCACATGAGGTTTTGGAAAAATTGGAGACTATATATGAAGGGACAAAGAAGGTCAAGCAAGCTAGAAAGACCATGCTTGTTAAAGACTTTGAAAACTTTAACATGTATGATGGTGAAAGCATCTCCAAGATGGTGGAAAGGCTTGACAACATTATCAATCCTCTTGTGGCCCTCGGTAAAGTCATCTCGAAGAAGACAAAGTGACTAAGGTATTGAATGCTCTTCCCGGCTCATGGTCCGAAAAAGGTGACGGCAATCACGGAAGCACAAAATCTTGAGACACTCAAGTTTGACGAGCTCATCGGGAACCTCCTCATCTATGAAGTCTATCTCAAGGAAAGGAAAAATACCAAACCAACCATCAATCAATCGGGTATGCAAAATATTCCTAAAGGTCTTGCTTCCTCTTCTAATAATGCATACTATGATAATGATGATGATGATGAGGAGACGGCGCACTTGTTCGAAAATTTGCAAAATTTGTGAATAAAAATAAAGCAAGAAAACCAAGAGATAATGCTTGCTTTAAGTGCGGAAAACCCGGGCACTTCATAGCCGATTGCCCAAAACTCAATGAGGAGGAACAAAAGAAAAAAGCCTTTTCCAAAAAGAAGGCTCTAAATGCGGATGTCAAAACTTGGGATGAGCTACTCGAGACATCCGACGAGGAAGGTGAAACCGAACATGGTCTTATGGCTATAGGCGATGAAAATAATGAGGTACGCTCTAACTCCTCTACCTCCTCCTTAGTTGATGAATTGCAATGTGATTTTGATGAGTTGCAAAATGAATTTCAAAAATTGATTGTTAAATACAAGAGTTTAAAGAAGGAGCATAAAGAGCTTAAAATAGAAAAGGATAAATTATTTACATCTTATGAGACTCTTGATCATGTTCATGCTATTACCCTTACTCAAATTCAAACTCTTGAAACCGAGAAACAAATGCTCACTAATGATATTGATAATTTGAAAAAGGATGTGCATCGTTTTAATTTAAGCACGGATAAGGTTACTAAAATTTTAGATGCGCAAAGAGGTGAGCATTCAAAACAAGGACTTGGTTACAAACCATTTCAAAAGTCTTTAAGAAAAATGACCAAGGTCCGAATTTTGTACGTGCTAAAAGTGCCCATAATATTATTTGCTTTTATTGTGGTAAAGTTGGTCACTATGTTAGCAATTGTAAATTGAAGAACAATTTTAGCTTTGTTTGGAGACCCAAAGGTCTCAAGGCTAACCCCATGGACCCCAAAACTATAGGGTACCTAAAAATGGTTCGTTTGTAGGTAATAGGCGCTACAACAACCATGGAGGATTCGAAATGGCTCGTGGACAGCGGATGTTCACGCCATATGACGGAAAGAGAGAACTTTTTACCAACATCAAGTTCCAAAAAGAGGGTATGGTCATGTTCGGCAATGGCAAAGGAAGAATTCTTGGAAATGGAGAAATTGGTAACTCTTCTTTCTCTCTTAATAATGTTCTTTTAGTAGAAGGGCTTAAATTTAATTTGATAAGTGTTAGCCAACTTTGTGATTCAAATTATAATGTTGTTTTCAATAAAGAAAAATGCCTTATTCGTAAAAATGATGAAATTATTTGTGAAGCAAATAGAAAAGGCAATCTTTACAAAATTTCTACTAGTGATTTGGTTAGTCAAAATGTTTCTTGTCTTGTCGCCAACAATGATTTAACGAGTTTATGGCATAGGCGACTTGGACATGTTGGATATAAAAGTTTGAAAAATATTTACAAAAACCAACATGTAAAAGGACTACCCAAATTGAATTTTGAAAATCTTGGCTTATGTGACACTTGTCAAAAGAACAAATTAGTTAAGAGTAGTTTTAAGCCCAAAAATGAAATTTCCACAACCAAGCCTCTACAACTTCTTCACCTAGATTTGTATGGGGATATTGTGCGGCTAGTCTAAGTGAAAAACATTACACTTTTGTAATTGTTGATGATTTTTCTAGATACACTTGGGCTCTTTTTCTTGCAAATAAAAGCGATGCCGTTAATGAGTTTGTTAAGTTGTGTAGACGCATTGAGAATGAAAAGGAAGATACTATTAAAACTATTCGAAGTGATCGGCGGAGAATTTGACGGTGAGTTTAGAGTCTTTTGTGAAACCAAGGGATATACACACAATTTTTCGGCTCAAGGACACCTCAACAAAATGGTGTAGCCGAAAGGAAGAATCGGACACTTCAAGAAATGAGTCGGTCCATGCTAAATGAATTTTCACTTCCAAAATATTTTTGGGCGAAGCGTAAGTACCGCTTGCTATGTCATTAATCGAGTTTATATTCGTCTAAAATGAATAAAACTCCATATGAGCTTTGGAAAGGAAGAACTCCAAATATTAGTTATTTCAAAATATTTGGATGTAAGTGCTTTATTTTGAATACTAAGGATCAATTGGACAAACTTGATCCTAAGGCCGATGAAGGAATATTTATGGGGTATTCAACCAAGAGCAAAGCATATCGGGTTTACAATAAGACTAGCATGGTTGTTGAAGAATCTATTCATGTCAAATTTAATGAAGCCTCGGGTGTTGAAAGAATACCCAATGATGATAGTGATGAAGAGGATATTGTTGAACCTATTGTTCAAAGTGATGCTCATAATGATAAACCTTCTATTTCAAATGATCAACCTTCAAGTTCAAATGTTCCTCAAGAAGATAGGGGTGATACTTCGAATCTTCCCGTAGCATTGAAATTTAAGGGAGATCACCCAAAAGATCTTATTATTGGTGATCCCCTTGATAAAGTAATGACTCGAAGAAATTTTGCCGAGAAAGCTCTTATATCTCAAAAAGAGCCTAAAAATGCTAAGGAAGCTATTGAGAATGAAGATTGGTTTTTAGAAATGCAAGAGGAGTTGAATCAATTTGAAAGAAATGATGTATGGGAATTAGTACCTTGTCCTCCATCTCAAACAATTATTGGTACAAAATGGGTATTAGGAACAAACTTGATGATCAAGGCAACATTGTTCGTAATAAGGCAAGGTTAGTAGCTCAAGGGTATTGTCAAGAAGAAGGTATTGATTATGATGAAACATTTGCACCCGTAGCACGTTTAGAAGCTATTCGCATTTTACTTGCCTATTCTTGTTTTAAAAATTTCAAGCTTTACCAAATGGATGTTAAATCCGCTTTCTTAAATGGTTTTATTCAAGAAGAAGTCTATGTAAAACAACCTCCGGGGTTTGAAAATTTTTCTAGGCCTAATGATGTTTTTAAACTTAAAAAGGCCTTGTATGGTTTGAAACAAGCACCTCGTGCATGGTATGATAGACTTAGCTCTTTTCTTTTGCAAAATGGTTTTACAAGAGGTAAAGTTGATACTACTCTCTTTGTTTTTGAAAAAGGGCAAGATTGTTTACTTGTGCAAATTTATGTTGATGATATTATCTTTGGTGCTACTAATGAATCTTTGTGCAAGAAATTTTCTAAGTTAATGCAAGGTGAATTTGAAATGAGCATTATGGGAGAGCTTAATTTCTTTCTTGGACTTCAAATAAAGCAATGCCAAGAAGGTATCTATATTTCACAATCAAAATATACAAAGGAACTTTTGAAAAAGTTCGGCATTGAAGAAGGAAGAACCGTCTCGACTCTATGGCAACCAATGTCAAAATTGACAAAGATGAAAAAGGCAAGTCGGTTGATGAATCCAAGTATCGAGGTATGATTGGTAGTTTACTTTATTTAACCGCTAGTAGACCGGACATTCTTCATGCCGTATGCCTATGCGCTCGTTTTAAAGCAATCCCAAAGAATCTCATATGAGTCCGTTAAAAGGATTTTTCGATATTTGAAAGGCACTATTCAATATGGTTTATTTTATCCAAAGAATGAAAATTTTTCTCTTAAAGGTTATAGTGATTCGGACTATGCGGGAAATATTGATGATCGGAAAAGTACTTAGGATCATGTCAATTTTTAAGCGATTGCCTAGTTTCTTGGTTTTCAAAGAAACAAAATTGTGTTTCACTTTCAACTACGAAGCCGAATATATTTCCGCCGCTTTTTGTTGTACTCAACTTCTTTGGATGAAACAAACCTTAGCGGATTACAAATGTTCTTTTGAAAATGTTCTATCTTTTGTGATAACATATCCGCTATAAATATTGCTCAAAACCCGGTTCATCACAACCGTACTAAACATATTGAGATTCGACATCATTTTCTAAGGGATTGTATCTCAAAACGAAAAATTGAGATATCTTTTGTGCCATCTCAAGATCAATTAGCGGACATCTTTACAAAACCGCTAACTTCCGAGATTTTTTCGTCGATACGAGCTCGGTTAGGCATAATGCATATTGAATGAGGTCTACGTTTGCATTTTGCATGTTTTTAAAACTTAGGGGGCGAAAAAAATCGGATTTTTGGTTGAAAATTCGGATTTTAAAAAATTTGACAAAACAGTGGTGAAGAGGTTGAGGGCAACCGGTCGCCCTCAACGTCGACCAAGTCGCCCTCAACCACGACCGGTCGCCCTAGGCCAAATTTTGGTTTAAGTTCGATTCTGTCTTGACATTTGTTATTTTCACTTCTTTTTGCCATTTTTCGTCCCCTTTGCCAAATGCACACAATTTTCACTCAAAATTGATTTTCATGCATTCAATTCATATCTTGGACCTTATATAGCATGTTTATCATCATCATTGCTCATCTTTTCCGATCAAATGGTAAGAATTTTCCTTACTTTGCTCAATTGGGTTGAACCCTTGAGTTTATGGCTTTCTTGTATATTTCTTGATATTTTTTGCTTATGATCTTGATGAGCTTAGTTATTATGTTGTATTGTATGATGTGAATTGGTAATGCAATTTTTTGGCTTGGATCATTTACAAGGGCTATATACAACTCTTTTTATTTTTCACGCCCACAATGTGTTCGATGAAATGTCACAATGAATATTTCAACTTCCACATGATTCTCTCGCTTCCAAAAGTCTTCAATACTCATTGAGATCATGTTTTGGCAAATAAAACAGCGTATGAACTCTTCATGATACATTTCTCCCATTTTCCTTGGTTTTTAAGCCTAAATTGCTCAATGGTTGATAAACCATTTCTTTAAAGCGCACTTTGATATACTTCTATGATGTTTTTATCATCCTAACATTTTTTTGATGATTCCAAAGGGGAGAAACGGGAAATTGGCTCGTTAGCTCAAAGAAGCTAATAAAAGCTCATGATAGAAGCTATAAGTTATGGCTTATTAAGGCCATAAGTTGTGAAGAAAACTCATCCAATGATTGTTTTATGAACTTGTTTGCATGGATAATAAGTATTTGTGAGGGGGAGCTTCTAAGCTCATGGAGTTGTTGTTTATTTTGTAAAAGCTTGTGCTTCTAGCTTATGCAATATTTCTTATTAATGTGCTTGTTGATAGGGGAGCTTTTTGTAAAATGTTTTTAAACGGATAGTTTACTCATAAACCTAGGAAAATTATTTTGTTTTTGAAATCGTCCTCTTAAAAATTGTTTTGGTTTGTAATCATCAAAAAGGGGAGTTTGTTAGATAAATGTTTTTATCATGATTTTGATGATTTTGTTCAAATGAGTTTTTATACCAAAACAATGTCCCTAAATGTTGTCCCAACACTTCCGACCGATCTAAAATGTTTTTACTATTTTTCGGAGTATTTCTTGAAGTTTATATTCGATTTAAAATTGGACAACACTTTTGTTTCGAGGCTCGACCGGTCGCCCTATAGGGCAACCCGTACTGAGTTGAGTTTTGAAACGAGAAAATGGGACGTAAGAGAAAATGGGGGGAGGACCGGTCGACCGAGGTGGGCGGCCGGTGAGGGCGGCCGGTCGACCATGGGCGGCCGTACACAGGAGTGCCCTCTCAAATGCGGGACTTCTCTGTTTTGATTTTCTATCAACCCCAACCGGTCAAGACCAAGGGCGACCGGTCGAACCCCCCTTCGACCGGTCCCCCTGTGTAAAAATTCGCAGAATTCAATTTCAATCTTATCTCTGTGCGACCGGTCGAACCCCCTGTTTATCAGCAAACTATTCGTTGCATTTTTGCAGGATGACTTTTCCCTATTTTGTGGGATTGATTTCTAACAACTATATTGATGATTTTAAATGGTTTCTTTTGCAGCAAATCACTCCCCAAGGAGGAGCCAATGTCTGGAAATCAAAGCCAAGACCTCTCCTATAAATAGAGGCTTCATTCAAGCAACAAGATACAACACTCCATACAAGCAAAGAGCAAACAAAGCAAACACTTTCATATATCTTGTTGTATTAGCCTTAGCACTTTCACTTGCACAAATTTGAGGTCTAGGCTTTCAATTCTTGATTACACTTGTACTCATATTGTATCAATCATTATTGAGTTGTAATCTTGATTTTGGTCATCATTCAACACAAGACATCCTTGTGAGTATTCTTGTGGTAAGAATACACTTGGGTGATCTAGGTGATAGGTGTTTGAAGGTTGTGGTAATCTTCAAAGGTGTTGTAAGAGGATTGTGGTAATCCTCAAGGTGGTGTAAGAGGGTTGTGGTAATCCTCAAGGTGTTGTATTAATTTTTGGTAAATTAATAATATCTTTTTTTCTTTTGAAATCCATCCCGGATATACTGGGGTGGTAGAGGATTAGGCCCTAGGTGGGTTGAACCTCTTTAAATCGACGAGTGTTGTTTAATTTCCGCATTTACATTCTCGTCTTTGTTTGATTATTCGAAAAAGAGGGCAAAATCTGAAAAACCTAGATAATCTATTCACCCCCCCTCTAGATTATCGTAGCCACTTGGACTAACAACAAGAGGATTGACAATGTTGCCAAGCCTTTCCACCATTTTAGAGATGCTTTCACCATCATGCATGTTAAAGTTTTCAAAGTCTTTAACAAGCATGGTCTTTCTTGCTTGCTTGACCTTCTTTGTCCCTTCATATATAGTCTCTAATTTTTCCCGAACCTCATGTGCCGACCTTATGCCTCTTATGCGATTGTACTCGGTGGCGGTAAGAGAACAATGCAAAATATTTAAGGCCTTACCGTTTAGAGAGAAGGCCTTCTTGTCATTTTCATCGAACTCCTTGAAAGGTTTAGGAGCTGAGGTGCCATCCTCCAATTTCTTGGTTGGTTGAGCAACTCTTTCAATGACCACATTCCAAATGTCGAACCCGCACCCTTATAGAAAGCACTCCATACAGTCTTTCCAAAATGCGTAGTTGTTGGCGTCGAATAGTGGTGGCTTGTTGGTGGAGGCGTCGGTGGTGAGATAAGCGTCATTCGTAGCCATGGATCTTTTCTCTTTACTCGGAACGAGCTAGCCAAAGAGTTTGGCTTTGATACCACTTGTTGGACCTCTAGTGCTACCAGATTGATGACTGTCCCCACAAACCAACACGAGTCTTTTCTAGCGCGCTTTATCTCATTCACGCGCACCCTAGAAAACATCCCAGGGGGTCACCCATCCCATGTCTACTCCAGGCCAAACACGCTTAACCTCAGAGTTTCTATGTAATGAGCACGAGAAAAGAAGATGCATCTGTTGGTATAGGTAGTCCAAATCAGATCCTTTAAGTTATCCTTTAACTATGCAATCCAAAGACTCACGAGTTCAAATCGCGGGCGCGCCTGCGCTTCTTTTAAAGCCCATTCTTTGGAGGATCTTGGACCAAATCCCAATTAGAAAATGGTTAAAGTGTTTGGAAAAATCTGGACGAGATTAAGTCGAGGTCAGTATTGGATATTGTCTCCGCAAGATGAAATTGCCCCATTTAACGAAGTGCTTACGGTTCCGACAATTGTCCCTAAGATACAACGACTTTAACAGGTTCGACTTAGCAGCACATGTAAAAGTTGAACCAACAACGAACACAAGTGTTTAAGGCTTTCAAGCTTTTGGAAGAGAATAAAAACAATATGTTGTTATGCAGAATGACTTGATTTATTATCTGCAGGGAACTCATATATATAGGCATCAAGGTGCCTGATAGAAATGATATGTCTTTTGGATCGAAAAGACATGTCTACAGCCAAAACATGCACCTGGTTGCTCGAAAAGATGCATCAGTTCGAAAGTGCGCGTCCACACAAATCTGCGCGCGTTACAGGTTTCAACCACTATGCGCCCGCGGTGTGTGCCGCGCACAGTACGCGCACGCGCACGCGCACGTTGGCCCATGTTCGTGTTGCGCGCAGCGTACTGGTGCGCGCCCGCGCACCGTCCCCATGTGTGTGTGTGTTTTGAACCAAACCCACAAGCATGTATGTCCTCACCACTTTAAAAACTTTAGTGCCCCAATGGCCCAAACCCATTAGTCCAACTTAAGATTTATAAATAGAGCAATTTTTGGCTTTTCCTTCTATGTGGGATGGAGCTTTTCTCCTTCCCCATATTTTCTATTTTTCATACCAATCTCTAGTTTTAAGTGGCTAACTTGTAGCATTAATTTATCACTAGTTTTTTGCCCGTGCCTCTATTTTGTATTGTTACATGTACATTTTTCTAATAGTTCAGTGAATTATATATCTCTTGCATCGTCCCCGCGGGGAACCATCCCTGTTGGTAACCGAATAGAATATGTCCGACAATCCCTGGTTAATTTGGGGATGTGAGCTGGGATGAGGAATCTCTACTTCTTTAGAATCGGGAATGAAACAAGGACATTATTTATATGCATGTCCCCATTCCTATTCTGATTAGATAAGACAGAAATTCTCTGTTCTCATCCCTATTCCCCTCAATATGTATATTATATATTAATATTAATAATACTAAATATATTTATAATTTATTATTTTATTAATTTTAAAAATTAAACCTAAAAATATTTTTATTTTTACTTGTTCTTATTCTTTATTTCACAAATTATGGATTTATGTTATTTATGTTTTAAAAGAATAGTGATTATAAAAAGTTTAAACTTTCAAAAAATAATTAAAATATAAAGATAACTAATTTGATTATAAATCATACGATTAAACAATAAATATAAATTATTATAGACTATAAGAAAATATCTTGAAATACGAAATATTTTGTTGTGTTGTATCTATTTATGGAACATGTTTATCTATGAGAAAGTAAAAGTTTGAAAAACGTTTTAACTGCCCAAAATGATGAGTATATATATATATATATATTTTATTTATTTTTCTTTATTATGTTTTTGTTATTTATTTTTATATATGTAATATGGATATCAAACTGAATGTAATAAAATATTGATTAATTTGATATATTATACGTAAAAAACAGATCAAAAATAAAAAGTTATTAATTTTTTTTTAAAAACTAAAAACATAAATATAATAATTAATGCAGTACACACACATATTTGGAAAGCTAATGTTAAATAATTATTTTTTTATATTATTTTAAAAAGTGATTATTTAAAGAAAGTTGACTACCAAAAATAATGAAATACCAAATATTTATCACTTTTTTATTTTTACACATATCTTTTTTATTTTTTATAGTAACTAAAAAAGGGCGCGAAAAATTTTCCTTACTATTTCCAGAAGCGGCTGTTATTATATATATATAGATTCATCTGGAATTGGTTTTGAGAAATTCCAAATGTCAATTTCATCTATTTATTTAGTAGAATTTTAACATATAATTTAATTTCATTTTCTACCAATGGAAACCGCTTAAATACTTAGTCAAAATCGGATCAACACCCGATTTCTCAAACCAAAATTCCAACATCGTTTTCTCAGTGTGTCGATTACCATGTTTTGATACTTAGGTTTATCAACTGAGCGTGAGACTCAAGCTAAAGATATGGACTTAATATATGGATAATTATCATATCAAATTGTAATTTTTCATCTTTTGCATTCATGGGCTATAACCCACAAGCTATAAGTGTCAACATGTAACTCACCCTTGATTCGTAGCATTACCTATTGCACATGAATTCAGATACATACTGAGTTAGAATAATTATTTTAGGTTGTTATCCACCTTAAGAGTTAATGTTTTTTTTTTTTCGAACGATAGTATTTTATAATAACAACTCATAAACTAAAATTACAACTACAAACGTAGCCAACCGGCTAAGAGCCGACAAGACTAACTAAGAGCCAAGCGGGAAATTGGTAAGACCAATTCAGATTCACAACATTGACTAAAAAACTACCCACCCCAAACTAAACCACTCCCACGTAGGAGACTTCAAAGACTCTTAAAGGGATCTTGTAACACACAAAAACAAAATTGAAATCGGGCATGAGCAACCACTACATACTACAGAACAGATAAAACTGATCCGCCTACGAGTTTCGTAAATCAACCGGGAAAAACAAAAAATACACAAATAAAATAAGAATACTACAATCTAGCAATAAAACTAAAAAAACAAAAAACTAAACAACAACCTAACAATCAAAGAAATAAAGGGTCTCTCCCTCCCCCAAATCCACAGCCACATCCCGACACCACCGCTCCCGCAAATCTGCCACCATCATCCAGTTGGCCCGCCACCACGAAGAAACTTCCAAAGCCTGGATCTTAAAACAAAGAAGAGAAATATTATACGGGTGGTTTCGGCCGGCGACCCGAAATTTCCGACCATCTCCGGCCTTCATGGCGCGCATCAACCTGAACTGGCAATAATGGTCACCCTCCTGTTTTCCATTCTGGAGAAGAAACCAAAACAAGAGGAAGAGGAAGAGGGGGAGTGGGGAAGGGTGGGCGGCTGGGGGAGGGAAAAAGGGAATAGGGTTTGCTTTTTTTTTTTTTTTCTTAGAGAGAGGGAAGAGAGAAAGAGTAGAGAGATGAAGTGGTTAACAAAACTTTATGTTGGTGTTTTTTGGTTCCACTCAAACTCCACCTGGGCAGTGAGTTGCCACCTCATTAGGCCGAGCATAAGTAAATTGAGATCCAACCGGGATGGTCTACCCGACATATGATTAGACCAGTAGCCTTTGTTGAAGGAAGTTTGACAAAATGAGCTGGAAAGGTCAATGACGACCGAGATGAAGTTTAAGTGACAATCAATTAATGGTGCCACTTAAAGCTAGTGCCTAAACAACAAAAATAATAAAATGTACCTCGCTAACATGCAACCCATGTGCAGGACAAGTATCCCGCTAAACTTTGATGTAATGATTAATTTCCGACTAAATGTAATAGTATAAATAGGACTTTCTGCTCAATACGAATGCCCTGCAATAAATGCTCGAAGCTGGCAATCAACTATATTTTCACTTGGTTTCTCTCAATAAAATTCAATTAATTTCAATTCGATATGTTGCACATAAAATGTGTCGTTGACCAAAAATAGCATCAACAAACTGCAAAATGATAACTTTATCTTCTCTCTGAATTTTATGGAATCAATTTACATATATAAATTGTTGCAAAATCAGTTTTCCAGAAGTTGTGCCATAAAAGGCCAAAAAACAATACATGTTCAAAACCAAAAAAGAGTTCAAGCAAAATGCTTAAATTTTAAATTCAAAACTAAATATAAAAAAGTTGAAATGCGTGCAATTTCTAAAAGAGTTGTCAATTTCATCCGGCCCAATCAGTTAGATATTTTTTTTTTGAGTACAATGGAGGGAACTTGGGGAGGGGACATACACACCGTATGGGATTGAACCCGGGTCATTCACCTTTACAACACATGTCTCAACCACTAGAACACAAGGTTGATCATGTCAGCTTGATATTTTTTACAGTATACTTTCATGTGTTGGGCAGATTGAACTCCAAAATTAGTGTGCCGATTACTGCTTAGCTTGGCTAGACTAGCACAATTTTACTCTTGTTCTGACGGGTCGACTCAGGTCATTTTGACAGTTCTAGTTTTGAGAAGTCCCACAAAACCCGTTGCCTTATAATAGTCAAAACCTTCTCCTCAGCTCTGTTGACCAGACGACAACTTTGGCCGACTTCCATTGGATAGATTTGTATTCATTTCCCAAACTAGCCTTACAAACCAAGGAGCCAAACAACTTAAAACAGGGACAAATTCGTCATCTCACTCCGACTTAACATTTAACAATAACCTTTAAATTACGATCACTAGTCCCAAATTCCCATTCCCCAAAACGCTATCGTACTCGGTTCTTTTTTATCTTCTTTCATAAATTCTTAAGGAGCCTCATTTATAATTTATAAAATAAAATTGATTTCTCTCACACAACTACCAATTCCAACCCCCAAAGGCCACAAACCGCAAATTTTACCAACCCTAAGAGAGAGAAATAAGATCCACCGGTTTCTCCACCGTCTCGATGGAGATCGGACCGGAGACGGCGACGGCGGCTGATAGGTCAGACTCTTCTATGGCGGCGCCGTTAGAATCTGCAACGTCGTCGATCGGTTCTTCGCCGGGAGAGAATAGTAGCGGGAGTAATAATATTAAGAATAATAATGATAGTAGTGGTGCTGGAAGGTATGACTTGATGGATGACGACGACGAGGAGGATGTTTGCCGGATCTGTAGAAACCCTGGCGACGCGGATAATCCGCTGCGATATCCCTGCGCGTGCAGCGGCAGCATCAAGTTTGTTCACCAGGAGTGCCTTCTCCAGTGGCTCAATCATAGCAACGCACGCCAGTGCGAGGTTCGATTTCTCGGAATCTTGTGATTGCTAGTTGGTGTTTTTTTTTTTTTTCTGTATTTGTGAATTGCCATTACGATTATTTTCCTGGTGATGTGATTTTGTTCTTGTGATTAGTTGAAATGATTGATTTGATGTGTTCATGGACAACAGTGAGTTTATTTTTTTTTTTGGTGGAATTAGTATGAAAGGATGAAATTGAGCAGAGTTGAGCATGTCTTCAGTTCAAGCAAAGGAATATTTTGTAAAACTTTAGCTGAAAGTAAAGACTAATCTCTGTCAGTGACCTACTGTTTTTTTTTTACTTCTGAGTCTTTTTTTTTTTTTTCTTCCTGTTTTTAAAGTTGATTAGTTGTTAGTATATATGGTGTTAGAATGTTCTATAGGTTTTAGGACTAGTTCAAGAAAGGCTATCTAAGAGACAACTCAATGCTCAAGCTAAATTAAATTGAGTGAAACATCACATCTGATTTCCATACATTCCTTCGGATTTGTCAGGAGGCTTTGGTAGTATGAATACATAAATACACACACATGTAAGAATATGTGACCTTAACATCTGCTTACTATTGTATTCTAAGTTTATGTGGTTATTGTTAATTTCAATTCCTTTGCTTTGTGTTTATCAAGACGTTGTGGTGAAGTATACATACAAATCAACAGCTGACCTTTGTTATTATTTTTATGCGCCATGCAGGTCTGCAAACATCCGTTTTCATTTTCTCCGGTTTATGCTGCAAATGCCCCTGCAAGGCTTCCTTTTCAGGAATTTATTGTTGGGATAGCTATGAAAGCCTGCCATGTTGTGCAGTTCTTTTTACGCCTCAGTTTTGTACTCTCTGTTTGGCTTCTCATTATTCCGTTTATCACATTTTGGATTTGGCGATTGGCATTTGTTAGAAGTTTTGGAGAAGCCCAAAGACTATTTTTGAGTCACTTATCTACAACAGTCATTCTTACTGACTGTCTGCATGGATTCCTGCTCTCCGCTAGCATTGTATTCATTTTCTTGGGGCAACTTCCTGAGAGATTACTTTAGACATTTACGAGAGCTTGGTGGACAAGATGCTGACAGAGAAGATGAAGGAGATAGAAATGGAGCTCGTAATGCAAGAAGGCATGTAGCTCAAGCTAATAGAAATATTGTTGTTGATGGGAATGGTGAAGATGCTGGTGGCGCACAAGGAATTGCTGGTGCTGGTCAGATGATCCGACGGAATGCAGAAAATGTTGCAGCTCGTTGGGAGATGCAGGCAGCTCGCCTTGAGGCCCAGGTTGAACAGATGTTTGATGGTTTGGATGATGCTGATGGTGCAGAGGATGTACCCTTCGATGAACTGGTTGGCATGCAGGGACCTGTGTTTCATCTGGTTGAGAATGCATTCACAGTGAGTCTTTTGATCTTTACTTTATTAGGTCGCAAATGGGAACTATGGTTTTCTCTTCTCCTTGAATCTTCATCGCTAGATGGATGGCTACAGCACTCTTTATCTTATATTGCTTCCGTGATCCATATCATTGTGTTCTGACAAATCATGTTGAGGCTTTTGGTTTCCACATTTGGCTGTGCTAGTCTTATCATTTACTTTCACGTGCTAAATCATTAATGCCTTTATTTTCTGCATTTCTTTTGCATTGGCGGGTGCCAATAGCAAGAACCAATGAATATTTGAATCACCTGTATGCTGATTTAAAATTCATTACCTAAATTTTCTGTTTTCGTTGAATTTGAATTACATTTTGTATGTTCTGCCAATTTTAGTAATTGATTACCCTCCCTAGCTCCAACACCCGTGGAATTGTTTTTAAGTGGAAGTGTCCTATATATTAAGGGATATTTCAATTTTCAAAGATTTGTTGCATTGTTAATTCATCTCAACCTTTTTATTTCCTGTTTGCAGGTTCTCGCGAGCAATATGATTTTCCTTGGGGTTGTAATCTTTGTGCCTTTCTCATTAGGACGCGTTATACTATATTATTTGTCATGGCTTTTGTCCTCTGCTACCAATCCAGTGTTATCCACAGTTGTGCCACTTACCGAATCAGCACTTTCTCTGGCCAATATTACACTGAAAAGCGCATTGACTGCGGTTGTAAATCTAACTTCTGATAACCATGACAATAGTTTGATTGGCCAAGTTGCGGAGATTTTGAAAGTAAATGCAACAGGACAAACTGAGATGTCAAACAACATAAGCTCTACAATTGCAACTGACATCTTGAAAGTGCAGTCAATTGGTGCATCACGTCTTTCTGATGTTACTACCCTTGCTGTTGGTTACATGTTCATATTTTCTCTTGTCATCTTCTACCTTGGGATTGTTACCTTAATCCGGTATTCGAGAGGAGAGCCTTTGACGATGGGGAGGTTCTATGGTATCGCTTCCATTGCTGAAACTATTCCATCCCTTTTCAGGCAGTTTGTGGCAGCAATGAGACATTTAATGACTATGATCAAAGTTGCTTTCCTTCTGGTCATTGAACTCGGGGTTTTTCCTCTGATGTGTGGGTGGTGGCTGGATGTTTGCACTATAAGGATGTTTGGGAAGTCAATATCTCAGAGAGTTGAGTTCTTCTCAGTCTCGCCGCTGGCAAGCTCCTTGGTTCATTGGGTCGTAGGAATTGTTTACATGCTGCAAATAAGTATCTTTGTCAGCCTTCTTAGAGGGGTATTTATTGTGCTAAACTATTAATTCATATTATTTTGACACCAAACCGTTGATTTATACCTATAAATCCATCTATGTATTCTGTAGGTCTTGCGCAATGGGGTTCTCTACTTCCTTCGAGATCCTGCTGATCCTAATTACAATCCATTCCGCGATCTGATTGATGATCCCGTGCACAAGCATGCTCGCAGAGTTTTGTTGTCTGTCGCTGTATATGGGAGTTTGATTGTGATGCTGGTGTTTTTGCCAGTTAAACTTGCAATGCGGATGGCTCCTTCCATTTTCCCTCTGGATATCTCGTAAGATTGCTCTTAAAACATCTTTGCAATCATTTTAAGAATTTTGCAACATTTCATGTTTGTATACCATCCCTAATCTAATGAATGGTTGGGAACTTTTCTTTTTGCAGTGTATCTGATCCATTTACTGAAATACCTGCTGACATGCTTCTCTTTCAAATGTGCATTCCTTTTGCCATTGAGCATTTCAAACTACGACATACTCTCAAATCCCTTCTCCGGTATTGGTTCACTGCCGTTGGGTGGGCACTTGGTTTAACAGATTTCTTACTCCCAAAGCCAGAAGATAATGGAAATGAAAATGGGAATGGGGATCCAGGGAGACATGATAGAGGGCATGCACAGGCAGTTGGTCACGAACGAGTTTTAGCCCTTGAAGATGTAAATAGAGCCAGGCATGCGGTGGCAAGTGCTAATTCCGCTGAGGAGGTTGATACTGATGAACCTGCTGACCCAGAGTAAGTTAATAATGATAGTTAGTATCTTACCACTGCATTATGGGTGTTATTTTCATAGTGTGCTGCCGTAGTTTCATGCCTGTTCCCATTTATTCAATAATCGATTCTTACCGGTGAACTTATATAATCAAACTTTCATGTGCATAGTTTGAGTGTGGAGTTTGCCAAACTGATCCTAGAAATTTGTGTTTTTGCTGCTTTTTTGTCAATGAACAGGGCAATACAGCCCTGGGCTCAATGGGGGGGTGGGTTATGTTTTGCCATCTTTTTATTATTGAATGGTTTGAAGTGAATTAATCACTCATGAATTTGTTGCACATCCGAGATTTCATTAATATATACTCTTGCTATTTTTTCATTCTTGTTATTGTTAGCTATCTTTGTTTTCTGTGGCTTGAGCCATTCTTCTTGATGAACGCCAAAGTTATTTTTTTCTTAAATCACGCTTCGAATTCTTTAGTACCATTGCCTTATGTTGTCTGGTTAAACTTTTAGCAGGTGGGCCTTTGTACTCCGCATCGTGCTATTGTTGGTGGTGGCTTGGATGACTCTGCTTGTATTCAACTCTGCGTTGATAATAGTACCCATCTCACTTGGGCGAGCACTCTTCAATGCCCTCCCACTTCTCCCAATAACTCACGGCATCAAGTGCAATGGTAAGACAAATTGCAGTAAAGCCTGTTAGAGATGTAAAATATATTTACTCTGAAATGAATTGAAGCTTAAATTCTTTGGCATTTTCCTCCAGATTTATATGCTTTTGTCATTGGAAGCTATGTCATTTGGACTGGTTTGGCTGGAGCAAGGTATTGTGTTGACCTCATCAGAACAAGGAGAACTAGACTGTTGCTCAACCAGATTTGGAAATGGTGTGGCATTATTCTCAAGAGTTTTGCGCTCTTGTCAATATGGGTAAGGATGTATTTTGGCTGTGTTTGAACAAAATATATGGGATTTCATAGTTTTGCTAACATATATATTCTTCTCCCCATTTTTCAGATTTTTGTTATTCCAGTATTGATTGGGCTGCTTTTTGAACTTCTCGTGATCGTGCCTATGCGGGTTCCTGTGGATGAAAGTCCAGTTTTCCTTTTGTATCAGGATTGGGCTCTAGGATTAATCTTTTTAAAGATCTGGACAAGAATGGTGAGCATCCCCCCCCCCCCCCAAAACCATCCGCGCACACAAAATAAATAAATAAATAAATAGTGTTATATTAATATGCATAAGACAGTTGTGCTTCCTCCAGATCTGTTTGGTGTTTGTAGTATAATCCTGTTATTAGCATTGCTTGTGAATTTGGGCCACACATTTAATTCCTGATAACCTTGATTCTGTTCGGAGAAATCACAGACGGTTTAATTGTCGCTGGCATGTTTGTTCTGAATAGGTTATGCTGGATCACATGATGCCATTGGTGGACGACAGCTGGCGTGTAAAATTCGAAAGGGTGAGGGAAGATGGTTTCTCAAGGCTGCAAGGACTTTGGGTTCTGCGCGAGATTGTCTTTCCGATCATAATGAAGCTGCTCACTGCACTTTGTGTTCCCTACGTTTTATCACGAGGGGTCTTTCCTATATTCGGGTATCCATTAGTGGTGAACTCAGCTGTCTATCGATTCGCCTGGCTGGGATGTTTAATCTTCAGTGTACTCTATTTCTGCGCCAAGCGTTTCCATGTTTGGTTCACCAACCTCCACAATTCTATACGTGATGACCGGTATTTGATTGGGCGTAGACTTCATAATTTTGGTGAGAACTCCGAGAGACGGGTCAATTCTGGTGCTTCCTCTGAGAACCAAGTTTCTAATGGTGATGGCGCTGAAGAGAATCAGAACAATTGGGAAGCTCCGGCGGATGTAGGGATGAGACATAGGCATGTTGTCCAACAAGATGCCTAAATCGACGGGCTAAATTGCAATTTTTTCTCGCACTAGGCATTTAGAGAAGAGGAAGGTGGTGGAAACACAAATGTAAGAAAGGGGTTGAGCCTTGGAGGACGGGGGTGGGTGTCTGTTTTTGTGAATATGACTCGATGGATTCTCTTGCAGAAATTTTATTTTAACTGGTGCGTGTTTAATCAAAGAGGTAACATGATGTTGATAATTAGTGCTAGAATTAAATCCATACATTTTTCTATTTTCTGGAAGTACGAAGCTTTTCGGCTTTAGGGTCATAATTTATAATTTTTTTTTGTATTTGTTGTATTTATTTTTACATATATTTTGATCACTGTTCTAAAAATCCTGCCTAATCCCGATTAATTCCCGTCTAGACGCTAGGCTCCCTTTGTTCGCCTACAATTTTTGTCCTATTAGGCCCCACCCAGGTTCCGCCTAACCCCGCCCAAGCTCCGCCTAGGAGCTAGGCTCCAACCTGCCGCCCGACTAGCGCTTTTGGAACACTGATTATGATTAAAAATGTAAATATACACATATTTTTATATAAGAATATAAATATATATAAAATATATAATATATTAGTATAGCTTTCTAGAAGATATTTTACTGGATAATAAATAAGATCATTCATCCAAGGACTTGCGGCAAACGTGCCCCAAACTTTATAGCCTCTGCAACCTAGGTATTAGCGCTGGTACATATGCAGATGTGCTAGTTTCTTCATCAAGCAATTTGTTAATATCATATCAAAATGCGCCAATGTTTGCACATGAATTAAAATAAAAATCAACACCTTAACCCAGCTTCCAAAGCAATATGTAATAATTCAATCAGCCACTATCTGTCAGTCGTGCATGATTTAAAATGTCAAATAAGAGCATTTAAAAACCAATGCCCTTAGTTGTTTCACAATTTAGAGAACAATGATTTGTAACCATTCTTCGGTAATTATTATTCCACCTTCATAGTGAACCATGGATCTAAAAGAACATCATCATCAATCATTCAATGACAATGAACCCAATTGCTTGGCAGGGCTGGTGGCCTGCTGCTGAGAAACATTTCTCAAAACACCCATAGCCTCTGCAACCTTAGCTTTAAGAGCTTCTGGTGATTCCAACAAGTGCAAAACCTCCGTCTGATCCATTTCCAGAAGCATGCCGGTCACCTTAGCTGCTGTCTCGGGCTCCAATTGTTCAACAAGTGGATACAAATTTTCGCCCAACATCTGCATAACAGAAGCAGAAATTAGGCGTGTGATCATCACATCAGAATAGCAGCAGCTGTAGCTGAGCTAAGCTTCTTGTAAGAGATTTTCCAAAGTGATTTACAAATTTATTTATCGTCATTGCATCAGATACTAATATGATCCGAACTACAATAATTCCAAACAATGCAGTATACCAACATCGGACATCTAGCATATCAAATGGTGTTTATTATGAATTACTAAATGGAAATGTGAGAAGCGAAAAATTTTACGTATGAATTACTGACGGCAAAAACTGTTCGGACAACAGATAGTTCTCTACTTGAGTATTTCCTTTCTAAAAGAATTATATAAACATGAATCAGACATTATCTGCAGATACCTCGAGAGAAAAAATAAAAAAAAATGTCCCAGCACTATCATCAATTTTCTTCTAATTAAGAGAGTCAGTTTTTAACACGTTGCCCAAAGTTAATAGACGAATACACATGCATTATCATTATACAAGAAGTTAGCTGAACACCACAGTAACTACTCAAAATTCATAATAGATGTCAACACTAGCTAAGCCTCGAAACAATGACAATTATTCATAGGATTAATGGGTCTTATTTGAGATGGGAAAGAATCTATATTGGCCAGAGCATCTGATATGAACTCTCTAAACCTCAGCGGGTTTTTTCTTCGTAATTTCGAAACTCCTATGGCTGTTTTTGTAATTACCCCAAACCTCAGGGGTATTTTTTGTAATTATCCCTAATTGTTTTGAACTCCATACTAGTTAAAAGACTAAACAAGAGATATGACTTGCACGAATACACCACCCTACGAAAATCCTAAAAAATGCTCACCGTCCTCTGCTCAGTGGGCGAAGAATTTGCAAGCGCAGATGTCAAAGCTCCAATAGGAGTTGGTTGAGACGTTCCAGCATCACGCAATTGCATGCCACCCATTTCGTATGGGTTAGAAAACATGCCTCCAGCCGGACCTTGACCAGGAGGATAACGATAGCCACGTCCTCTTGGAAGCATCTGTAAACAACAAATGTATTAAAAAAGTTCGAAAAAGTTTCAATGAGTTTTAAAAACACAAGTGAAAGCAACTCAAACCTGATGCGGCATTAACGGAACTGGCTGTGAACCTTGCTGCATTAAGCCAGCATTGTTGCGCCTACCACCAGGACGGGGCCCTTGCTGGACAAGAGGCAAAAACATATTTGGCATGAGAGGCCCCGCAGGCCTCATACCAGGAACAAGCTGCTGTTGATACCCAAATCCAGGCTGATCAAAATGATCAAAGCATGAAAAATACATTAAAAAACATCAATCGTGAATACTGTTCCAAGTTCATATCAAATTCAGTTGCAAGACTATCTCCAGCGACATGCTTATATTGAATATGAGCGAGTGAAATCACAGCTCTCTGGATGTTCTGAATTATTAAGTTGTACCAATGAGAAAATGATGATAATCTTTTACGAAAACTTAGCTTAGGATGAATATAACAGATCTTTACTCTCTATCCCAATTAAAAGCCACTTCCACTCACCAATGATAGTAAAAATACAACACACACCCCAACACCAAAAAAAAATTAAAAATAATAAAATGAAAAATAACAGATTACATATGTTAAGAGGCCTATGTTGTCGATGACATTTTTTAACATTTGATATCCAACCTAACATCAGAATTTCTTTAACCGTATAAGCAACATGTGAAGAATATTACTTGCGGAGGAATAATGGTTGGTGGATGTTGTCCATAGAATATTTGTTGCCCTAGGCCAGGACCGTCAGGGGTGTACATCTGCATACGAGGAGAAACAGCCGGCACCATCGTAATTGGCCTCATTTGAGTAAACTGGGCCTGAATAAAATGATTGGTGTATTAACATTTTCATGCAATTGTTCCCAACGTAATATATCATAGGACAAGTAAATGAGCAATATAGCTTGTGTTCAATCAACATAACATGAGGATGCTTAAATTGCAGACCACTCACAAAAAAAAAATGCAATTCAGAAATGGAGAATGAAACTGAAACAGTAATGAACTGCTATTATAAATCAGACAAGACAAGGCTATAATTAGCCTTATGGTTTTCATTTTCTCATCACTAGGTTTACGATACATTATAATTAAAAGAACAAAAAACACCTGTATATACCTGTAACTGAGCTCTTCTATCTTCCTTCCTCTGAGCGGGTGCAACATAGAGAGGTTTGCTAACAACAACTTTACCATTCATTTCAGAAATCTATAAAAAAAAGGATGATTATTGAAGTTTCCTTCATTAAGAGAAATCACAAGTAAACTAAGGATAATGCAGAGAAAACTCACAGCTCTAGAAGCCTCTTCTGGTGATGAGAAGGCGACAAAGCCTGATCCTCTACTTATTCCTTTTGGATCTCGCATCACCTGTACAAAAACCAGAGCAAATTGAGTATGTTACAGCACACTGATATGATAAAGTCTATCAAAGATGAGTGCTGATAGCTTCCAATCAAAGTAAAAATCATCCACCAACCTTGCATGATGTTATTGAACCAAAGGGTGAAAACAATTCCTTAAGCTTATCGTCACCAAAGCTATCATCCAGATTTTTGACATATAGATTAGACCCTTGTGATTTATCAACTGCTTCCTTCACACTCTGCTCAAAGCGGTTTTTCAATTCTAGCTCTCTCTCAGATTTCTTTTGGGCTCTCCCAACATACCATTCGTTGTTATCAAATTTCTGGCCATTAAGAGATTCAACAGCTCTGGCAGCATTCTCTGCATTCTCAAAGTTCACAAATCCAAAGCATTTTGAGGTTCCATCTTCATTTCTCATCACCACTGTACTGGTTATTTGTCCAAATTCACCAAATATTTTCTTAAGATCATCTTCAGTTATCGATTCAGACAAATTCTTCACAAACACATTAGTAAATTTTGCCTTCTCTACAGACTTTTCTCTTTCTTGCTTGCTAAGGAAGGGTCCCACGTACACCTGTTTTCCATTCAATAGCATGCCATCAAGCTTCTCGATAGCTTTCTGGGCAGACTCTTCACTAGCAAATTGCACAAAGCCATAGCCCATTGACTGACCATAAGCATCTGTCGCTACTTTGCACGAGAGAATGTTTCCAAAAGATGAAAACGTCTCATGTAGAGCTTTGTGGTCAATTTCCTTGTCCAAATTCTGCACATACCATCAACCAGCGAGACAGTAAAGATGACTCCAATGAAGTATGGAATCTCAAAAACTGTGACGACCTCACATTCAAAGCATGTACCCAAAGAATGGAAAAAGAAAATACAGGAAACATTACCTTAATATATATATTTCCTGCACCACTTCTACGCACACTGGGGTCTCGATGAGAATACATGATTCGAATAGGTTTTCCACCGAGAGGAGTGAAGTTCAGCTCCTCCAAAGCTCTCTCAGCTACAATGAACATGAAAAAAGAACAGTTAGACATGGCTGTAGGGTGAAAGTGGGAAGGAAGCATATCTACAATTCAGAAAACATTTAGATGAGCAAACTAATTAACATTATAAGAAATAAACGCAACCCAACCAAAACAATCTTCTGCCAAGGGCACATACAATTTGACACAAAAAATGATAGAACAAATTTTGTGTGTTTCTACTATTTCAGAAAATTAATGAAAAGTACATGAGCTTGTCAATCCATCCCTATCTGTTCTACTGCTACATGGATCAAACTTGGACTTAGAATGGATCAAGCTAGACTTCAAAAGTATCAGACTAACAATACCAAGCTGGATCACCTTGCTGAAAACACTTTATCTGGCAGCAGCCAAACTTGAAATTGCTAAAGCCTGACCCCTGGAACTAGTTATACTTGGATAAGCGTTTTGAATGCAAATATGGTTACAAACTTTTGGCACACCAAACCTTCTAGATTTGATCTCTAAAAAGGCAAACAATGAAACTCCAACTCTTTTGGTCTGATTTTACATCCATTACAAAGGTCCATCAATAAGATTACCAAATGAAATTGAACAGTGTATCAAACAGTTATACAGCATCTTAAGCCTTTGAGGTAAACTTTTATAATCATTCACCACAATAGAAGGGAGAAGCATGTCAGACACTTGTTCAAGTTTTTTAAAGACCAATACAGCTTCCTTTCGGGGAAGAGCAGGACCAGTTCCATCCATTATACCTACACCCCCTTTTATGATCTATCTGTAACACAAATGTATATAGCTCTTTTCCAAGATATCCTCAGGTCATGTTAACAATCTTTAGTATTAAGTTTCTATATTTTTATGTTGTATATTTGGTTTTCCGTCAACATACCTAACTTATCAGTTTATTACAAATCTGAGCCTTTGAGATCATACTTTTAACTAAATGATTTTACTATCCGCATAGCCAATTCTCTTAAAACTATAATTCCTTCACACTCACGTTCACAACAGAAGATATAACCTATAACATAACAAACAAACTCCCAATTCCTTCTTCCCATTCACAAATATCAGAAACAAAATAAAGCAGCAATTAACATTATGCTTCAGCATTGAACAAACGCAACTCAAAAACTTCACAGGTTACATTAATTCGTCAATGCAAGTAGGAAACTAAGAAACTAACCATGTTGAGGGTTCCCATAGTTGACGTAGCCATATCCAAGCGAGAGCCGACTAGTCAAGTCCCTGCAAACCCTAACAGACACAACATCCCCGATCTGGCTAAACAGATCGTAAAGTTGCGAATCAGTGACGTTTGCGTCGAGATCGCCAACATACAGTGACGTCACTACCGCCGCGCCACCAGACGACGCCCCATCCGCCACCTGAACCTGAGGCTGTATCTGAACCTGCGCCGCCATCTCAATCAAAAAAATCCTAAAACAATAGAGATTTTTTTTCTTCTTTTCGAAGAGTTTTGTAATTTTTTTGTTTTTTTCTTCTCTTTTAATTACTTCCCTCTCCTCTTTTATTATCAGAATCAAAGCAAAAACAAATTATAAATAGGATTTAATTTAAGTTGCCAACGGCGAGAAAGGAAATCAGGCGAAGATATTTTGACTTTTCTCGTAAGATTTTCTATTTTTTTTTTCTTTTTAAGATGATTAACAAAGAGAGGAGAGGGAAGGATGCATAGGTCGAATATCCGACGGAGTAACGGAAGAGATCGCCGCCGGGAGCGACGGGGCGGCGCCGAAAAGTGGCGGATGGGGAATAGAAGAAAAACGTGGAGTGCGGCGTTTGGACTGCCCACTGCAAAAATCCTTGAAAATTGGGGCGGCGTTATTTATAGTGGGGCGCGGGGTGAGGGATTAGGTGGGTTCACTCAAACCTAAAAGACGTGTACTGCGACAAGGTGCCGATTAAGGGGAACGGGTCCCATTGTTGGTTGTCAGATACACTTTTAATTACTTCTACTATTAAATTTGAGATAATTACATTTTACCAAGAATTTTTGGAGATTAACACCTAAACTTTTCCGAATTACATTTTACCCATGAACTCCAGAATTTTTGCACGGTGCCATATATTGCCCACCGTTGGTAGAATATTCCTGAGGCAAAATCATTCTTGACTCAATTTTTTTACAAAAATTGCTAGACTTTATCATATGAACTTTGTTTGACTTTAAAGAAGGATAATATGATTAATGGCAACGTGAAATTGCGCAAAGTTCAATAGGGTAAAGTCCAAGTTAAACAAAGTTCAAATGACAAATTGTAATAACTTTTGTGAAAATTTGAGGCAATGAGATTTTATCCTCACGTGCAATGTCAGAATATTTTGGGAATATTCCACAGGCGGTGACAATGATATGGCATCGTGCAAAAATCATGGAGTTCGAGGGGTTAAGTACAACACAAGGAAGTTTAGGTGGTAATCTCGAAAAAATGCATATAGTTTGCGGGTAAAATGTAATTATCTCATTGAATTTACATCAAGTTCTCTTATTTATTATTAAGTCCATATTAATTAATTAATAATATAAAATGGATAAATTGAATTGAGATTTCCATCAACAGTTAAATGAACTTTACTCTAATTTGTTAAATAAATAAACCTACAATTACTTTTAAAATAAATAACTAGCAAAATAAGTAAACATTATATTTATATTACTACCATTTAAATATAAAGTTATATATTCAAAAAAAAGTATAAAGTTATAATAAATAAATATTATATTTAAAAAAAATTAGGTAGTAAGGATACACATATGTATTAACAAGTTATTTATGAGTAAAAGAAAATTAGTTATTAAAAAATAAAAATAAAACATGTGATTAGTTTATAATACTGATGATGTATAAAAATCCAGAGACTAATCTAAGGACTTACAAAGCCAAAGTGGAGATCTGAATTCGATCAAAGAGTTGGAACGATTGTAGCCAAAGATTCGAGGTTGACCGGACATTGTGTGAAACCTTCAAAATAGAACCTCAGGGTCGTCCCCCGGACCAGATACTCTGATGCTTAAGTTAATATTTGCTAGTAGAGAAAGTGTGATTATTGAGTTTTGTGTACCTCCTTTGCCTAGAGCCAATGTCTTCTTTTATAGACCTCGGTTACCCACCTGGACGAGCAGGGTCGATTCTGTGGTTTTCAAAGCCTGAGGCGACACAAATATAAACCAATAAGGTCACATTGATATAAATCGATTAGGCCAACAAAGAAATTTATATAAGTTGATATGGTCAGGATTATCTAACCTAACAAAGAAAAATTCATATAAGCCGACAAAGAAAAAAAATATTAATATATATTTGTTTGACTTTTAATTAGTGCATTTTTATTTCATTGACTTTTTTTTTTAAATTTTAGCTGCAAACTCTTTCATCGAACCTAAGTTAATAAGCCATAAATTTAAATTCAGTAATCTCTTAATAAATATTTTTACAAAGTACAAATTTATAATTTTATTATCATTTATATATTTATAATATAAACAACAAGGATTATAGTTTTATATAATTATAAAAATATAGGTCGATCGAATTTCGCACCCGGCGCCCGAGGCAACGGCCTCATTGGCCTCAATAACGGACCAATACAATGGACGAGGACTCCTCCCGAGATTAGACTCCTTAGAAATTTTCCCGAGATTGGACTCCTCAGTCAGTTAATGTAAGTCTTATCACCAGATACCACTCAGTTAGTAACATAAGTCTTATAACTAGATAATTATCATCTTAGTAGTACACGTGCCACGTCCTCACAATGCCACGTGTCAATGTCAAAATTATCATCATCACTTGTACCCCACTTATTGTGTGTGCCAGGTTATGACGCAGCGTCTGCAAAAGTATTTTGAGATGTATATTCGGATGAATTATTACTCTTGGCGATATCTCATATCGCGATAAGGAGTTTTTATTATGAAGCCATTTTTTTGGTTTCTATAAATAGGTAGTAATGAGAAGATTCCTTATTTTTCATTTGAGAGTTTCAGATAAAAAGAGTGGAGAAAAGAAAAGACTGATTGTTATTCCCTGGCTGAAGCAACTCAAACCTTTGCACCCTGGCATTGGTAGAAGTCAGAATCCTCGACAATTTAAGGTATTTCATGCTTCTTCATGCCATCTTAATTTTTGTAGCCAATACTTTTGATCCTTGGTATTAACTACTCTGTGAATGCGTAGTCATTGGCAAGTGCTTGATAGAATATTTTACCTCCATTTTAGAAGATTTTAGCAAGCTAAAATCCTTGGCATGTAGAACTTGAAGTCGACCTTAAGTCCGTGATAGACCTTGGTCAAGTCATTGGGAAATGAGCTTGTCATAAGCTCAATTTTGGGAGACCTTGGCAAAGTCCTTGGCCACTTAACTTAGCCATATTTTAATTTTGTGAGACCACGGCAATAATCCACAGGACCTTAGTAAAGTCCTTAGCCAATAACCTTCAATGGTAACTTGAACTTGGGAGACCTTGACAATAGTTTAGGACCTTGGAAAAGTCGTTGGCTAACAAACTTGAGAAGCAACTTGAGCCCGGGTGACCTTGGCAATAGTCCTAGGACCTTGGCAAAGTCTTTGACTAACAATCTTGAGCAATAATTTAACTTTGCGAGACCTTATAAATAATCTTAAGACCTTAGCAAAGTTCTTAGCCAATAATTTTGAGTTGTAACTTGAACTTGGGAGGCCTTGACAATAAGCCTAGGACCTTGGCAAAGTCCTTAGCCAATAATCTTAAGTTGTAACTTGAACTTGGGAGGCCTTGGCAATAGGCACAGGACCTTGGCAAAGTCCTTAGCCAATAATATTAAGTTGTAACTTGAACCGGAGGCCTTGGCAAAGTCCTTGATAATTTTGAGTGGTAACTTGAACTTGGGGAGACATTGGCAATAGTCACAGGACCTTGGCAAAGTCCTTTGCTAAAAAACTTGAGAAGCAACTTGAGCTTGAGAGACCTTGGCAATAGTCTTAGGACCTTGGCAAAGTCCTTGGCTAACAAACTTGAGAAGCAACTTGAGCCTGAGAGACCTTGACAATAGTCTTACTACCTCAAATGAATCCTTGGACTTACCCTTAATAACCATCTGCAGACCTCGTTCGGCCAAATAATTATAATCCTCAGCGTCATGACTCCTTGGACTCATGGAAGCCTGATTCTTTTTTTGTTTCGATTTTTTTTCAATTTTTATTTCGAAATATGGTGATGCCTTTGGATTTTTATGCATTCATGTGAATGCTTGGTCTCCCTTAAACTCCAAGAGTTAGTCATTAGCTTGTCCATTCTTGGCAAGTAAGTTAATATGTATCACAAGATCTTAGAATAGCAAAATATGCTCACGTGAATTCACCAAAAGATTTTTGGACAAACTCTTGGTAGACTTTGTTATTTATGTTAAGGGCTAACCTCATATTCTTAGAGCAAAGCCTCGATGACCACTTTCAACTCTTTTCAATTTGGTATATTCATGTTTGGAGTTTTGCTTAAATCTTTCTTTGTCACTTTCGGGTTGGAGATTTTGCTCCCGAGACATTTTTATTCTTGGAATCAAATCAAGGCGGTGAAGTGAGTCCTTAGATCTTACTTAAACTCTTGACCATGTCTCATGAAAATGAACCCTCAGTTGTATTCCTCTAGAAGTTTCGCCAAAATATCGAGGGTATCCCATAAATCTCCAATTCTTGACCCGAGGATAAAATTTCAACTCTTAACAAAGGAGAAATAAAAAGGTTTAGAGCCATGTCTTATTTCTCCAAGCACTAGGAATGTTATATCCCACAGGCCAGTGAATGTGGTTTAAATATGTTGCCCCGGGGTGGGTTTGTGCCTAAATGAGAGTATGTTTCATTGGGGTCTGAGGTTTTCTCTTCACCCCATCATCATAGAGATACTTCAATTTTATGGTTTGTGTTATGTCCAACTCACTCCTAATGCTTGGAGGCCGTCATATGATTTATTATTCTAGCGACTTTTAGTACCAATCTCCGTGAATGTCACTTTGTCTTTGCTTCAATCTACCGGATTCAACAACATCCCAGGGTCAAGAGCTTATGGTACTTTGTGTGTAGGAGTAAAACGAATCCTATTGTAGAAGCCTCCGCAAAAACCAAGGGTTGGAGGTCTAAATGTTTTTATGTTTCACAAAGAGCGTCCTTGGGGTTTTCCTTCAGGTGGAAATATAATGACCCTCTTCCTTCCTCGCTAAAAGCTTAGCAAAGACGGAAAACAAGCTATGTTGGCACTCATTATTCGAGGTCCACATTGTCAATCTTAAGAGCATCCAGTCCTTGGCACCAAAGTGAGGACACAACTCTTTCCTTTCTCATGTGCACTGTGGTCAGAAAGTGAAGTCGGAGGCCCAGACATAGGTTTGGACTTCCCAGAATGATAAGCTCATCTAGGATTACGGGAACTCGGATAATGAATGCCAACATATCTTGTTTTTCATCTATGCTAAGCTTAAGGCGGGGGAAGGAAGAGAGTCACTATAGTTCCACTCGGAAAAAAGCCCAAGGGCGTTTCTTGTGAAACGTAAAAATATTTGAAGCTCCAAACCTTGGTTTTTGTGGAGGCTTCTACAAGAGGTTTAGTTTTACTCCTAAAAATAAAGTACCATAAACCTCCCTGGGATGTTTTTGAATACGGTAAATGGAAACAAATACAACGGCATTCATGGAGATTGATACTGAAGCTGCTAGAATAATAAATCTTACGACGACCCTCCAAGCATTAGGAGTGAGTTGGACATGATACAAACCATAAAATTGAAGTAATTTATGAAGGTGAGGTAAAGAGAAAACCTCTTAATCGAATGAAACATACTCTCATTTAGACACAACCACCCTGGGGCAACATACTTAAATCACCTTCACCAAAGACATGGGGGATATAACATTCGATGCTGGGAAAATAAGACATCACTCTAAACCTTTTTTATTTCTCCTCTAGTAAGAGTTGAAATTTCATCATCGGGATCAAGAACGGAGATTTATGGGCTACTCCTCGGATATTTTGGCAAAAATCGGCTAGAGGAATATAATATGAGGGTTCATTTTCATGAGACATGGTTAAGAAAAGAGCTAAGGACTCACTTCACCGCCTTGGTTTGATTCAAGAATAAAGATGTTCCTGGGAGCAAAATCTCTAACCTGAAAGTGACGAGAAAGGTTTAAGCAAAACTCCAGCTCATGAGTATACCAAATTGAAAAGAGTTGAAAGGGTCATCAGAGGCTTGTCTCTAAGAATCTGAGGTTAGCCCTTGACATAAATAACAAAGTCTACTAAGAGTTTGTCCAAAAAGCTTTTGGTAAATTCACGTGAGCATATTTTGCTATTCTAAGGTCTTGTGATACATGTTAACTTACTTGCCAAGGATGGACAAGCTAAGGACTAACTCTTAGAGTCTAAGGGAGACCAATCATTCGCGTGAATGCACAAAAATCCAAAGGCATTACCATCATGTCTTTCATTTTTGAAAAAAAAAAATCTAAAAAAACAAGTCAGGCTTCCACGAGTCCAAGGAGTCATGACACTGAGGACTATAATTCTTCGGTCGAGGTCTGCAGATGGTTATTAAGGGTAAGTCCAAAGACTCACTTGAGATCCTAGGACTATTGCCAAGATCTCTCACATTCAAGTTGCTTCTCAAGTTTGTTAGCCAATGACTTTGCCAAGATCCTAGGACTATTGCCAAGATCTCCATGCTCAAGTTGCTTCTCAAGTTTGTTTGCCAAGGGCTTTGCCAAGGTCCTAGGTCTATTGCCAAGGTCTCCCAAGTTCAAGGAACCACTCAAGATTATTGGCTAAGGACTTTGCCAATGTCCTAGGCCTTGTAACTCAAGATTGTTGGCTAAGGACTTTGCTAAGGTTCTAGGATTATTTCTAGGTTCTCGCAAAGTTAAATTATTGCTCAAGTTTGTTAGCCAAAAACTTTGCCAAGGTCCTGGACTATTCCCAAGGTCTCCCAGGCCCAAGTTGCTTCTCAAGTTTATTAGCCAAGGACTTTGCCAAGGTCCTAGGACTATTGCCAAAGTCTCCCAAGTTCAAGCTACTACTCAAGGTTATTGGCTAAGGACTTTGTTAAGGTCCTTGGATTATTGCCAGCGTCTCATAAAGTTAAATTATGGCTAAGTTAAGTGGCCAAGGAATTTGCCAGGGTCTCCCAAAATTGAGCTTATGACAAGCTCATTTCCTAAGGACTTAGCTATTATTTGCTAAGATCGACTCCCAAGCCTACATGCCAAGCTAAAATCTTCTAAAATGGAGGTGAAATATTCTACCAAGCACTTGCCAAGGACTACGCATGCACAGAGTAGTTAATACCAAGGGCAAAAACATTGGCTACAAAAATTAAGATAACATGAAGAAGTAGGACATACCTTCAATTGCCGAGGATTTCGACTTCTACCAAATGCCGATTTGCAAAGGTCTGAGTTGCTTTAGCCATGGAATAACAATCAGCCTATTCTTTTCTCCACTCTTTTTATCTGAAATTCTCAAATGAAAAATGAGAGAATCTTCTCATTACAACCTATTTATAGAAGCTTAAAAAAATGGCTTCATAACAAAAACTCTTATCGCGATATGAGATATCTCCAAAGAGTAATAATTCATCCGGATATACATCTTAAAATACTTCTTGCACGCGTCATAACTTGCGCGCACAAGAAGTGGGGGGCAAGTGATGAGGATAAGTTTGACATTGACACGTGGCATTGTGAGGACGTGACACGTGTACCATTAAGATGACAATTATTTGGTGATAAGACCTATCTTAATTGATTTGAGGAGTATCTAGTAATAAAGACTTATCTTAATCGACCGAGGAGTCCGACCTCGGGAAAATTACTAAGGAGTCTAATTTCGGGAGGAGTCCTCGTCCAGGTGGGTAACTAAGGTCTATAAAAGAAGACTTTGGCTCTAGGTAAAGGGGGGACAAAAAACTCAATACTCACACTCTCTATGAGCAAACATTAACTTAAGTATCGGAGTATCTGCCCCTGGAGACGACCCCCGGGTTCTGTTTTGCTAGTTCACACCAATGTCTAGTCAACCTCGAATCTTTGGCTACAATCGTTCCAACTCTTTGATCGACTTCGGATCTCCACCTTGACATTATAAGTCCTCAGATTAGTCCCTAAATTTTTGTACATCATCAAATACAATTAGGAATTTTTTTAGTGAAAATATAAACAGAAAAATCTAACGAATGCTTTCAACAAATTTATGTAAAAAGTAACAACATATATAATATGATAGTAAACTAAATAATGTGAAATATTATTTAAGTTTAATGAGTGATTTTTATATTGTTAAATTGTATTTTGCTTTTTATTAATTTTGAAATCTATTAAAGTTGAGTTTATCTTATAAAATCAATGTTAAAAACATCGAATTTAAATCAATTGAGATTTGATTGTGAAACGAGTATAATTTATTATGGTGGTTATCTCTTTTTCATAAATAAATTAGTGTTAATATGTTTGATATACACATGCATATCTTTTATAGAAATATTGTAAATGAATCCCTAAGATAAAAAGGCATTCGATGCATCATAGACAGCGGGTGCATTTACCCTCCAAACTATAGTCATTAATTTTTACACTTTGTTGTATAAATTATTTTGAGTTTCAATTTCACTCATGTACTATACGAGTTTTGCATATTTAACATTTATAACATTAAGGTGGTAAAGTGAAAATTGCGCAAAGTTGCGATAGCAAGGTGAAAATTGCGCAAAATTCAGATGACAAAGTGTAATAACATCCAACTAGGCTGAGGTGAAATCGTGAAAGACGATTTTGCCCTCATGGAGCAGGTTATATGTACATGAGACAAATTGAAACTCGAAATAGTTTATTTATGTTTATTTATACAACGAAGTGTAAAAATGACTATTTTCAATCCGGACGGGATCTTCAATTGCAAAATGGTGTTTTATCTCTAATTCCATTATACGAATGGTTGACACGTATATAAAAATTATCATATTAATTTTGAAGCATAAATCAAGCTTTCTTTGTATATTCTATTGGTAGGTTAAATCCCCGACTAGGTTTCTTGACTTGTCATTAAAAGAACGATTGGCTATTGTCATTGGCTCTATTTGGATGTTTGGATGGATGGAATTTGGGCTTTGTGAATTTCAAATTCATAGCTCAAATCAAGTTAACACTTGACTCCTAAGTCCTAAAATAAATTTAGGTTGCATTTGGATGAACAAATTTGGCTATGGGGAGGATTTGGAGGAAAAATTTCAAGTGACTCCATCTAAAATAAATTTGAAATCCTCCAAAATGTCTCTAAAAATATTTTCAAAATTTCAAATCCATTATAAAATAACTTTATTCAAACAATGACATCAATTATTTGTTATTATGAAAGGGTGGCGCTATTGGCACCCCCAAATTTGATGAGTACACCCACTTTCTAAAATTTCAAAAATGCCATTAAGTCAAAAGACTATAATACCCTTACTAAAAAGCCAAGTTCTAAATACACCCCCCCCAATCTCTAAATACACCCACATCATTCATTTCAATTAAATCTACTAAAACACACCCACCCACATCCTTCAACTACATTCTTCTTCTTCTTATTCTTCTTTCTTGAGAAAAACTTAAACCTTGTTCTCATAAACCCTAGTTTTTCGACACCAACACAACAACTTAAATGGACAACAAAGATTTGATTCCTCCAAATATTGTAAGTATCTTCTTGGTTATCACTCAAAAATTATGTAATTTATCCACTTTTGCCGTTTCGATATTTCTGCTGCGCACCATTGTTTTCCGCCCGATTGGCACGATCAACAAAGATGGCACGATCATCACGCCGATCGTGCCATGTGGCAATATGGCACGATCACATGTTCAATGATCGTGCCATATTGCCATGTGACACGATCAAAGGTGGAACGATCATGGTCATGATCGTGCCATTTTGACAGTTTGTTTTTTGGTCTTGTTGATTTTGTTTTAATAGGGTATGGCCTCGTTGCCTACGGAAAATAGTGTTGTTTGTCCTCCCAAGAATGATGAGAATGTTGAAGAGCTTGGTGTTGTTACCGATTACACACATGTATTTACGACGCATGAGTTATTTGTTTTTCGGGATAAATTATTTGATTGGGTGCGTGAGAGAGGACATGAGCACAACATGGTAATTGTAATAAGTAGGTCGGACAGTGGTCAAGGAAAGAAAAGACCTCGTATATTTTTGTCTTGTGAACGTAGTGGGCATTACCGTGATTCAAAAAAGACTAGAGATGTCGAACAAAATGATGCTAAGAAATTTGAAAAAAAAGTCTCTAAGAGAGAATCTGGAACTAAGAAATGTGGTTGCCCATTTCGTTTGAGGGGTCGGCAAGTAACAATTGAAGGAGAATGGTCACTAAATGTTGAATGTGGTGTGCATAATCATCCAATTGCACAATATTTGGAGGGTCACTCTTATGCCGGTCGATTATCAAAAAGTGAGGAACAATATGTGTTGGATATGTCACATGGCAATACTCGGCCGAAGGACATTTTGTTTGGTCTACAAAATAAGTTTCAAGATAATAAGTCCACCATACGGACTATCTACAATGCCCGTATGAAGAATAGAGTTGTCGAGCGTGATGGTCGATCTCAAATGCAACAACTTATGCATAAATTGAAGGAGCATGGATATTTCTATCATCATAGACGTTGCGAGACGAGTAACACCGTGAAGGATATATTCTTTGCTCACCCTACAAGCGTTGAATTGGAAGAATTTGTATACTAAACAACTTGAATTGTATAGTGGAAGTGTAGGAAACAGTCCCATTGTCCGTAGTACGGAGACTATAAACTTAGGTTAGAATTATTTGTTTGTTATGTATTGGATAAGTTAAAGAACTTTGTTGGAAATGCATGTGTTTTTAATTGGTGTGATTCTTTGTCGGAAATGCTTGTTTTAAGGTGGCACATTTGTTACGGGTATTTTGTTAAGTTGATTTGTCAAATGGCACGATGGTGGCACGCGATCGCATACTACGATCGTGCCTACATAAGATACTGCGATGGTGGCACGGTCACACACATCGTTATTGTGTCATAAAGCGCACGATGGTGGCACGATCGCATACTACGATCGTGCCTACATAGACTGTGACGATGGTGGCGGTCACACACTTTGTTATCGTGTCATAAAGGCACGATAGTTGCGATGCGTAAATGCAATGATCGTGCCACATGCGTTGATCTATTATTATCTTGTCACGTTGAAAGCGTTTCATAACAACTTTATTATTACATCACAATCCTCCATAGTACATTACCAACCTTCATAGTACATTACAACCTAACAGAGTACATTACCAACCACAACACGAGACAAATATTACAAACATAGCGCACAACCACCCAACTAGTACACAACAGACACCAATTGCCAGGCAGCTCAATCGGTGTCAACAACACGAGCGTTCAACATCATCCGAGAACCTTCATCGGAAGAGTAGCCATCAAACTCCAACGGTTGTTACGAGTGTAACCTGGTAGTCCTCGAAATCAATGTCCGGCGCCTCACGAGTGTTAAAAACTTCAACACGATCACGGTACCTTGGGAAGCCGTTAGTCCGAAAAAAACCGTTGCATGTTGTTCTCTTGCCTAACATGAGCCCAATAACTGGAGAGATGGAAAACTGTTAGTGTACGGGTTGAAATTAACACCCGGCAATCTTTGTCAAAACGCTGGTAGTCATGAAAGTGGGTGCGCATCATATGGATCTTAATCTTGACTTTAAGGGACGTGGGAAATCTTTTTGCATGGCTTCGATAAAGACGCGACTCGTTCAACAAATATGCCGTTGAAAACAGCAGGGCGCCATATGTTGTTTGCCATACGACATAGCATGAAGAAATTGTCAAAGCACGCTTCTTCTTCCTGGGAAGTCCAACCATCACCACGCCTATTGTCCCTAGCGATCTCATTTCTTGTTCTTACCATTTTTCTGTAACAAAAATCATAACAAACATGTTCATCCAAGATTTAATTAGCTATGATTCATTCATCAAATTAGCTACTATGTAAAAAATTACCTTTATCGTCAACACAACCAAGATTTACTACAATTTTATTATCTACATTTGAACATACCCATGTATTTATAAGTGTAATGTATGGACCCATGTATAATGTAACTCATTTTCACCATTTATTGCATGGACCCATGTGTAATATGTAACTTATTTTCACCATTTAATGCAAGGACTCAGTCAATATGTTACCTATTTTCACCATTTAATGAATGGATCTTACTCTGAATGGAAAGATTGTTTGTCCCCAACTAACAAGTCCATTTAATGGATGGCCCAATTGAATATGTTACATACTTTCAATCATTTAATGCAGGACCCGCATAACATATGGCACGATGGGCAATATCATGATCGTGTCAAGCCTTATTGATCGTTCCACATGAGGCACGATCGAAAAAAATGGCGATCGTGTCATCGTGCCTCATGTATGGCACGATAGGCAATATCATGATCGTGTCAAGCCTTATTGATCGTTCCACATGAGGCACGATAGGAAAAATGGCGTCGTGTCATCGTGTCTCATGCATGGCACGATCAATGATATGGCGATCGTGCCATCGTGCCACATTCGATGAGAATCACAAACAATTCAAGTTATACCGGAGAGTTAATCAACAACCAATTCATCCAAATCATTCCCAAATCATACCTAGTTATTCAAGTTAAACCAAAACATATTATATAAAAACTAAATATACAAAATATATACAATTCCAACTAAATAACCACAATATACACAATTCCAACTAAATACGCACAATCTACACAATATAATCATGGGGAGGGGTCCAAGTCGATGCATCGAGTGCTAAATTTATACACCGTAAATGCTACATGCCGACGATAGGTTGTTTTTATATACTCCTCGTGTTAAGATCAAGGTCAAATACATTTATAATAAAACTCTCCACCCTCCTCAACGCAAACGGTCCACAACTATGACTATCATGTTGTTCGTAATTCTTTGATGGACCAACAACCTTGACGGTCAAGTATTCTCTCGAGGTGTCAACTCCAGGGACGCTCTTGGTAGAAACCGGTTTGCCGTAGCAAACCGGAATAATACGTGCAAGCGGATAGAGAGCGCGCGGTCAAGTCAACCTCAGCGGTAGCTTGTGGATGTTGGAGTCATAAATCCAAATCGTGCAATCCTTGGCGCTATCCTCACAACAATCCAATGATTTGCCGATGTTGTGGATAAAAACAACCCGCAAAAAATCGATTAGAAATTAGGGAGTATGAACAAAACAATAATTAGTTAATTAATTTATACCGAAAAGAGATAGTTCTTACGTGGTCCAACGAACTCCATAGAGGCACCCCACCCCAAAATGGTCGTTCACCATGGACGTACTCCAACGGCGCGAGGAAGGTCATACGGTATGACCTGCGGCACGGTACCATCAAACTCTCCAACCGGTGGGTCCTTTCCATGTAGATCGGTCCATACTTTGCCTAGATCAAGTTGTATAATGAAAACATATTTGTTAGTAAAAACACGAATGTACCGAAACAAAATAAATGACACATTATGGACTATTTATCTAAGAAATACATGAAACTTAATGAATCGTGTGTCAACCAATCCCCCATACGACCTCGCACTTGGGATGGACCACTACACCAACCCAACTGTTTGTGGCAATGTAAGATCTGACTAGGTAGGCATCAATTTGTCAGAACAAGCAAACAATAAGATCAATTGTCAATGAACATGAACAAATAACACCCTGGAAATGAAAGAAAAAAACATTAACATTGTGTTACCCGCGAATCCAAATCAATGGTCGGCGACTCGATATCCTTAAAAAACTATTGCCAAATGTGCATAACGCGCGTATCAACATTCATCAAGGAGACGAAAAACTCGTGTTAAAATCACAAAACAACAATAGTGTATTTGAATTCATATATTGATTTAACTTACGTCTCATCGCTATCTAAGAACCGCATGTACTCGGCATGTGTGTGGCATCCTCCTTACGACGCTCGTTTGCCGTGAAAGGGCTTACGAAGGTACAGGCGGCGATCGAGCTCTCACAACACGAACGGACATATCATCCCCTCCCGGATGAACCCACAACCGATGCACCAATACCAACGGGTGTCCGTACATCCGCAGGGGACAGATCCAACGAAGCCCCCCGGCACCGGCGGTGGAGGAGAAGTAGTCCGGTGGCCCAGGGGGAGTAATCTGCTCACCCACCGCGTAGGTGGGGAATAGAATCTGCACAATGAAGGAAACTTCATTAAATAACATAATTCAAAAGATATTCTATTCTAAATATTTAACGGGAAAAACAAATAAATGCGCTTTTGAAAGCGGACATCCGTCTGTTGAATGGCGGGATCAATCGGTACCACGACCTCCTTCCGCACGATAGGCGGTACCCAGAGATCGTCGTTTCCTGGACTAAATCGCACGATCTGCTGCCTGAGAAGGTGGAACCTCTGCGCACGCCGCAGGAACCTCTCTTGCATCGATCCGAACCAAATCCGGAACCAACGCCTCGACCTCCCGCCGTACTAACGCGGGACTAAGGCCTCAATGGCACGCTCAACCAAAGTCGGCACAATGGCCTCCACTCTGCTGCCGCACGCAATTCTTCTAATAGCGCTCGATCGGCAGCTAGAGGGTGTGGAGGTGTGTGGAGGAACATCGGAGCAGGTGTGTGGAGGAACATACGGAACAACGCCCTCGGGGCCGGGCGATCATAATCACCCATCCCAATATGTGGATCGGCATCAAAGGCTATCATCATCATCCATCAATGAAGTCGACTCATGTGTGGTGCGTCGACGCTTTGTGGGCTTCTTCTTCCGTCGGATTACCCGATGAACATAAACAACAGGATCGGAGCTCGAGATTGACATGCAATAAATAAGGAAGCTCATTGTCCCTCATGATCAAGGTCCAGGTGCGTATCAATCTACAAAATTGCAAGATCAAAATCGGTAATTACTTAATTATTACCATAAGTTAAAATTTGAAAAATGCAAATTACATTTTGTACGACGGTCAAGAAAGCCATGCAGATTCACGGAGGACTTCGGAAACTTCCGGCGTGTGCGGCGTGGAATAGCAATGTCGAGGTGGAACCCCACATGAATCCCAGATTGGGTATGGCCTCGTGCGCCCATATCTAAGAAGAACAATAAAAATAGTTAAATTATAAGATGTATGTTTGTCTTAAATGTAAATTGTAAGATGTAAATTACATTAATATCACTTACCAAGAAAGCCCAAACAAATCGTAAATACGGAAAGTACTCTTGGGCTCGGTGGGTAGCTTGATGAAAGGTAGTGGCATAAAATGCGGGCAGTACTTTTGTGAAGAAAGACTCCCATTTCGATCAACGTCATCAACCAAAGTCCACCACGAATCCTCAATTTGTGGACCTTGGATCCCATGCGAATAGCAAATAATGTGCAACCAACAACTTTGCCACCTTCAACTCATCGGAAGGATCATCACGGAATGCACCGCTTTGCAAAATGCAAGAGTAGATCCTCCCATCGACACCTTAACACCACGATAGTGTCTATCATACAACCCGTTGGGAGGCGGCACGTGGTTGGTGTTCGGATTAAATGTGGTGGGGGCAAAGGATAGCCCGATAATTAAAGCGTACTCATATTTGGAGGCGAATCAAACGGTTTCCAATCCGAAACCAAAATTCGTCCCTTGCACCTTTCTTAACAACCTCCTTCGCAATAACGGCATGAAGGGCGGCATTACAACTAACCGCATGGTTGTCCATCCATAATACAAAACCAAAATAGGACTTTGAAACTCTTCATACACAAAATCCCGCAATCATGCAACTCGAGTTCTAAGTCGTCAAGAATCGACAACCTGCTATACAAATTGATCTTAGGCTTTATTGCCATAAAGTTCGACCTCTTCCAAGCCCATTTGTGAAAAATAGTAAAAAATCAAAATTAGCAATCAACCACTATCAAAGAAATCACATAGAGAACTCTAAAAAATTGGCGGCTACTTATGGCGATGGCTTATTCATCGACCGTGCAAGAGTAAAGCCATCGTGCCATCAAGGCGCGATGGTGGCACGATCGATGAATAAGCCATCGTGCCAGCAAGCGCGATGGTGGCACGATCGATGAATAAGCCATCGTGTATACAAAGTGGCGCGATGGTGGCACGATCGATGAATAAGGCATCGTGCTAAGTGCGCACGATGGTGGCACGTTCGATGACTAAGCCATCGTGCCTATGTGGCACGATCGTACAATCGATCGTGCCACCTGCAGGGCTTCATCGACCGTGCCATTTCGTCTTCTTCAAAGTTCCATATTTCAAATTTCTGAGTCAAATGGCGCCATAACTATACCCATCTCAAACCCATGCCCATACAACTACATAAAGCACACTCAAACTACAAAAATGCAAGTTATTTTAAGGAAAAGTTGAGTTATAACAATACCTCTTCTTGGCGAGCGGTCTTAGGTGTCTCATCTCGGCTTTGTTGTGGATGGTGGTGCACCATCCACGAAGTCGTCATCATCATCGGGAAGAACCATCCTTCTTCTCCGGTATGTTTGGATTTCTCTAACCATTGCCGTCGAATAGAATAGTCTCTTGAGAGGGTGGGTGTATTTTTGTTTCAAATTGAGAAAGTGGGGGAGGTGAGAGGTTGGAGGGTGTATTTTGGGAAAATAAGACTAAGGGTAAAATTGGAAAAAAGGGGGGGTGAACTCATCAATTGGGTCATATTTGAAAAAGTGGGGTGAATGAACTTATAAGGTGGGTGTACTCATCAAATTTGGGGGTGCCAATAGCGCCGCCCATTATGAAATTGAAATCCTTAGCTCAAAATCTATTCATCTCAAAACCACTTTCTGGTGCAATGGATTTCAAGTACAATTTTAAATGGTTTTGAAATCCATTCGAAAACGTGAAACCCATTGTCTCCTACATTGTAGATATTTATATATGGTAAGCTTCTGTTTCTACTTTCTCCCCATTTTATGCTCTCTCTCTCTCTCTTCTCCCTCCATACGTCTGTGTTCTTTGTGCGTGTATGTATGTATATATGAATTTCTGTTTCTATTAATTGTTTCTAATTTGAATATTTGTGGTGGTTGTTCGTGGTGCATGTACGTATACATTTATTCTTTTGTTCGTACCTGTATATGTAAATTTCCTGGTTTGCTGCTCTTTGATTTAAGTCTATATGTTTTTTGTTCTTTTCAGTATGTTTGTTTCTAATCTGAAACTTTCTAATTTACTGCTCGTTGTTCATTCCAGGAAATTTAAATTTGAAAGCAATTTTTAGATATCCATCATGTATCCAAATAAGTGATTTGAAAGATGCGAATTCAAATCATATGAATTATATTTTTTTCATTTTGAATCCTTAGTCAAATTTAAATTCTTCACTTCAAATGTAGCCTTATAAGATGATTATTTTGGTGCTGTCACTTGAGAGTATTTCGGCATATACTTCATGTTTCTCTAAGTTTGTATCTAATTATATGCGTCAAAGTATAGATAGAGTCATCAAACATGCTAAGAAATCCATCTGATATATGTTGGACTTAATTTGAAAGTGTGACCCGATACAGTTTGTGTAAATGTATAGTATTTTTCCTCTTAATTCTGTTCTTACCATCCTTGATGCAGTTTATTAGAAGTGTCCGTGAAATCCATACCCGATTTTGGGCTGCATCTAGTTTCACTTTTGACATGTGCAGTAGAGTGATGATAATTTTGCTTAAGGCTCAGCAGACAACACGAGCATTCGAAGCCTACATGAGAGTGTCGATTGTCATTCTTAAATCTTTTGCTTAATTTGGCACAAAATTTTACATTATTCATGCACAATGCTTAAAATTCTAAAGCTAAGCTTGTACATGCTGATTTCGATATGGTGAAGTTTATCTAGTAATACTGAAAGGTTATTATTGTAGTTCTGTATGTTTTAGTTATTAAAGAATTCTTCGTGATACCTGGAGTTCTGTTTTGTTTGGATACTGCGTTGCAATGATTTTCTTTATAAATTTGATCATCTTAGCAATGTTTGTTGCAGGTTGGTTTCGTTTCTGACTATGATCTGTTAGCATTTAGCACTTGACTCTTATCTCAGGTATATCATGGTTGTGAATCCAGTCTATGCGTTTCTTTGGTTTTCTGATAAACTATTCAGAATAATTCGAAGGGAGTAAATATCAATATGAATATGTAAATCCATTATATTGTTTTATAGGTTTTTATCTAAACTCAAAATTCCAAGGTCGCTTCGTGAGATGAGGTGTAGTCTAATAAGTCATTGAGTTTTTTAATCCAATAAGTACATTTTATGTTTCTATTAAACTACTCAGAACTCCTAGGGACATGGTTTGCTAGATGAGGGGTTGTTCATGGTGATTAAGCCACACGTACGTTTTGCGCAACAGAGAAAGATATATGAATGGAAAGAAGGCCTACAACTTGTAGATATAGAAGTAACAAAAACCATCTAGCAGGCATTAAACATAAATTTGATGTAGCATACTGATTTCTGGCAGTTCTTGAGGGTTACAACATCTGCATTGCTTAATATATATATATATATATATATATATATATATATATTATTCCACTAACTAATTAGGGTAATATAGAGAACCAACTTTCTGAAAATCTTTTTTCCACATCTTGGTGAAGAGAACAAATAAGAGCCTTCTTTTGCCCTGTGGCTGATAATATTTTAGCAAGGATTAGAACCTTGTTGGATTTGTTCAAACTATTTGCAGAGATACCATTTATCTGTATCAAACACATTTTAACAGTTGTCTTAGATTAGATATATTAGATTTTAGATACTTTCATTATGTAACTTCATGTTTACTTTTCTTTTCCACTATGTTTGGTTTCTGGATTTTAGTGAGAAGAACATAAACAAAAATTCTTTATTTTTATTTTTATTTTCAAATGACATAGTGTTCCTTTCATCCTTTCATCCTTTGGTTGGGGTAAACTGGGCTTCTCGTTAACAGTTTCAATACTTTAGGTGGTGAGCATCATGATATAAATATGTGTCCGGATGTTGAAAGCACATGGAAAGTACTTAAAACTCTTCTTTCTTTGCTAGCAACAATGTGTTATATTGCCGAGCACCACATCTTTTCCTGTGAAGACTCTTTATCTGAGCTTTCTATTCAAGTGTAAATGTGTAAAACGGTTGTGCCTTTCCTGGGCTTTAAATCATTTTCCAGAAAAATTGGAAAATGATTAGTGTAGTTTTCTGTCTCTATGCACTTTATACACCCAAATACATTTATTATTAAACACCATCCAAATGTAAAGATTAGTGAAATGTAAATCAGATGTAACATCTAGTAGTAAAATGCATAGGATAATACAATTTAATCCTTTTAACTTTTACATATTACATATATGTTGGTTCCTCGTATATGCTGAAGAGCCATTGGCTGACCTACATATATATATCAATCTAGATGCAGAAACTGATATGATTTATCATTATTGAATTTTGAACATAAAAATAAAATGTTATTTGTAAATGACCCAAGTGTATCATACTGACAACCTCCTGTTCTTTGTTTTGTTATCTCCATGTATTTGTATTATGTTCAACTGGGTGTGATAGTTAACATGAGCTGTCCAAATTAATGCTTGTCTATCTCAGTTTCTGATAGGTCATCTCATGACAGATATTTAATGAAATTCAGATGCTACTCAAACAAAACCATGGGAAGACTATCCATGAAAACACTAATTTTGATGATGCAGCGAGGTATTTGATGATTTCATTTTTTCTGATTGTGTTTTTTTAAGTCATTTTCTTGTCTGCTTATTCATTTACATTTAACTAAAATGAAAAAATATATGCTGTGCTATGGTTCTAAAGGGAATGCCCCTTAGCCCTTTTTGGTCAGAGTCTGCCAACTTTTGTCAATTTGTATCCCTGTTGGCTATGTTGAATTCATACTCTGTAGTCAAACCAATTATCGATAAAAAAAAATAAAAAAATAGATAATAACTACCTTTCTTATATTATGATAGAGAGAGAAACAGAGGAAAATGTGAGAGAGTTTATTTATACAAAAAAAAAGGAAATTGTTCATTGGCGTATGATCGTAATTATCAGCAGGAATTATTCATACAGTTTTCTCTCATAGGTAGAAATTATTATGAGAGGCAATGTTATTAGAGCTGCTCTTCAGATAAAGCAAGCTATTGCAATATTAATATGTTCTCCAGCTATTCTATTTGACAGGGTAAAAGCATATTAGGATTTATGATGGAATGTGTCGACTGATTGCTAGCTTCTAGATTTTTGACGCAATCACAAAATATAGAGGTAGGGAAATAAGGTATTGAAAATGCCACATAACTGAGCACTTCATTCTTGCACGGCTTCTTCCTGTAAATTTTGTATTCATGTTTACTTTTTGGCTGTTTTTGGAATATATTATTCTAGATGAGATTGGCCATGAATAGGGATGTGTCTGTTTCATTGTGATGGACAAATTTGTGGGTCTTATGGTGTGATTAAAAAGAAAACTAAGTACAAACAAAGATGTCTACGTTTTCTTAATTTGGTCTTGTCATCTGGTGAAATCCATGATCTTTTAAAAACCACCGGCGTAATTTTTGTTGGTTTGTACCAGTAAGTAACATGCCTTAGCTTTTGTATTTGATTATGTAATTGATTGGAAAAAAATTAAATTATTATATAGCAATTTGATTGTGTAAGTTTAAATGGAATTAAAACATTTTTAGCACATGTGGTGTACATGACGGATCTCGACTGAATATTCTGTCCGTGGAAAGTCCTGAATGGCAAAATATAAATATTGTGTAGTTAGATGGCAAAGTGTAAAGAATAAATGTTTAGAGGATAGTGAAAAAATGCTATAGTAAGTGTAATCTTGGAAATGAAAGAAAGGGATGCTTTCTAGAGGGTTTCACACTTGACAAGTATTGGACAAGAGTCAACAGGACAGGAATAAAAGAAAAGTTCTCCATTACACACACAAGAATGATGACGCAGGTGATTACGTCACACCGTTACCAAACCAGGGTAAAGGAGAACTGGTATTGAAAATACATAGGATAATTACAAAAAGTACCTCTGAGATTTGACGCAATTACTAAAAAACCCAACTAACTTTCAAAATTACAAAAAGACATTAGGTTTGATTCGGTGTTAAAATTAAAGTAAATCGTAACATTTTTATAAATATGAGGGAGGATTTTGAAATATTTTTTGCTTATAAAAGGGGTAAATGTTAGGTAAAATAAAACCTAACGGGTATTTTTTGTAATTTTGAAAGTTAACTGAATTTTTTGTAATTAGGTTAAACCTAAAGATTACTTTTTCTAATTAACCCAAATACATATTAGGGTGGATATCACTTTATTTCCTCCACTACTTAAACTTTGACCCCTCCAAATTTTAAAAAAAAGTCTTTGACTTGAGACCCCACAATCTTCCTGCTGGCAAAGTGCCAACTTCTTTCTATTGGTTTGGACTTCGTAATCTACAAGAATGTGCTGATGTGAGCAAATATGTCATCAAGTTTTGTAGTTTTCCCTAAGTTCCATTAGCATATGCAATTTGCAGATCCCTGTTTGGCTTTTAGGACAGAAAAGTGAAGCAGACTTTTCAAGCTTGTCTCAACTTCCATGCTGTGTTATTTTATTAATTTTCTCGAATTCTGCCTTTGCCTTATCCCCCCAAGGAGTTTTAGCAACTCCAGGAGAAGCAAATTTTAATAAATCTTCTTATTCTTTATTTCCAAGACTCTCTCCAAATTCCCCTTGCACCACTCTATATATACAACACTTTAGTTTCAACAATCTCATCACAATTCACACATCCTATTCACATACTTGATTAATTAGCAAATCAAGAAAAAATAGTATATCTCAATTTCATTTCTTGAATTCCCATATTTTGTTTCAAAATGGGACAGTTACATATTGTCCTTCTTCCAATAATGGCTCATGGCCACATGATCCCAGTATTGGACATGGCCAAGCTATTCAACTCAAGAGGTCTAAAAACAACTATCATTTCCACTCCATCATTTTCTCACCCAATAAAAAAAGCCCAAGAATCGGGGCACGATATCGGCTTGAGCATCGTCAAATTCCCACCAGAAGGATCTTCGTTGCCCGAAAATATCGTCAGCCTTGATCAAATGTCCACACCTGATTTAATCCCAAAGTTTGTTGAGGCCTTAGCCTTACTCCAAAAACCAGTCGAAAAAATCCTCCAAGAATTGAATCCCAATTGTCTTATTTCAGACATGTTCTTGCCTTGGACAACTGATTCTGCTGACAAATTTGGTATTCCAAGATTAGTTTTCCATGGTACAAGTTGTTTCGCGCTATGTGCTTCAGAGCAAATGCATCTCCACAAACCTTATAAAAACGTGTCGTCCGATTCTGAGCCCTTTGTCATCCCTAATCTCCCGCATCGATTGATTTTCACTAGGCCACAAGTCCCTCCGTTCGACTTACAGGAGGAAGAAGATGATTTTTCAAAGTTGCGGCAGCAAATGAGGGAGTCAGTGGATAAAAGCTATGGAGTTGTTATTAACAGCTTTTACGATCTGGAATGGGATTATGCCGATCACTACAACAAGGTTATGGGGAGAAAATCATGGCACATAGGTCCCCTGTTGTTATGCAATAAAGGAGGAGACGAAGAGAAAGCACAAAGAGGAAAAGAATCAGCTATCGACGAACACGAATGTTTGGCTTGGCTCGACTCGAAGAAACCTAATTCGGTTGTCTACGTTTGTTTTGGGAGTATGGCTTCTTTTAGTCATGCACAGCTGCATGAAACTGCAGTTGGTCTTGAGGCCTCTGGCCAAGATTTCATTTGGGTTGTGAGAAAAGGCAAAAATGATGACGAAAATGAGGATTGGTTGCCTAAAGGATTTGAAGATAGATTGAAAGGTAAAGGGCTAATCATAAGGGGTGGGCCCCACAAGTGATGATTCTCGATCATCCATCGGTAGGCGCTTTCGTGACGCACTGTGGGTGGAATTCGACTCTGGAAGGAATATGCGCCGGTGTGCCTATGGTGACGTGGCGGTTTTCGCGGAGCAGTTTTTAATGAAAAGCTGGTGACGAAGGTTTTGAGAATCGGAGTTTCTGTTGGTAATAAGAGGTGGCAGAGAGCGGCAAGCGGCGTGGAATGGGAGGCGGTGAAAACGGCGGTGGAGAGGGTTATGGTGGGTGAGGCGGCCGAGGAAATGAGAAGCAGAGCAAAGAGTTTTAAGGAAATGGCAAAAAAAGCTGTTGAAGAAGGTGGATCGTCTTATAGTGGTTTGAATGCTTTGATTGATGAATTGAGTATCTATGTGCCTCCCAAGAAACAGGACATAAACTAGGATTTCTTACAAGGTTTATAGATAAATTAAGCCAGTTATCTCCTGGTTGATAACCCTTTGTTATTCCTGATATTATTTTGTTTGTGATGATATTTCAATGGTGGGTTATTTATTGCATTCTGTCCTCTACAAAGTATTATCTTACTTCACGTATACAATGGGCTCATAGCCCATTTATCTTAGCAAATATATACAAACACTTATAATGTCTGAAAAATATTTATATGGGCTTGGACTAATGGCATATTTGGGACTTCCATATCCATTAAGTGAAATATTAATATGGTTTCCAACTATTCTATTTGACAGGCTACAGCCTGCAGCATTGTATGATGTGAATGTGTCTGACTGGGGTGCTAGCTTCGAGTGATCTTTGAAGCAATCACAAGTCACAACATATGGAGGTGTGTAAATAAGGTACTGAAAATGCCCCGTAACTGATGAGTTCTCTTATTTTGTATTCATGTTTACTTTTTTGGCAGTTTTTGGGACATAGTATTCTAGCTTAGATGATCAATAGCAGAGGTGACAGTTCGGGTCATCAAGTCGTATTCACAACTTGGGGTCAATTTCGGGTTATGTTCAAATTACATAAAAAAAATATGTAAAATATAAGATAACTATATTTTAAGACAAATGGTAACATCGTGTCAAATTCGTGTTTGTCGTCTTGGGTTTCCAAGTTCCTGTTCGAGTTTCTATCAATGTCGGGCCGTGTCGTGTCTTGAATTGCCCCGATCAGGGAAAAATGTCCATTTCGTTTTTGACTACGATGCAAATGTCTTCCCCTCCCTCTTTTGCTGTCTCATAAGACTTTGCTTAATATTTTAGATGAATGGGAAGAGAGATGAAAATAAAAGGTATTATCCACAAATTACTGGCAGTTAAATGTGTGAACTGAGACTTGTAAGGCGGTGGCGGAGATGATCGTAACCATGCAAATAAACATTCATATGTAAAGAGTTAAGAAGTAGCAAAAAGGCTTTGTTTTGAGTTATTTCTAGTTGTTTTGAGATAATTAGTTTTAAAATAAGAAATATATAAGATGAGGCTGAGGGATACGTAGGAATGACAATGGAGTGGGCGGGAGTACTTGGAATCCCGGACTTGTCCCCGTTCACCGGGGGGAGGATGGAGTCGACCGTCACAGGCCACGGGGCCGAGCGAGCTAGTCAGCCCATGTTGAATACTATATTATTATTATTATTATTATTATTATTATTATAGATTTTTTATCTTGTATTTTGTATTATTAATTAATAAGTTTTTTTATTTTATTTTGGTATTATTAATGCCTATTATATATTAAAATTGTCATTATCAATGTATATGTTAGATATAATTTATATTAAGTCAATAAGAATTACATTATTATAGATAATATATATGTAAAACATATGTTAAATATATTAAAAAATAAAAATACTATGTTAGGCACGGGATGGTTAGGTACCACGGGCAACGGTGATACCAGGACACATCTGTCATGCACATAAAATACACTTAGATTGAAAATATTTGGATTTTGGAAACCCGCATGTGAATCATATTGGAAAACCTCAAAGGTTGGCCTTGAAGTTGCAACCCGAGTCCCGATTCGAATCACGACTAATCTCTCGAGTAATGGGTTGGGGTTCTCCTCCTCCAGAGAATTAGGACCATCCGTGTCCCATATGGAGTAAATCTGTATTGGATGATTATGGTCAATCTGATGTTGACGTTGACACGGCATCCCACAACACTTGACCTCTGTTAGTTTATCAGACCACGAAAAGAAAAGTCTTCTTGCTGGCAAGGTGCACTAATGTGAGTAAATTTGTCAGCAAGTTTTATGATTTTTCTAATTCCCATTAGCATATGCAATTTCCAGATCCTTTTTCCCCAATCAACACCTCTTTTAGGACACAAAAGTAAGGCATAGACTTTTCTAGCTTGTCACAATTTTAATGCAGTCTTATTTTATTGGTTTCCTCGAACTCTCCCTTGCCTTATCCCCCACGGACTTGGCAACTCAAGAAGAAGCAAATTTTAACAAATCTTCTTATCCTTTATTTCCAAGAAACTCTCCAAATTCTCCTTGCAACACTCTATAGTCTATATATACAACACTTTAGTACAAACTCTCTCATCATAAATCCTAATCACATACTTTGTTACAAATCAAGAAGTATTTTATCTCAATTAAATTTCATACATTTCTCTTGAAATGGGGCAGCTACATATTGTCCTTCTCCCAGTAATGGCTCATGGCCACATGATCCCAATATTGGACATGGCCAAGCTATTCATCTCAAGAGGTCTAAAAACAACTATCATTTCCACTCCACCATTTTCTCACCCAATAATAAAAGCCCAAGAATCGGGACACGATATCGGCTTGAGCATCATCAAATTCCCACCAGAAGGATCCTCTTTGCCCGAAAATATCATCAGCCTTGATAAAATTTCAAGTCCTGATTTAATCCCAAAGTTTCTTGAGGCTTTAGCCTTACTCCAAAAGCCAGTCGAAAAAATCCTCCAAGAACTGAATCCCAATTGTCTTATTTCAGACATGTTCTTGCCTTGGACAACAGATTCTGCTAACAAATTTAGTATTCCAAGATTAGTTTTCCATGGTACAAGTTGTTTTGCGCTATGTGCTTCAGAGCAAATGGATCTCCACAAACCTTATAAAACGTGTCGTCAATACGGAGCCCTTTGTCATCCCTAATCTCCCACATCGATTGATCTTCACTAGGCCACAAGTCCCTCCGTTCGAATTACACGAGGAAGAAAATGATTTTTCAAAGTTGAGGCAACAAATGAGAGAGTCAGAGGAAAAAAGCTATGGAGTTGTTATCAACAGCTTTTACGAGCTGGAATCGGCTTATGCGGATTATTACAAGAAGGTTATGGGGAGAAAATCATGGCATATAGGTCCCCTTTTGTTATGCAATAAAGGAGGGGATGAAGAGAAATCACAAAGAGGAAAAGAATCAGAAATCGACGAACACGAATGTTTGGCTTGGCTCGATTCGAAGAATCCTAATTCAGTTGTTTACGTTTGTTTTGGGAGTATGGCTTCTTTTAGTCCTGCACAGCTGCATGAAATAGCAGCTGGGCTTGAGGCCTCACGCCAAGATTTCATTTGGGTTGTGAGAAAAGACAAAAATGAAGATTGGTTGCCTAAAGGATTTGAAGATAGAATAAAAGGCAAAGGGCTAATCATAAGGGGGTGGGCCCCACAAGTGATGATTCTCGATCATCCATCAATAGGGGCTTTCGTGACGCACTGTGGGTGGAATTCGACTCTGGAAGGAATATGTGCCGGCGTGCCTATGGTGACGTGGCCGACTTTGTGAGCAGCTTTTTTAATGAAAAATTGGTGACGGAGGTTTTGGGAATCGGAGTTTCTGTTGCTAGTAAGAAGTGGCAGAGAGTGGGGAGCGAAGGCGTGGAGAGGGCGGCGGTGAAAACGGCGGTGGAGAGGATTATGGTAGGGGAGGCGGCGGAGGAAATGAGGAGGAGAGCAAAGAGCTATAAGGAAACGGCAAGAAGAGCTGTTGAAGAAGGTGGATCATCTTATAGTGGTTTGAATGCTTTAATTGATGAATTGAGTATCTATGTGCCTCCCCAGAGAAACAGGACATAAACTAGGATTTCTTATAAGGTTTATAGATAAATTAAACCCTTTGTTATTCCTGAGATTGTTTTGTTTGTGATGATATTTCAATGGTGGGTTATTTATTGCATTCATGCCTCAACAAATATGGGTGGAAATAGGTCGACTATCCCAACGGGCCATGGCGAACTCTACTAAGAGTTTGGCTTGGCTTGGCCGATTTAAAATTTGAGTCAGGCTCAGGTCTTTTTTAAAGTCTATCTAAATAGTTGAGCCAGACCCGAGCCTTTAAAAAAGCCTTTTAAGCTTAACATGCCGGCCTATTTAAGACTTACATATAATATATATAATATTATATATAGTACATATATAATATATAGAAATAAATAATATTATATATAATACATGTATGTATTATATTATAAATATATTTATTGAAGATATAAATTGTATAAAAATATTACATATATCTTATATATAAATATAATATTAGAACACTAATCAGTCACAAATTTTGGATATTGTATCATCATTTTTATATTCTTTGGATATATAACGTAATGGATTCTATTCTTATGTGCATTGTATTGACTATCGTTCATGTGTTTTTTGTAGTTTAAAATTAGTATTTTTTTAAATTGACTTTGATTGGCTTAAATAGGCTTTAAACATACTCAGGCCGAGCCTATGAAAAAGGCCTATTACAGATAATAGGCCAGGCTTGGGCCTAACTTAACAAAGAGGCCCATGCGCCAACTCAAAGTCCCCTTGGTTGGGCCCATTTCCACCCCTATCTACAAAGTATTATCTTACTTCACGTATACAATGGGTTCATAGCCCATCTGTCTTTGCAAATATACACAAACACTTATAATGTCCGAAAAAATATTTACATGGGCTTGGACTAATCAAATGGCATATTTGGGACTAAACAAAAGCGGGTTTATTGAAAAAATAAAACCGGGCTACGGAAAAAAATGTGATTTGTTTTATGTTATTGCCTTCCATATCCATTAAGTGAAATATTAATATGTTGTCCAACTATTCTATTTGACAGGCTACAGCATTGTATGATGTGAATGTGTTTGACTGAGAGCTAGCTTCAAGTGATCTTTGAAGCAATCACAACACATGGAGGTGTGTACATAAGGTATTGAAAATGCCCCGTAACTGATGACTGCTCTTATTTTGTATTCGTGTTTACTTTTTTGGCAGTTTTTGGGTAGTATTCTAGATTAGATGATCAAGTGGCAGTTCGGTCAATTTTGGATTATGTTCAAAGACATCAAAAAAATATGACTATATTTTAAGATAAATGGTAACATCATGTCATGTCATTCGTGTTTGTTGTGCTTTCGGGTTTCCCATGTTCATGTTCGAGTTTCTATCAATAATTTTGGGTCGGGTTCGTATCGTGTGGGGATTGACACCCTGGGAAAAATGTCCATTTCGTTGTTGAGTACGATGCAAATGTCTTCCCCCTCTTTTGCTGTCTTATAAGACTTTGTTTAATATATTTTAGATGAATTGGGAAGAGTGATGAAAATAAAAGCATTATCTAGAAAATACTGGTAGTTATTTCCAAAAAAATAAAAATTAATGGTAGTTAAATGTGTGAACTTCTTGTAAGGTGGTGGTGAAGATGATAGTAACCATGCAAATAAACATTTATAATCGGGCAAAATTGTTTTTTTAGTCCTCTAAGTGGCGCCACTCGGAGATTTAGTCCTTTTTTTTTTTCGACTTTGAGTTTAGTCCTTTAAATGGACAAAATTCGGACTTTTAGTCATTCGCTATAACAAGGTAAATGTTACTGTTAGTGGATTTTCTTTAATTCAAACTTTAAATAAATTTTAAAAAATAATAGAATATTATCAATGATAAAAAAATGAGTTTTAATTTTATACTTTTAATTTTTATTTGAATTGTGAATTTCATATTTTAGAAATAAAAAAATCTATTTCCTACAAATATTTTACTAACACATTTTTTTACGAAAACTATTTCAAAAAAATATTTATTTTTATTTCCTTTTTTGGTTTAAGTTACTTATTGATTTTAAAAAGAATAAAAAATATAAAATTCACATATAGTTATTGGAAATATATTCAATTCAACTATAAATAAAATAAAATAGTTTATAATATTGAATAATTTCACAATTTATAAATATAGAAATTATTTTTAAAAATAAGAAAAATGCTATAAAAATATTTTATATTTCTAGCTAAAAGTATACTTAAATTATAAATATATAAATATTAACAAATTATCCATATTTTATATTTCTAGCTAAAAGTATATATAATATTGAGAAAATGTATAATTTGTTAATATTTATATATTTGTAATTTAAGTATACTTTTACTTAGAAATATAAAATATTTTAATAGTACTTTTCTTCTTTTGAAATAATTTCTATATTTATAAAATATGAAATTATTAATATTGTAAACTATTTTTATTTTATTTATAGTTTTAGTAAAGATTTTTTTAGTAAAATATTTGAAGGAAATAATTTTTTTAATTCTAAATATTAAATTTTTAAATAAAATATTTAAAAGTATAAAATTAAAACTTGTTTTTTATCATGAACAATATTCTATTTTTTTAAAAATTTATTTAAAGTTTGAATTAAAGATAATCCACTAGCGAAGTAACATTTACCTCATATTATAGCGAATAACAAGACTAAAAGTCCGAATTTTGTCCATTTAAAGGACTAAACTCAAAGTCGAGGAAAAAAAGGACTAAATCTCCGAGTGGCTCCACTTAGAGGACTAAAAAAACAATTTTGCCTTTATAATCGTAAAGAGTTAATAAGTAGCAAAAAGGCTTTGTTTTGAATTATTTCTAGTTGTTTTAAGATAATTGTTTTTAAAATAGGGATAATTACAAAAGACCCCCTGTGATTTTGGCTAATTACAGAAAAATCCAGAGATATTTTAAAATTACAAAAGCCCCATCAGGTTTGATTATGCCTTAAATTTAAGGGGTTAACTATAATAGTTTTAGAAATATCATGGGGTTTTTGAAATATTTGATGTTTATGAAGGAAGAAGATGTAATGGGGAATCAAACCTCTAGGGTTTTTTTTTAGTAATTTTGAAACATCTTTTTTTTTTTTTTTTGTAATTAGCCTAAACCTCAGGGGTGTTTTTGTAATTGTTCCTTTAAAATATGAAAAATGTAAGCTCAGGCCTAAGGGATACATACATGAATGACAATGGGATGGGGCGGGGGTATTTGGAGACCCAGACTTGTCCCGTCCACTCCAAGGGTGGGTCAAATAGACTAAATCACGGTCAATGGGTAACACGGGCACGGGGCCACGGTGATACCCAGACCCATCATGAGCTACTCTGCCGCGAGTAACATGGCAGGCGGCTCAAATGGGATGGGCCTAGACGGGTCGTGAATGGGGCGGGTCAATTGACATCCCTAGGAAACGTTCTAGCATGGTTTCACAGGTTTTTGGACAAGAGTCAAGATAAGTTCTGCAGTTATATACACAAGAAAGATGATGCAGAGGATAAGAGGTCTAGTATTAAAAGACTTGGTGGATATCTCTTTATTTCCTCGACCTGTCGACCACTTTTAACTTTGACTCCTCCAATTAAAAACACAATATTTAATTTTAATTTATTTGGAAATATACTGAGGTTAAATATTAAATTATTTTAAAATCTATTGCATTTTGTACTTCTAGAAAGTATCACCTACATTCGTACAAAAGTGTATTTAAAACAAAATATTTGCAATTATTTGATACACAAATGTTAAAGTTCAAATGGAGGATTTCCAAACTAATGCATGAGTCTAGTACATAAGTTTCAGAAGGTAATTGTATATGCATTCATAGTTTAAGTTCTATAATTGATGAAGGGTGTCAAAAATAGTTTTATTGAATTAAAAAATTCAAATTAGTAAATTCAAAAATTCTAAATTTAGTCACGTAATTAGTAAGATTCGAGTTGCCTAAATTTTACTCAAAATTTCATAAAAACAGAGTGGATATTATCACAAAAAATCCACGTAAATTGAAAATACTTGGATTTCTGGAGTTTGGAAACCCACATGTGAATTGTATTGAAAAACTCAGGGGTTGACCTAGCAGCTTTGAAGTTGCAACCTCAAGGTCCTGAATTCGAACCTTAACTAACTCAGGAGTGAGCGGTTGGGGTTGCCCCTCCTCCTCCAGAGAATTAGGACCATTTCCATCAAGGACGCATGTTAAATTCGTGTTGAATGATTATGGTCCATCTGATGTTGACCTTGACAGGCACCCCACAACACTTGGCCCCTGCTAGTTTATGAGACCACGAAAAGAAAATTCTTGTTGCTCGCAAGGTGCATTGATGTGAGCAAATATGTCGGCAAGTTTTGTGGTTTTCCTAATTCCCATTAGCATATCTGCATATGCAATTTCCAGATTTTTATTCCCCCAATCAACACCTCTTTTAGGACAGAATTAGACTTTTCAAGATTGTCTCAATATTCATTCATTCTTATTTTATTGATTGCTCCATTTCCCTATTCCATTCATATTTTCTTCTCTATTTAATCGTTGGATGAATGACACATTCTGATTGTGACATCATCACGTATGCGCGTGTCATTCATCCCGATGTAGTGGAATAGAAATGGAATAGGAATGTGTGTGAGGAAATTTCAATCTCTTTGGTTTTGTAACGCCCCACTTTTTATATATAAAAGTGTTTTCTGTGAAAATGAGAAATAAAAATAACTTCGGACGCCATGCCTAAAAATGGATGTTTCCGAGAATAACACATTTAAAGAAAAATAAAAAAAACATTAAAGAGAACATATATATTTTAAAGAAAAATTAAATGCGGAAGCAAATGTAACAATTAAAAGAAAAATAGTCATTCATGATAATAAGTATTGGAATTTAAACATAGTCACACATATTCCAAAGCTACAAAACTAAATAGCAGGATAGTAGTAATTTAACAAAACCTTAAATTCAAATGTTCAAGTAGACCCTAAAATATTCGTTCGAAATAGAAGACTTATTTTATTTATTGAAAATAGAGATTAAACCAGTCATTCCTCCTCGCCTTCGCTGCGCCAAACTCCATCTGAAAAATCATTGTTAATAGTGGGGTGAATAAGAACACTTACTCAGTGGGAAATCACATTTGTTCAAGCTAAATAAAATTCATGCATCACATTAATGAAAAACTTGCAACATATATCATGGCATCATGTCATCATAGAGTTCCTAGCTAGAGCAAAAAGCTCGTGTAACTTGAATCTTGGAGTTCCTAGCTAGAGCAAAAAGCTCGTGTAACTTGAATTTTGGAGTTCCTAGAAAAGATCCGATTCAAATTATATGTTGGTATGTCTTGAACTCATAGATATCCTCTCTATCCTCGTCTCCTATTGTGATAATGAAATTATTTGTCTTAGAAATCTTAAATCTTAGTACCTTAAAATTAATAATATTATAATCTTTATAAAGTTGATAATGTAAAAATGATATTATTATGAATATTACAGATCTGTTATGTAAAATATTGAGAAAATAATATAGTTAGAATATATATATATATATATATATATATATATAGATATATTAAACCCTTTAAAGTTTGAAGATTTTATAATTTGAATTTAAATAAACACACACTAATACTAAACAATATAAAACATTATATATTATAATTAACACACATGGCTTGTATATATATATATATAGTGTTTAATACACACACAAAACACACATTCATATATAAATAGTATGAATGTATATTAATATATAGTTTATATATATATATATATATATATATATGTATGTACACACACCACACACACTCTCATGCACTAACATACGCACACCACACACACACTTAATCACTAATTAACACACGCACACCACACAAATAATAGCCCACACATGCGCTCCTACACACACCACTCGTACACTAATTAACAAATGCTTCGTAGTTGGTTGTTTGTCTATCATAATAAATGGGTTGGCTATCACATTAATGAAAAACTTGCAACATATATCATAGCATCATAGAATTATGGCATCATGCCATCACAGAGTTCTTAGAGCATAAACACACAACATGAATCTTGGAGATCCACACACACAACACACACAGGTTGTGTAACACACAACACACACACACACAACACAAAACTCATATAACTTGAAATTAGATCATAGAATCCATTGAGCAATACTCGCAGGACATGACATGTGCATCTTAAACATCAATGTAAACAATTATAATATTTAACAAGAACAAATAGTAAATTCCCTACCTGGAAATGTAAGAAAAGATCCGATGCAAATTATATGTTGGTATGTCTTGAACTCATAGATCTCGTCTCTATCCTCGCCTCCTATTCGATAATAAAATTATTTGTCTTAGAAATCTTAAATCTTAGAACCTTAAAATTAATAATATTATAATCTTTATAAAGTAGATAATGTAAAAATGATATTATTATAAATATTACAGATCTGTTATGTAAAATATTGAGAAAATAATATAGTTAGAATATATATAGATATATTAAACCCTTTAAAGTTTGAAGACTTTATAATTTGAATTTAAATAAACACACACTAATACTAAACAATATAAAACATTATATATTATAAATCTTAACACACATGGCTTGTATATATATATATATATAGTGTTTAATACACACACAAAACACACATTCATATATAAATATATATGTATGTATATTAACATATAGTTTATATATATATGTATGTACACACACCACACACACTCTCATACACTAACATACGCACACCACACCACACACACACACTTAATCACTAATTAACACACGCACACCACACAAATAATATCACACACATGCACTCCTACACACACCACTCGTACACTAATTAATAAATGCTTCTTAGTTGGTTGTTTGTCTATCATAATAAATAGGTTGGCTACCACATTAATGAAAAACTTGCAACATATATCATAGCATCATAGAATTATGATATCATGTCATCATAGAGTTCCTAGAGCATAAAGTTCATGTAACATGAATCTTGGAGTTTCTCGAGCAAAAAGCTTGTGTAACTTGAATCTTGGAGTTCAGAGCAAAAAGCTCATATAACTTGAATCTTAGATCATAGAATCCATTGAGCAATACTCGCACGACATGCATGGCATGTGCATCTTAAACATTAATGTAAACAATCATAATATTTAACAAGAACAAATAGTAAAAATTTCTCACCTGGAAACGTAAGAAAAGATCCGATGCAAATTATATGTTGGTATGTGTTGAACTCATAGATCTCCTCTCTATCCTCGTCTCCTATTGCGATAATAAAATTATTGGTGTTAGAAATCTTAAATCTTAGCACCTTACAATTAATAATATTATAATCTCACTACAAGGAAACAAGGGAATTCCAACGAAAAAAATATGTTGGTATTTGGCCAATTTCCATTGGAATTATCGATTCCAACAGAAATTCCAATGGAAAAGCACCATTGGTATAATGGCCGTTGGAATGACAAAATTCCAATGGGAAAAATATTCCATCAGTACCAAATGGTTTTGGTTATTGTTGGACTTTCTGTTGGAATTTTCCAATGGTATGCTGTAGCATTGGAATTTTCATTGGAATTTTGAAAATTCCAACAGTTTTTTATTCCATTGGAATTATTTCGTTGGAATTTGATTGTTTTCTTGTAGTGTCTTTATAAAGTAGATAATGTAAAAATGATATTATTATGAATATTACAGATTGTTATTAAAATATTGAGAAAATAATATATATTTAATAGATTGGCTAGAATATATATATATATATATATATATATATATATATATATAGATCTATTAAACCCTTTAAAGTTTGAAGACTTTATAATTTCAATTTAAATAAACACACACTAATACTAAACAATATGAAACATGATATATTATAAATCTTAACACACATGGCCTATATATATAGGGGATGGTTCAAATGGGACACCCCCTTATATGAGACAGTGGGGATCCATCCAAACCGTTGATATTTTCCAATTGAGAGTCCAGATTTAATGGCTGAAAATTAGATTAATAATTAATAATCAAAATTAGTAGGGGTATAATAGACTATTTAAATCTTAAGATTGTAACTGCTAAATCACATTCCTAAAATTAGGGGATGATATGCACGAAATATGACAATAAAAAACTTTCCATTTAGAAGATGATGTCACACGTTCCTATAATTTAGGAAATGATATCACACGTTCCTACAATTTAGATATATTGCATGTAATGTATAGATAATATGATTTTACTCTATATATAGATAGTATACAAAATTAGATATTTCATTGCATAATTAGATATATTGTACTGTATATATAATACAATTGCACTGCATGTATATATAAACTTATGTATTTGATAGGTGTAAGTTTTGCATGTATTTTGGGGCGTATTTATGGCTAAAATATCGATTAAACGTGCATAAACTCATGTGAAATGGTTCATATTCGCTCTTTGTGGGAAATATATTATGCTTTGCTCGTTTTGTAGGAATTTAACGATATTTGAAGTAATTTGGAGATAAATACGAGCATTGCGGAGAAGAAATACCACAAATGAGGCAAAATAGAAGACGCACGGGTACGAGCGCGTCTGAGCACCACCCGTGCACCCCTGGGAAAGGGATTATTGAAGGTACGGCAATACGCACGGGTAGCCCGTGCGTACACGCACCACTCGTGCGCCACTGAAGAATTGGAAGTTTCCTACGGCAATGCGCACGGGTAACCCGTGCGTCCCACGCACAACCCGTGCGTTGGTTGGTGAAAAGTATAGTTTGCCTACGGTATGACGCACGGGTAACCCGTGCATCCACGCACGGCCCGTGCGTCCCTTTAGATCGCGATATTTTGACAAAGAAATGCCCTAGACTTTTGAGGAGGTATATAAGCACTTTTTGGGGCGCACACCAGGGGATATTCTGACATTTTGGGATCTAGCACACAAGACAAAGGTCTATTCTTGGAAGAAGACATCAAGGAGACAATCGGGTTGCATCGGAGCTTGAGGAACGGAGATATATCGAGAGATTGTCGACTTTCCTAAGTTTTTCTTGCTTCTCTTGTAGTTTTCATCTTTCATTTTTAGTTGTCATGGCTATGAACAATTTGTCTATGAGTTGTTTAGAAATCATGTGTAGCTAAACTCTTGAGATTTTCGGGTTTTGGAAGTAGATTAATGAACTCTTGTTGGATGTTTTGATCTTAGTTGAAGTTATTGTCTTGAAGCCTATTTGAGTACTTTGAGCTTATTCTTGTTTTATCACTTGATCAATGATTTAACTTGTTTGATATATTGATTCATAATTCGAGAGATGAGTTTCAGTATTAGATCTTGAGTACTTGACACAAATATTTGCTTGAATCGAGAGGTTTGTAAATATTTGTGAGGATATTTGATCTTTTGAACTTTTGGGAGTTGAATACTTCATGTTGAGTAGAGATGCTAGCATAAGTATTTCAATCTACATTTTGTATGCATCTCGAGAGGGAGGATAAAATAACTTTGTGATCATCTTATATGAATATTGATAATAACTTGGCTTGGATTAAATCGGACAACAAGAGGGATATTAATCGAAACCTTAACTCGGGAATCCATCTCATCATCTTGATACTTCTATCATTTGTATTATCTTAATCTTGTGTTTTAGTAGTCTAGATTGTCTTAATCTCATAACAACAATCATCAAATTACGATCGTCTAAATAAAAATAAGACTATCTTAGTTCAATATTTACCGCACAAATTTATTAGTCTCCGTGGATACGACCTTGCTACCCTTTTCTATAACGTACACCGTACACTTGTGGTGAGCTAAAAATAAAGGCGAACAAGTTTTTGGCGCCGTTGCCGGGAACTAATATAATTTTTGGTGCTAATATTGCGGTAGATAGAATTATTCTTAATTTAGACATTTTTATTTTCTATTTTGGTTTGACTTCAATTCTACATTATTTGACTTATTTATTTTAGTTTGGTCCAGGTAGTGCATGAACACGCGCTATAGGCGAGGGGACTTAATACCGCTCATACCGGAAGTTGAGGCTTTTGCAAGGAGAATTAGTGCTACTACTAGACGGGCTGAAATACAACAAAATCCGATAATGGGGGATTTGGACGAAGAACACAGGGGTAACAATGGGATCAACAGGATCAATGAGTTACCAATACCGGGTAACAACAGAGTAAACGAGTTTCCGATACTGGTTCAACAGCAAGCCATTCGTGATTACTTTCGACCACAAACGAATCGTAATTACGGTGGCATTGCTCATATTCCGATAAATGCCAATAACTTCGAGCTCAAACCAGCACTGATAAATATGGTACAACAGAACCAGTTTGGGGGGTTCGCAACTGAAGATCCTAATTCCCACCTTGCACATTTTATCCAAATATACAACACGATAAAAATGAATGGAGTCTCGGATGACGCCATAAGATTGCGCCTATTCCCATTTTCTTTGAGGGATAAGGCGAGGAATTGGTTGGGTACTTTGACGCAAGGAAGTGTGAGCACATGGGACGAACTGAGCCAAAAGTTCTTGTTTAAATTCTTTCCACCGAGCAAAACTTTGCCGCTCAAAAGCGAGATTACTCAATTCCGACAGTTCGACTCCGAGCCTTTTGTATGAGGCTTGGGAAAGATTTCAGGATTTGTTACGAAGATGTCCACAACATGGGTTCCAGGAGGATCAACAGTTATGTTTCTTCTACAATGGTTTAATGGGGCAAACGAGGGCCTTTGTTGATGCCGCAGCGGGAGGAGCATTGTTGGCAAGATTTCCACAAGACGCCTTGAATCTTCTTGAATAAATGGCTATGAACAGTTACTAGTGGTCGTCTGAAAGATCCAATGTACAACGAGTAGCTGAAATCTCGGATTCAGACCCGATTAAAGCGTTGACGGCACAAGTGGCGGCTTTGACAACTCAATTGAGTGTTTTGACGAAAGGGCCAGAAGCAAGCATGAGCACGGGTAGTGAAGCTCTTCTATATCCGATGGAGGAGGTCAATTATGTGAATAATCGGAATTTCAACAATTTCCGGAACAATTCAAACCTAACACACTACCATCCGGGATTGAGAAACCATGAAATTTTTTCCCATGCCAATACAAAGAATGTGTTGCAACCACCGCCGGGATTTAATCTTCAAATGGAGGTGGAAATGTGGAAGGCAAATCATCTTTGGAAGATACACTCACCTCATTCATAAATCAATCAAATGCATTCATGAGTAACACGAGGAGTCGCTTTGCTAGGCAAGATTCTAGGATGGATAAGGTGGAGCTACAAATGACCCAAATGACAAGTTCGATAAAGAATCTTGAAACTCAAGTGGGCCAATTGGCCACAATTGTGGGTGGTCAACATCAAAAGGGTCAATTTCCGAGTAACACGGAAGTTAATCCAAAGGAACAATGTAAGGCTATTCGATTACGGAGCGGTACGGAATATGAGGGACCTAAAGAAAAATTTGGAAATCTGAAAACTTCAGAGGAAACATCTAAGTCGGGAGAGGCTGAATCGGTGATGAAAGATGGTGTTGAAATAGATGGGAAAAAAGAGAGACAAGAGCGCAGAACAAACAAAATGAGAAGCCCAAATCATCGTCTAACTCTAATATATCTAAATTACCTATCTCTCTTCCCTTTCCCCAAAGATTTCAAAAGAAAAAGCTTGATGATCAATTTGCTAAATTCCTCGATATATTTAAGAAATTGCACATTAACATTCCTTTTGCAGATGCACTAGAGCAAATGCCAAATTACGCGAAATTTCTTAAGGATGTTATGTCGAAGAAGAGGAAGATGACAAGCTTTGAAACGGTGAATTTGACGGAAGAATGTAGCGCGATCATTCAAAGGAAGCTGCCACAAAAACTGAAAGATCCGGGGAGTTTCACTATCCGTTGTGGCATTGGTGGTAACTTCTTTAATAAAGCATTGTGTGATTTGGGGGCAAGTATTAATTTGATGCCTTTGTCCATTTTCAGGAAGCTTGGACTAGGCGAAGTGAAGCCGACCACGGTGACATTGCAACTTGCGGACCGGTCACTTACATATCCAAAGGGAATTATAGAAGACGTGCTGGTAAAAGTTGATAAATTTATATTCCTGTGGATTTCTTGGTTCTTGATATGGAAGAAGATCGTGACGTTCCACTAATACTTGGACGTCCATTCTCACTACTCTGGTAAAGCCTTAATAGAGCGTACAAAAAGGAGAGCTCACTTTACGTGTTAATGATGAGCACGTTTATTTTCTATATATAAGGCAATGAAATTTCATGATACGGTGGAAAATTGTAATTTTTTGGATATAGTTAGTTCATACATTGACGATTATGTTGATCATACATTGTCTACGGATGATTTGGAATTTGGACTAACCCACTCGTGCTCGATGTCGAGTGTTGTGCTTGATTTTGATAACCAAGATTTGTACGACTATGTTTGTGCCTTAGATCATATGCAGGAACTACCTAGGAGCGCAAGAGGCGAGAACACAATGTTGGAAAGAAGAGGATCAAACCTACAGGCACGCACGGCCCGTGCATCCACGCACGGGCAACCCGTGTGTGTTGCCGAAGGGAGAATTGAAATGCCGAAAGGACACACGGGTCGGGTGCCGGAGCACGGGCAACCCGTGTGTGTTGCCGAAGGAAGAAAGGAAGGTAGGGGATCACGCACGACCCATGTGCCTGAGCACGGGCAACCCGTGCGTGACCCTAAAACAACAACGTCGACTCCGGAACTCAAGCAATTACCCGAACACCTCAAATATGCATTTCTTAGGGCGAATAATGCAAATCCGGTAATCGTTTCATCTCTTCTCACTCCTACTCAACTTGATAAATTGTTAAGGGTTTTACATAAACATAAGTCGGCACTCGGATGGTCTATAACTGATTTAAAAGGCATAAGTCCATCCATTGTAATGTATAAAATTCGGATGGAAGATGTTTATAAACCATCAGTGCAAAACCAAAGACTACTAAACCCTATCATGCAAGATGTGGTTAGGAAGGAAGTATTGAAATGGTTAGATACTGAGATCATTTATGCCATATCCGATAGTTCGTGGGTAAGTCCGGTACAAGTGGTGCCGAAAAAAGGGGGGGTAACAGTAGTGAAAAATGAGAATGAAGAACTGATTGCTACGAGAATTGTTACCGGGTGGCGAATATGCATTGATTATAGAAAACTTAATGATACCACTCGGGAAGATCATTTTCTCCTCCCCTTTATAGATATGATGTTGGATCGTCTAGCAGGTTATGATTATTATTGCTTTTTAGATGGTTATTCCGGGTACAATCAAATCATGATTGCGCCGGAAGACCAGGAAAAAACGACATTTACATGTCCTTATGGCACATTTGCATTTCGCCGCATGCCATTTGGCTTATGTAATGCACCTGCCACTTTCCAACGTTGTATGATGGCTATATTTCACGATCTTATTGAAAAAGTTATGGAGGTGTTTATGGACGATTTCTCTGTGTTTGGTGACTCTTTTGATAATTGTCTTCGCAATCTTTCCTTAGTCTTACAGCGATGTGAAGAGACCAATCTTGTACTCAATTGGAAAAAGTGCCATTTTATGGTACGCGATGGTATTGTACTTGGTCATCGAGTCTCTTCTGCAGGTTTGGAAGTAGATCGGGCAAAGATTGTAGCGATCGCGAAATTACCACCTCCTACAAACGAAAAAGCCATTCGGAGCTTCTTGGGCCATGCCGGATTCTATAGAAGGTTTATCCGTGACTTTTCTAAAATTTCTAAGCCTTTGAGCCAATTGCTAGAAAAAAGATCTCGCTTTCAATTTTTCCAATAATTGTTTGTAGGCGTTTGAAACTTTGAAGAAGGCATTGGTGACCGCACCTATTCTTGTCGCCCGCATTGAGTCAACCGTTTGAATTGATGTGTGATGCGAGAAATTTTGCGGTAGGGGCTGTTTCTCGGTCAAAAGAGGGAAAAATTGTTTAGATCCATCTACTATGCTAGTAGAACGTTGGACAATGCTCAGCAATTACACACTACCGGAAGGAGATGTTGGCGATTGTTTTCACATTTGATAAATTCGATCATACTTGATTGGGACAAAACGATTATTCACACCGACCATGCGACCATCAAATATCTTTTTGATAAAAAGGATGCAAAACCAAGGTTGATTCGGTGGATCTTATTATTGCAAGAGTTTGATGTGGAAATCAAGGATAGGAAGGGATGTGAGAATGTGGTAGCGGACATCACTTGTCTAGAATTGAAAATCAAGAGGAGCGCAAAGAAGCACGAATTGATAAAGGAGGAATTTCGATGAACGATTACTCATGCTCGAAGCAAAATTTCCGTGGTATGCGGACTTTGTCAACTATTTGGTCGGGAGTTTTGCCTCTAGATCTATCGCCCTATCAAAAAAGAAGTTCTTACATGATGTAAAGTTCTACATGTGGGATGACCCCTACTCTTTAAGAGGTGCGCCGACAAAAATCATAAGAAGATGCGTACCTCAAGAAGAATGGGAGGAGTCTTACAACTTGTCATTCTCGCACCCTCCGGAGGACATTTTGGCCCAACTCGCATCGCAAGGGCTTGTGAAGGTATTGCAAAGTGGGCTATCTTGGCCCACTTTATTTAACGATTGTTATTTGTTTGTGCAACAATGTGACAGTGTCGCCGAATGGGAAACATTTCGGAAGACACGAGATGCCGATGACAAATGTAATCGAAGTTGAATTGTTCGATGTGTGGGGATTGATTTTATGGGCCCATTTCCATCATCTTGGTCAATATATTCTACTTGCAGTGGAGTATGTATCCCGTTGGGTAGAGGCGATTCCTTCCACAACAAATGATGCTCAAGTTGTGATGCGGTTCCTTAAGAAAAATATATTTACTCGATTCGGCACTCCAAGAGCTTTAATTAGTGATGGAGGGTCGCATTTTGTAAATAAATTGATGAGCAACCTGTTGGCAAAATATGGGGTGAAACATAAAGTTGCATTGGCATATCATCCACAAGCCAATGGGCAAGCAAAAGTGGCCAACCGGGAGATCAAACACATCCTTGAGAAGACGGTGAACAACAACCGAAAGGATTGGGCGTTAAAATTAGATGACGCTCTATGGGCATATCGGACTGCATATAAGACACCGTTGGGCAGATCCCCTTACCAACTTGTTTTTGGGAAATCGTGTCACTTGCCGGTGGAGTTGGAACACAAATCATTTTGGGCGATCAAGAAGCTAAATCTGGATTTTCAAAAGGCCGGTGAAGAGAGGTTACTCCATTTAAATCAGATGGAAGAGTTTCGGGATGAAGCTTACGAAAACTCCCGAATTTATAAAGAAGAACCAAGAGGTGGCATGATAAAATGATCAAGAAAAGAGAGTTTTTACCAGGGGAACCCGTCCTCTTGTACAATTCACGCCTTAAATTTTTCCCTGGAAAACTCAAGTCTAGGTGGTCGGGGCCATTCGTGATAAAGAAAGTATTAAATCCTCCCGGAGTTGTGGAATTGTTAACAAAAGATGGTGAGACTTTCATGGTAAACAGCCAGAGGATTAAGCATTACTTCCACCGAGGTAACCAAGAGGAGGTGACATCCATCACCTTGCGAGACCCGTGACGGAAAGATAACAGGCGTCAAGCTAAAGACGTTAAATATAACGCTTGTTGGGAGGCAACCCAACAGTTTTTGGTGTGGATTTCATTTTTGTGTGTGTGTTTTGTTTTAATTTTGTGTAATTTGTGTGAAAAAAAAGAGAAAAACAATGAAAATACCTGAATATTGCTGCCCAGGGACGCACGGGTAACCCGTGCCCATACACACCACCGTGCGTACCTAGAGGGGAAACAAGTTAAGCTACGGCATCACGCACGGGTAACCCGTGCGCCTCACGCACGACCCGTGCGTTCCTGGATGAAGAAAAAATTTTCCCTATGGCATGACGCACGGGTAACCCGTGCGTCCACGCACGGCCCGTGCGTCACCCCGATGAGTGTTTAAAGAGTCTGGCAGACTCTGTTTTTTTCAAATCACTCCTACTCCTTCAAACGTAAAAACAATCGCCCCTCTTCCCACATTGTTTCAAACTCCTAATTCCCTTCAAAACTTGTTCACATAATCATATTCTTATTGTCATTTATTCGCAAATTGCATCAAATTCGTGTTTGAATTGACGAATTGGGTGAAAGGCACCTAGGGTTCCAATTTTTCCCCTTTTGTGAAATTTCGAGAATTTCGGTAAGAATTTCGTTTTTTTCTTGTGAATTTCTTGAGAATTACATGTTAGGGATTATATTGGGTGCTTGTGTTGGTATTTTTGCTATGTTTTGGATGAATTCTTCTTTAGGGCAAATTATCAAACACCTTGTGAGCATGTGAATTGAGACATATTTGGGGGAATTGATGATGAATTGGGCATGAGTTTTAATTGCTAGGGCTTTTAGATAATGATTATCTATATTTGCAATATTAGTTGATTGCTTGGAGCACAATTGATCGGTTAAATTGACATATGAGAACCGTTATGCCCTATGTGACTTGTTTGCCTACATTCATCTTCCTTGTGATTGTATTTAGTTTGTTTTGGGTTGCTAATACATGTTATTCTGGGTACTCATTCACAAGTAATGACGAATCGACAAAACCCTCAAGGACGGAGACGACGACCCCGGGCGGAACCACCACAGAAAATACAACCTGATAGCCCGGCGGCCTTTGGAGTCGTCTTGACAAATGTGGATGCTTTAGAGCGTTGGAATAAACTCGTCGTCCGATCGATGGGTCCCTTAAAATACGCCGATGATGACTGTACCCAATTTCTTGGGATACACGAGGATGTGTGGCGATTATTTGAAAGGGGTCGGTTGGACAACTTTTATGAGGAGAAGATGGCTAAGTTATAAGAAATTCACGCTCGAATTTTTGAGCACAGTGAAGATGATTAAAGATATCGGTGGCGAGGTCATTGGGGTAACTTTTCAGTTGGGAAATGTGGAGCGACAATTATCCACAGCAGAGTTGAATGCCATATTTGAAGTCCCCACAGACATGCCTTTCCGACCAGCATATCGATATGACCAAATCGATTTTTGGTGCCTCCTAGTCCAAACGCCAGAAACGGGGCCTATGCAATACAAAGCCCGCATTGCAAAATCTTCTTGGATCCGGAATCTGGTGTTCCGGTATATACAGCGGGTTACGTCAGCCTCGGTCTTCGTGAGGGAAAATATTGGGGGAATGACGGTCAAATAATTGTATTTAATATGATGTATGTTGATGAGTACACCCTACAACACGGCCACGTACTTCATTGAGCAAGTAGATCATCTAGCAAAACGGGGAGGTGGTGCTATTTCTATAGGGGGTCTGATTACCCCTATTGCCCGACATTTCAACATCGAATTTAGAGGCCTGGAGCCTATACCGGGCAACACTTGGGTTAATCTGGCATCTCTGCACCACATGAGGTTTATCGCGAATGAAGACAATATGCTGGTTCTTTTACAGAAGAAAGGTGCCTCATTTCCATTGCCTAACCCGACGTACACCACTGTCGATACTCTGGCGGACACAACAAACTTCCTAATGAACTCGGAAGCGCATAACAAAATTATGGAAGCTATAGGTGCGAGGAAGAGGCGCCGAGTTCACGGCTTCCCGGATGTGGATGATATGGTAGTGGAGGAAGAGGAGCTACATAGAAGAGAAATGGGGGTGGAACCTCATCACCCTCAACTTGGATATGACATTCCCGAGTCCTCACACGGAGGTGATTACCCCTGACGCTCACATAGCAGGGATCATCCCGGTACCTCTCATGGTGGCGAGCCCCAACGCGACAATGACTTTCAGGATATGCTATATGCGTTTGGGGAGGACTTGCGTCGTCAAGGAGACGAGTTGAGGCAACAGGGGGAGGATTTGAGGCGGCATCGGGCTGATTTCCTCGCATTCCGGGAGGACTATGATCAGAGGTCCTTGGAGCTCGAACAATGATATTTGGTCCAAGAACAGAGGTATGCGGTTAAGGAGGAACGATATGCGACCTAGGAGCAAAGGCAAGCGGCCCAAGACCGAAGGGAGATGGAGACGTGGCAAGTAATCCAGCAGATACAAATGTGGCACATATCACAAGGCCACTTCCCGCCACAGCCTCCACAGTGATTCAAGTATATTCCCACTTTTCGTTATTGAAATTCTATTTTTCCCCTTTAGGACAATATAATTTCATTCAAGTTTGGGGGGGGGGGGGGGGAAAGGTAGTATTTTAATATATGAAAAGTGTGGATAGAAAAAAAAATCTTGCATTTTTGGGTGTTTTTGTGTGTTTTCATATAGTTGCATATAGAGCATTCCGAGTGCATTGCATTAGAAGCACGTTCGGCTTTAGCATGTTTATTGCTTTCATAGATGTTAGAGAGTGAGTTGACCGGGCTTTATGCAACTTGTTGTTTGTGTGATTGATTGGAAATTTGTATTGTTGAGATTGGATGATGAGTATGAGTTGATTGAGCCTTGAATAGATAATATTGAGCATGTTGATATGGAAAACTTGGTTTGATGCTTTGAATTACATATTTACAAGCCTGTGAGCTTTTGAGCCTTTACTGCTTTTATCTTATGCAGTCTTGTTGTGATTTGAGCGTATCATTCATGTTGTTAGAATTCTAGAACTTGCTCGGGCATCTCTGTCAAGGCCACATGTTGTATACGGTGTGAATGTGATTAAAGGCCATCTTTGCTAGCCTTTCAAGCCTTTTGCTTACCTAAAGATGTTGAAATTCCTAGTTAGCCAAGTTGAGCCTACTGCCTATTTCTTTGATAACCACAAAATTTAAACCTTGAACTTGATATATCCGTCACCCTAAACTCGAGTGTATAGCGTTGAGTAAAGGAAATGAATGAGGTTGAATGAGTGGAAATTGAAAAATGGGATAATTGGGCATATTTGGTTAATTGGAACAAAAAGAGGAAGAAAAGGAGTTGAAAAGAAGTGTTGAAAATTCACAAAAGAATCGAAAAAAAAATGGTGTTGTAATGTGAATTTTCATCTAAACGAACTTGGGGTCGAAGGATTGTAAGTTGAGGCGATTCTCAAAAGAAAGAAAGGAGATGGAGATAAGTAAAGTTGATAAAAATAAGGGGTGATTGGAGTAGCATATGGGATTATAATTTAGATGATTGATATGCTCACCGGTCTATATGCTCGAGTTTGAGTCACTTTATCCAAAATTTCCGACCCTAACCAAAGAGCCTTCATTACAACCAAATGAGAATGTCCTTTTTGATTCACAAATTGCATACATTCTAGTGGCGGAGATATGAGACGAATTGCAAGCCTATGGTAATTTTGCCACATTGAAGTGATTTGAGTGTAAACACGTCCTATATCCTCGTGAGATGAGAGTATACACTTAACTTTGAGAGTTGTAATTCAGAGCATTTCACCATGTTTTGTTTGATGCGTGCCCTTTGAGTAGATATTTGAGGCTTGATTGGTTTGTTGCTTGACATTCATGATGAATAATATGAATTTCTTTTTGGTCTCCTTGTGTGCGCTATCATTCTTATATCCCTGTTGTGTTTTATTGTGTTCTCAAAATTGTTGATCGGGACGGTCAACAATTTAAGTTTGGGGATTTTGATAGGTGTGAGTTTTGCATGTATTTTGGGGCGTATTTATGGCTAAAATAGCAATTAAACGTGCATAAACTCATGTGAAATGGTTCATATCCGCTCTTTGTGGGAAAGATATTATGCTTTGCTCGTTTTGTAGGAATTTAATGATATTTGAAGTAATTTGGAGACAAATACGAGCATTCCGGAGAAGAAATACCACAAATGAGGCAAAATAGAAGACGCACGGTAGGGCGCGCGCCTGAGCACCACCCTGATACATTTATCCCATTTGCTTTGGTTTTTTAAGCCTAAATGGCTCAACGGTTGATAAACCGGATCTTTTGCGCACTTTGATATACATATATGATGTTTTTATCATCCTAAAATTCTTTTTGATGATTCCAAAGGGGGAGAAATAGGAAATTAGCTCGTTAGCCAAAAAGAAGCTATTAAAAGCTTATAAGTTATGGCTTCCTAAAGCCAAGTATACCTAGTCCATGGCTTGTATTATGGACTCAAGTGCACATGATTATTAAGTATTGTGACAGGGGGAGCTTCTTAGCTCATGATATTTATATGCACCTTATATAAGCTTGTTATAGCATGTGCTTCTAACTTGTAATAATCTTTTGTTGATATGCTCATAGATAGGGGGAGCTTTGTATGGAATGTCTTTAACGTATAGTTTACTTGTAAAACCGAAAAATTTATTTGTTTTTCAAATCGTCCTCGAGAAAATTGTTTTGGTTTGTAATCATCAAAAAGGGGGAGTTTGTTAGATAAATGTTTTTATCATGATTTTGATGATTTTGTTCGATTTTGTTCAAATAAGTTTTTAAACCAAAACAATGTCCCTAAATGTTGTCTAAATATTTTCGATCGTCTTAAAATGTTTTTACTATTTTTTGGAGTATTTTTGGAGTTTATTTTCGATAAAAAATTGGACAACACATTTGTTTCAGAGCTCGATAGGTCACCTATAGGGCAACCCGCACTGAGTTGAGTTTTGAAACGAAGAAAATGGGACGTAAGAAAAAAAAAAGGGGAGAGGCGGCCGGTCGACTGTGGGCGACCGGTGAGGAGACCGGTCGACCCCGGGCGACCGATACCGGGAGCGACCCTCTTGGTTCGAGACTTCTCTTTCGTAATTTCTTCAACTCCAACCGGTCAGTCCTGACTAAGGCGGCGGTCGCACCCCCTCCGACCGGTCCCCTGTGTAAAAATTCGCAGAATTCAATTTCAATCTTATCTCTGTGACCGGTCGAACCCCCCATTTATCAAAGCCAAACTATCCGTTGCGTTTTGAGACGACTTTTCCCTATTTTGTGGGATTAATTTCTAATGACTATATTGATCATTTTAAATGGTTTTTTTAAAGCAAATCACTCCCCGAGAGGAGAGCCAATGTCTGAAATGAAAGCCAAATCCTCTCCTATAAATAGAGGCTTCATTCAAGCAACAAGACACAACACTCTACACAAGCAAAAAGAGCAATCAAGCAAACACTTTCATATATCTTGTTGTATTAGCCTAAGCACTTTCACTTGCACAAATTTGAGGTCTAGGCTTTCAATTCTTGATTACACTTGTACTCATATTGTTTCAATTATTATTGAGTTGTAATCTTGATTTTGGTCATCATTCAACACAAGACATCCTTGTGAGTATTCTTGTGCTTTAAGAATACACTTGGGTGATCTAGGTGATAGGTGTTTGAGGGTTGTGGTAATCCTCAAAGTGTTGTAAGAGGGTTGTGGTAATCCTCGAGGTGGTGAAAGAGGTTGTGGTAATCCTCAAGGTGTTGTATTAATTTTTGGTAAATTAATAAAATCTTTTTTCTTTTTTGAAATCCATCCCGGATATCTTTGGGGTGGTAGTAGATTAGGCCTAGGTGGGTTGAACTACTATAAATCGACGTGTGCTATTTACTTTCCGCACCTTGCATTTCATCTTTGCTTGAGTCTTTCGAAAAAGAGGGCAAAATCTGGCAGGGATAATCTATTCACCCTCCCTCTAGATTATTGTAGCCACTTTGACTTACAAGTGGTATCAGAGCCAAACTCTTTGGATAGCTCGTTCCGAGTAACTAAGAAAGATCCATGGCTTCAAATGATGCTCATCTCACCACCGGCGCCTCCACCAACAAGCCACTGCTATTCGACGCCAACAACTACGCATTTTGGAAAGACCGTATGGAGTGCTTCCTACAAAGGTGGGTGCGGGTTCGACATTTGGAATGTGGTCATTGAAGGAGTTGATCAACCAACAAAGAAATCGGAGGATGGCACCTTGGCTCCTAAACCTTTCAAAGAGTTTGATGGAAACGACAAAAGGCTTTCTCTCTAAACTAGTAAGGCCTTAAATATTTTGCATTGTTCTCTTTACCGCCACCGAGTACAATCGCATAAGAGGCATAAGGTCGGCACATGAGGTTTGGGAAAAATTGGAGACAATCTATGAAGGGACTAAGAAAGTCAAGCAAGCAAGAAAGACCATGCTTGTTAAAGACTTTGAAAACTTTAACATGTATGATGGCGAAAGCATCTCCAAGATGGTGGAAAGGCTTTCGACAATATTGTCAATCCTCTTGTGGCTCTCGGTAAAGTCATTTTAGAAGAAGACAAGGTGACCAAGGTATTGAATGCTCTTCCCGGCTCATGGTCCGTAAAAGTAACGGCAATCACAGAGGCACAAAATCTTGAGACACTCAAGTTTGACGAGCTTATTGGAAATCTACTCATCTATGAAGTCTATCTCAAGGAGAGGAAAAATTCCAAACCATCCATAAATCAATCGGGTATGCAAATTATTCCTAAAGGTCTTGCTTCTTCTTCTAATAATGCATACTATGATAATGATGATGATGAGGAGGAGACGGCCGCACTTGTTCGAAAGTTTGCAAAATTTGTGAACAAAAATAAAGCAAGAAAACCAAGAGATAATGCTTGCTTCAAATGCGGAAAACCGGGCACTTCATTGTCGATTGCCCAAAGCTCAATGAAGAGGAGCAAAAGAAAAGGAAGCCTTTCACGAAAAAGAAGGCTCTAAATGCGGAGGTCAAAACGTGGGATGAACTACTCGAAACAACCAATGAGGAAGGAGAAACCGAACATGGTCTCATGGCCATAGACGATGAAAATAATGAGGTACGCTCTAATTCTTCTACTTCATCCATAGTTGATGACTTGCAATGTGATTTTGACAAATTGCAAATTGAGTTTCAAAATTTAATTGTTAAATATAAGAATTTGAAAAAGGAGCATAAGGAGCTTAAGGTTGAAAAAGAAAAATTATTTACCTCTTATGAATCTCTAGACAAAGCTCATGCTCTTACTCTTACTAGAGTTCACTCTCTTGAAACCGAAAAGGAATCGCTCACAAAAGATATTGAATGTTTAAAAAATGATGTGCATCGTTTCAACATAAGCACAGATAAAGTCACAAAAATTTTAGATGCACAAAGAGGTGAGCATTCCAAATTGGGACTTGGTTATAAGCCATTTCAAAGTGTTTTTAAGAAAAATAACCAAGGTTCAACTTTTTTGTACGTGCTAGTAATTCTAATACTCCTACATGTTTTTATTGTGGCAAAGTTGGACATTATGCTAATAATTGCAAATTGAGAAATAGCTCTAGACATGTTTGGAGACCCAAAGGTCTCAAGACTAACCCCCATGGACCCCAAAATTATAGGGTACCTAAAAGAAACTCTTTTGTAGGTAATAGGGGCTATAACAACAATGGAAGATTCAAAATGGCTCGTGGACAGCGGATGTTCACGCCATATGACCGGGAGGAGGAGAGAACTTTTACCAACATCAAGCTCCAAGAAGAGGGTATGGCCATGTTCGGGAATGGCAAAGGAAAAATTCTTGGAAATGGAGAAATTGGTAACTCTTCTTTCTCTCTTAGTAATGTTCTTTTAGTTGAAGGGCTTAAGTTTAATTTGATAAGTGTTAGCCAACTTTGTGACTCAAATTATGATGTTTCATTTAATAAAGAAAAATGCCTTATACTTAAAAATTGTGAAATTATTTGTGAAGCAAATAGAAAAGGCAATCTTTACAAAATTTGTACAAGTGATTTGGTTAGTCAAAATGTTTCTTATTTAGTCGCCAATAATGATTTAACTAGTTTATGGCATAGGCGACTTGGACATGTTGGATACAAAAATTTGAAAAATATTTACAAAAATCAACATGTGAAAGAACTACCCAAATTGAATTTTGAAAATCTTGGCTTATGTGACACTTGTCAAAAGAACAAATTAGTTAAAAGTAGTTTTAAGCCCAAAAATGAAAATTTCACAACCAAACCCCTACAATTGCTTCACCTTGATTTGTATGGGGATATTGGTACGGCAAGTCTAAGTGGAAAACATTACACTTTCGTTATTGTCGATGATTTTTCTAGATATACTTGGGCTCTTTTTCTTACCAATAAAAGCGATGCCGTTAATGAGTTTGTTAAGTTGTGTAGACTTATTGAGAATGAAAAGGAAGACACTATCAAGTCTATTCGAAGCGATCGAGGTGGAGAATTTGATGGTGAATTTAGAGTATTTTGTGAAACCAAAGGATATGCTCATAATTTTTCGGCTCCAAGGACACCTCAACAAAATGGAGTAGCCGAAAGGAAAAATCGGACATTACAAGAGATGAGTCGGTCCATGCTCAATGAATTTTCACTTCCAAAATACTTTTGGGCGGAAGCGTAAATACCGCTTGCTATGTCATTAATCGAGTTTATATTCGTCTAAAATGAATAAAACTCCATATGAGCTTTGGAAAGGTAGAACTCCAAATATTAGTTATTTCAAGATATTTGGGTGTAAATGCTTTATTTTGAATACCAAGGATCAATTGGACAAACTTGATCCTAAGGCCGATGAAGGGATATTTATGGGATATTCAACAAAAAGCAAAGCATATCGGGTCTACAATAAGACTAGTGGAGTTGTCGAAGAATCCATTCATGTCAAATTCAATGAAGCTTCGGGTGTTGAAAGAATACCCAATGATGAAAGTGATGAAGAGGATATTATTGAACCAATTGTTAAAGTTGATGTTCAACCGCCTACATCAAATGATCAACCGTCCACTTCAAATGGTCCTCAAAAAGATAGAGGTAATATCTCGGATCTTCCCGTTGCATTAAAATTTAAGGGAGATCACCCAAAAGATCTTATTATTGGTGATCCCCTTGACAAAGTGATGACCCAGAGAAAATTGGCCGAGAAAGCTCTTATTTCTCAAAAGGAGCCTAAAAATGCTAAGGAGGCTATTGAGGATGAGGATTGGTTCCTAGAGATGCAAGAGGAGTTGAATCAATTTGAAAGAAATGATGTATGGGAAATGGTACCTTGTCCTCCTTCTCAAACCATAATTGGTACAAAATGGGTATTCCGGAACAATCTTGATGATCAAGGCAACATTGTTCGAAATAAGGCAAGGTTAGTAGCTCAAGGGTATTGTCAAGAAGAAGGTATTGACTATGATGAAACTTTTGCACTCGTAGCACGTTTAGAAGCTATTCGTATTTTACTTGCCTATTCTTGTTTTAAAAATTTCAAACTTTACCAAATGGATGTTAAATCTGCTTTCTTAAATGGTATTATTCAAGAAGAAGTCTATGTAAAACAACCTCCGGGGTTTGAAAATTTTTCTAGGCCTAATGATGTTTATAAACTTAAAAAAGCCTTGTATGGTTTAAAGCAAGCACCCCGTGCATGGTACGATAGACTTAGCTCTTTTCTTTTGCAAAATGGCTTTATAAGGGGTAAATTTGACACAACTCTCTTTGTTTTTGAAAAAGGGCAAGATTGCTTACTTGTGTAAATTTATGTTGATGATATTATCTTTGGTGCTACTAATGATTCTTTGTGCAAGAAATTTTCTAAATTGATGCAAGGAGAATTTGAAATGAGTATGATGGGGGAGCTCAACTTCTTTCTTGGACTCCAAATTAAGCAATGCCAAGAAGGCATATACATTTCGCAATCAAAATATACAAAAGAACTTTTGAAAAAGTTCGGCATTGAAGAAGGAAGAACCGTTTCTACTCCCATGGCAACAAATGTCAAAATTGACAAAGATGAAAAAGGCAAGTCCGTGGATGAATCAAAGTATCGAGGTATGATTGGTAGTTTACTTTATTTAACCGCTAGTATACCGGACATTCTTCATGCCGTATGCCTATGCACTCGTTTTCAAAGCAATCCCAAAGAATCTCATATGAGTGTCGTTAAAAGGATTTTTCGATATTTGAAAGGCACTATTCAATATGGTTTATTTTATCCAAAGAATGAAAATTTTTCTCTTAAAGGTTATAGTGATTCGGATTATGCGGGGAATATTGATGATCGGAAAAGTACTTCTGGATCATGTCAATTTTTAGGCGATTACTAGTTTCTTGGTTTTCAAAAAGAAAAGCGTGTTTTCTCTTTCAACGGCCGGCCGAATATATTTCCGCCGCTTTTTGTTGTACTCAACTTCTTTGGATGAAACAAACCTTAGCGGATTACAAATGCTCTTTTGAAAATGTACCTATCTTTTGTGATAATATATCCGCTATAAATATTGCTCAAAACCCGATTCATCATAACCGTACTAAATATATTGAGATTCGACATCATTTTCTAAGGGATTGTGTTTCAAAACGAAAAATTGAGATATCTTTTGTACCATCTCAAGATCAATTAGCGGACATTTTTACTAAACCGCTATCTTCCGAGACTTTTGTGTCGATACGAGCACGGTTAGGCATAATGCATATTGAATGAGGCTCACGTTTCCTTTTGCATATTTTTGAAACTTAGGGGCTTTTAAAAATCGGATTTTTGGTTGAAAATTCGGATTTCTTCAAAAATGTCAAACAAATGGTGGGCTAAACGGGTTGAGGGCAACCGGTCGCCCTCAACGTCGACCGGTCGCCCTAAGCCAATTTTTGGATTAAAATGGTTCTGTCTTCAGCATTCGCCATTTTACCTTATTTTTGCCATTTTTCGTCCCCTTTGCCTAATTCACACAAATTTCACTCAAAACTTGCTTTTTGCATTCTAATCACAACTTGGACCTTATATAGCACGTTTATCATCATCATAGCTCGCCTTTCTTTTCGATCAAATGGTAAGAATTTTCCTTACTTTGCTCAATTGGGTTGAACCCTTGAGTTTATGGCTTTCTTGTATATTTCATGATATATTTTGCATATGATCTTGTTGAGCTTTGCTATTATGTTGTTTTGTATGATGTTTGATGTAATTTGGTGATGAAAAGTTTTGGCTTGAATCATTTACAAGAGCTATATACAACTTCTTTTAATTTTCACGCCCACAAAGTGTTTGATAAAATGTCGCAATGAAAATTTCAACTTCTACATGATTCTCTTGCTTTCAAAAGTCTTCTATATTTATTGAGATCATGTTTTGGCAAACAAAACGAGTGTATGAACTCTTCATGATACATTTCTCCCATTTTCTTTGGTTTTTTAAGCCTAAATGGCTCAACGGTTGATAAACCGGCTCTTTTTGTGCACTTTGATATACATATATGATGTTTTTATCATCCTAACATTTTTTTGATGATTCCAAAGGGGGAGAAACAAGAAATTAGCTCGTTAGCCAAAAAGAAGCTATTAAAAGCTTATAAGCTATGGCTTCCTAAAGCCAAGTATACCTAGTCCATGGCTTGTATTATGGACTCAAGTGCACATGATTATTCAAATATTGTGACAAGGGAGCTTAGCTCATGATATCTATACGCACCTTATATAAGCTTGTTATAGCTTGTGCTTCTAACTTATAATAATCTTTTGTTGATATGCTCATAGATAGGGGGAGCTTTGTATGGAATGTCTTTAACGGATAGTTTACTTGTAAAACCGGAAAATTTATTTGTTTTTCAAATCGTCCTCGAGAAAATTGTTTTGGTTTGTAATCATCAAAAGGGGAGTTTGTTAGATAAATGTTTTTATCATGATTTTGATGATTTTGTTCGATTTTGTTCAAATAAGTTTTTAAACCAAAACAATGTCCCTAAATGTTGTCTAAATATTTCCGATCGTCTTAAAATATTTTTACTATTTTTCGGATTATTTTTTGGAGTTTATTTTCGATAAAAAATTGGACAACACATTTGTTTCAGCTCGGCCAGCCGCCATTATAGGGCAACCCGTACTGAGTTGAGTTTTGAAACAGAAAATGGGACGTAAGAAAAAAAAGGGGAGATGCGGCCGAGTCGACCATGAGTGGGCGACCGGTGAGGGCGACTTGGTCGACCCAGGCGACCAAGACAGGGAGTTGACCCTCTTGGTTCGACTTTTCTGTTTCGTAATTTCTTCAACTCCAACCGGTCACGACTAAGGGCGGACTTGGTCGAACTTTGTTTATCGCCAAACTACCCGTGCGTTTTGATGACTTTTCCTATTTTGTGGGATTGATTTCTAACAGCTATATTGATCATTTTAAATGGTTTTTTCAAGAAATCACTCCCCGAGGAGGAGCCAATGTCTGAAATGAAAGCCAAGTCCTCTCCTATAAATAGAGGCTTCATTCAAGCAACAAGACACAACACTCTACACAAGCAAAGAGCAATCAAACAAACACTTTCATATATCTTGTTGTATTAGCTTTAAGCACTTTCACTTGCACAAATTTGAGGTCTAGGCTTTCAATTCTTGATTACACTTGTACTCATATTGTTTCAATCATTATTGAGTTGTAATCTTGATTTTGGTCATCATTCAACACAAGACATCCTTGTGAGTATTCTTGTGGTAAGAATACACTTGGGTGATCTAGGTGATAGGTGTTTGAGGGTTGTGGTAATCCTCAAGGTGTTGTAAGAGGTTGTGGTAATCCTCAAGGTGGTGAAAGAGGGTTGTGGTAATCCTCAAGGTGTTGTATTAATTTTTGGTAAATTAATAAATTTTTTTTTCCTTTTTGAAATTCATCCCGGATATAATGGGGTGGTAGTAGATTAGGCCCTAGGTGGGTTGAACTACTATAAATCGACGTGTGCTATTTACTTTCCGCACTTTGCATTTCATCTTTGCTTGAGTCTTTCGAAAAAGAGGGCAAAATCTGAAAAATCGGGATAATCTATTCACCCCCTCTAGATTATTGTAGCCACTTGGACTTACACACCCGTGCGCCCCTGGGAAGGGATTATTGAAGGTACGGCAATGCGCACGGATAGCCCATGCGTACACGCACCACCCGTGCGCCACTGAAGAATTGGAAGTCTCCTACGGCAATGCGCACGGGTAAGCCATGCGCCCCACGCCGCGACGTCTGTTGGTTGGTGAAAAGTATAGTTTGCCTACAAAGATGACGCACGGGTAACCCATGCGCCCACGCACGGCCCGTCCCTCCTGCCATCTTTGCAGTATTTTGGCAAAGAAATGCCCTAGACTTTGAGGAGGTATATAAGCACTTTTAGGCGCACCCAGGGGATATTCTGACATTTTGGGATCTACCACACAAGACAAAGGTCCATTCTTGGAAGAAGACATCAAGGAGACAATCGGGTTGCATCGGAGCTTGAGGAACGGAGATATATCGAGAGATTGTCGACTTTCCTAAGTTTTTCTTGCTTCTCTTGTAGTTTTCATCTTTCATTTTTAGTTGTCATGGCTATGAACAATTTGTCATGAGTTGTTTAGAAATCATGTGTAGCTAAACTCTTGAGATTTCGGGTTTTGGAAGTAGATTAATGAACTCTTGTTGGATGTTTTGATCTTAGTTGAAGTTATTGTCTTGAAGCCTATTTGAGTACTTTGAGCTTATTCTTGTTTTATCACTTGATCAATGATTTAACTTGTTTCATATATTGATTCATAATTCGAGAGATGAGTTTCAATATTAGATCTTGAGTACTTGACACAAATATTTGCTTGAATCGAGAGGTTTGTAAATATTTGTGAGGATATTTGATCTTTTGAACTTTTGGGAGTTGAATACTTCATGTTGAGTAGAGATCTAAAGATAAGTATTTCAATCTACGTTTTATATGCATCTCGAGAGAGGGGATAAAATAACTTTGTGATCGTCTTATAGGAATATTGATAATAATTTGGCTTGGATTAAATCGGACAACAAGAGGGATATTAATCGAAACCTTAACTCGGGAATCCATCTCATCATCTTGATACTTCTATCATTTGTATTATCTTAATCTTGTGTTTTAGTAGTCTAGATTGTCATAATCTCATAACAACAATCATAAAATTACGATCGTCTAAATAAAAATAAGACTATCTTAGTTCAATACTTAGCGCACAAATTTATTAGTCTCCGTGGATACGACCTTGCTTACCTTTTCTATAACGTACACCGTACACTTGCGGTGAGCTAAAAATAAAGGCGAACAGTATTACTTTGATAAAATGCAGTAAAACTGTATTAAATAAGCAACACAATTAAACTAAGTATACAACAGATTAGTATACCAAATTAGATATCACACGTTCCTAAAAATTAAGGGATGATATGCACAAATCAGGCAACAAAATCCTTCCAAAACCCGTGTATATTTAGTTTAAATCACTATTTTACTGTATATTTAAATCACATTCCTAAAAATTAGTGTATATTTAGTTCAAAAATCCGGTATCTTTATTTTACTATTACTGTGTAATTTAAAATGTTTAATTGTATGCATATCAAATTTTACTAAGGTGTATATTTGGTTTAGTAATACCGTGTATTTACTTTAATAGTACTGTGTAATTTAAAATGTTTTACTCTATGCATATCAAATTGTCATAAAAATAGTGTACAAAAAAGGAGTGTGAAAATAATACAGTATATGAAACCAATCTATACACTAAAATTGTCATACAAATACAATGGGAATGTTTTAGACTAAACCCATGGATCCAGAACCATGTTCTAAAAAAAATGTACCTGCATATACACTAATTATATTCTAAGTATACAATATTCATAACATAAATATACATAATCGAAAATAAACGACATGATATATTTGCATAACAAAAAAAAAAAGGAACAGTGGGAGAAATACAATATTTGAAACCAATTTATACACTTAAAATATCCTAAAAAAATAGTGAAATTGTGTTACTCTAAAACCATGAATCTATAACCATTATCTAAATCAAGAGCCCACTGAAACTCATCTCCACAACATCTTTCTGTTTATCTGTGAATGACGCAATCGCATTAACCAACAGCTTTGGGGTTGACCTGGTACTTAGCATCGGGAACAAATCCTTTCCCCACTCTCACCCGCCTGTTTGCCCCTTTTCCGCTTCTTAGAATCGATATTCGACTGTACACCCCGTTACATCTCCGTTACATCTACCACTAGGGGTGGCCAAATGGAACCGAAACCGGGAACTGGAACCATGTAGACCGGTTCCGGTTCTAAGAATTAGTCCAAATTCAACCGAAACGTTTTAGACCAAATGTTGTATCCGAACTACGTGAACTTTGATTCTTCTATACTCTAATAGTATATATAGATAGTTTAATATTATTATTAATATTAAGTATAAAACTTTATTGAATATTAAGTCCAAGTTTTTTCTTTATTTTAACTGAAATTGATAAACTATTTAAAGAAATCAAAAAAATATCAAAAGATAAACAAACGGTTCCGGTTTTAACCGGAACCGTGGAGGAACCGGGTTCCGAACCGGACCGAAACCGTCGGTTCTGGTTTTGAAACCGGAATCGAAGTAAACAATCGCTCGGTTAGTTCCAAAAGAAATGAAGGGCAGGCGGTTCGAAGGCGAAGTAGCCACCCCTATCTACCACCAATAGAGAGTGGCCTTTTTTGCTGACCTTTAGCCATCTCCACTAACGTTGACACCTGCAAATTACAATAAAAAACATGATACTAATTAATACATAGAAAATACATTAAAGGGAAAATAAGATTTTTAGTCCTGTAAGTTGGACTTTTTTGAGAATTAGTCCTCTAAGTTGTCACCTTCATGTTTTAGTCCTTTAACTTTCAAATTTCTAGATATTCAATCATTTAACTCAACAATTTTACTTTTGGTCCTATAACTTAACAGATTTTAGAAATTTAGTCCTATAATTTAACAATAGTTAAATTTACTAATTTATTAAAAGATTAGTACCCACACTTCACATTTGTTTTACAGGGCCAAAATTAAAATAACTAAACTTACCTTTTTAAAAATTAAATTAAATTATAAAAGCAATTAAATAACCTAATTAGATTAATAAAAAATTTAGATAAATAGAAATTTCTAAAACAATGAATGAATTTTAGGAAAATCAAAATAATTACATCAAATTAGTAAATTAAGAATAATTAGTCATATTTATATAATTATCCTTTGGTAAGGAGAATTATATCCAAGAAGTGGATTTGGACTAGTGTACAAGATGCATTTATTTCAGAAGGTTAAAAACATTAATGCTTGAAATATTTTTTAAAAAATAATTAAATTAAAAATTGATTACTTATTCTATTTAATAGTTAACTATTAATTAAATATTTAAGTTTAAAAATAATAGTTAATTAAGAAATTAATTCTTGAAGTCTTCTCACCAAATGTTAATTATAGTAAAATGATACATAATTCTTAAAAGTTTTTAATAAATCCTGTCTCTGGTATCATTTTTAAGCACCAGGACAAATAGATTTGGAAAATTGAGGTAAAAAGTCTATTTTAAACTTAATGGACCAAAACACACAATGTCTTAACATATAGGACTAAAAATAAACTAAAGATGTAACTTACAGGACCAAAAAGCTAAAGATGCAAACATATAGAACTAAATATCCAATTCAATATAAATTTTTAGGACTGAACCCCAAACCTGCCAAGATAAATGACCGAATCTCAAAATAGGTCAACTTACAAGATGAAATTTCTCATTTTCCCTACATTAAATATACATTAAATCAAAAATAACTAAACACCAAAACTCACAAAAAACACAACCTCAAAAAATCCAGAAAAATTCTGATTTTGTGTGTGTGTGGAATTGTGCAGCAAATTGGCTCTGGAATCAGCAAGACAAAAATTTCCCAAAGAAAAAAAAACAAATTTTACACTATTAGAAAACTGCAAAATCCATTATCTAAATCCTCATAATGATGCTGCTTAAGGGTTTTGTTGCATTTCCAGTTAGTGCGACACAAACCCTATTCTCACAAAAAAACACAATCTCAAAAAATCCAGAAATTTATGAAATCGAAAGTCGAAAACATAAACCCAACCATAAAATTACTAGAAATCGAAATCTCCATGAAAATCGAATATAACTAAACCCTATAACAACAAATCCCCAACAATCAAAAGATAAAACCAAAGAAACTACACAAACTACTTCTATAAACAGTTTCAAGATATGGGTTAAAATTACATAACAAAAAATTAAACAAAGTGTGCGAAACTTACAGTCGGTTGTGGGGTGAAAGAGACGGTGAGAAGAGAGAGGTTTTTCTCCAAGCCGGTCTGCCGCGCGGTGAGAGGAGACGGTGATATAGATGATGACAAAAGGAGGGATTTTGAAGGTGAGAAGCACTGTGAGAGAGACGGGCCGTGAGAACTGAAGGAGTAAGTAATTGAAAAGAGAGAGAATTTCTCGGGCAGTAATGAAGATACGTGACCTATCAGATTTGAACTCCCAAAAAATAGCGTGAATTAAAAATGATAAAAATGACTTACCTTTAGCAAAATGACTGAAAGCCCCTTACTAAAAAAAATCAAATAATGTATAATTATATTTTTATGGTATCAATTGACAACCTATCTAAAATAAAGGGATTAATCTGAGCAATACAAAATATCAATCCAATGTCTTGGATAAATCCCCACTATCTCAAATAATGAGGTGTCTCATTTAAACCAAATCATATATATATATAAATATATATATGTATATACACACACTCTCACGCACTGACACACTCACACCACACATACACAGTTAATCACTAATTAACACAAGCACACCACACAAATACTAGCACACACATGCACTCCTACACACATGACACACCACTCATACACTAATTAATAAATAAATAAAGCTTAAAAAAAATAAAAGAAATTAGAAGCAAGATATTTGAGGGGATTCTGCATGGAAAAGGAAAGAATAGGAAGAAAGTTACTAACCTTTATCCTAAGGATTGGTAGTTGATAGCTACTACTTGTGTAGAACATTTCAAATAAAAAAATGTTTTGTGTTGGTAGTTGGTAGTTTGTCTATCACAATAAATGGTAGCTACTACTTGTAGCACTCTATAGTCTATATATACAAAGCTTTAGTATAAACCCTCTCATCATAAATCCTATTCACATACTTTTAGCTTTATCTCAATCAATTATTTTCATACATTTCTCTAGAAAATGGGACAGCTACATATTGTCCTTCTCCCAGTATTGGCTCATGGCCGCATGATCCCAATATTGGACATGGCCAAGCTATTCATCTCAAGAGGTCTAAAAACAACTATCATTTCCACTCCACCATTTTCTCATCCAATAATTAAAGCTCAAGAATCCGGACACGATATCGGCTTAAGCATCCTCAAATTCCCACCAGAAGGATCTACGTTGCCCGAAAATATCGCCACCATTGATCAACTTCCAAGTCCTGATTTAATTCCTAAGTTTTTTGAGGCCTTAACCTTACTCCAAAAACCAGTCGAAAAGCTCCTCCAAGAATTACATCCAAATTGTCTTATTTCAGACATGTTCTTGCCTTGGACAACAGATTCTGCTAACAAATTTGGTATTCCAAGATTAGTTTTCCATTGCACAAGCTATTTCGCGATATGTCATTCAGAGCAAATGGATCTCCACAAACCTTATAAAAATGTGTCGTCCGATACTGAGCCCTTTGTCATCCCTAATCTCCCACATCGATTTAGCTTCACTAGGCCACAAGTCCCTCCGTTCCAATTACACGAGGAAGAAAATGATTTTACAAAATTGATGCGACAAATGAAGGAGGCAGAAGAAAAAAACTACGGAGTTGTTGTTAACAGCTTCTACGAGATAGAATCAGATTATGCCGATTATTTTAAAAATGTTATGGGGAGAAAATCATGGCACATAGGTCCCCTTTTGTTATGCAATAAAGGAGGGGTTGAAGAGAAATCACACAGAGGAAAAGAATCAGCTATCGACGAACACGAATGTTTGGCTTGGCTCGATTCGAAAAAACCCAATTCGGTTGTTTACGCTTGTTTCGGAAGTCAGGCTGCTTTTACTCAGGCGCAGCTGCACGAAACTGCAGCTGGGCTCGAGGCCTCGGGCCAAGATTTCATTTGGGTCGTGCAAAAAGGCAAAAATGAAGATAATTGGTTGCCTGAAGGATTTGAGGAGAGAATAAAAGGTAGAGGACTAATCATAAGGGGGTGGGCCCCGCAATTGTTGATTCTCGAACATCCGTCGATAGGGGCTTTCGTGACGCACTGCGGGTCGATTCGATCCTGGAAGGAATATGCGCCGGCGTGCCTATGGTGACGTGGCCGACTTTCGCGGAGCAGTTTTTTCATGAAAAATTGCTGACGGAGGTTTTGGAGATCGCAGTTTCTGTCGGTAATAAGAAGTGGCAGAGGGTGGGAAGCGAAGGCGTCGGGAGGGCGGCGGTGAAAACGGCGGTGGAGAGGATTATGGTGGGGGAGATGGCGGCGGAAATGAGGAGGAGAGCAAAGAGTTATAAGGAAATGGCAAGAAAGGCTGTTGAAGAAGGTGGATCATCTTATAATGCTTTGAATGATTTGATTGATGAATTGAGTGCCTATGAACATCCCAAGAAACAGGATGTAAACTAACTTCCTGGTTTGTTTGTATTGAGAGTTTTCTTATAAACTAACTTCCTGGTTTGTTTGTATTGAGAGTTTTTTTTCCCCTTTTATTGTTCCTGGTATTGTTTTTGTTTGTGTTGATAATTTCTAATGGTGGTTTATTAATAGATCTGCAAAATTTCCAGTATCTAATTTCTAGCCGGCTTGTGGTTGTTTGCGTTGGATAGGCTAGCTGATCGGTCTTGTGATCAACATTCTCTTTTTCTTTGTTAATTTATTTTGGCCTTCAGCCTTTCACTAAAGAAAAGTAACTTTCATTTGTTTAGGACAATTATTAAAAGGGTGGGTTTGGTGGGGATCGAACCCAGGAAAAACCTAAGAAATTGAGTATTAAACTATTTGCGGCGCACTTGATTCCCGTAACTTTCGATCATTATCTTTAAAGATAAATATCTAAAAAAGTTTCAAAAATTATATATATTTTTTAAATTTATTAAAACATATGTGCTGACTCAAGCAGAATCCCTAAATTTTGATATAAAGGAAATGTATAGTAAGTACTCACGTAAAAAAGTAAATGTAAAGGAGAAAAATATGGAGTGAATAGAGAAATAATGTAAAATAAAATTGTTTGGTTGAGGCATTACATCTTTGACCTTTTTGACCCTCCACTTAGCACCTCCACTTAGCACCACCAAGCCCAAATTTTGGGTTTCTTTTCTATTTAAAGTTGATGATTCCTTTTCCTAAAAAAAAAAAATAATAATAAAAAAAAAATTTGATGATTCCTCATCATTGTTCTTCTTTACAAATTTGAAATCATCCAAATCTTGGAACCGTGCCATTTTGTCGTTGGTCTTTTGGCCTTTTAATTGTACTTTTAGTAACAAATTTTAAGCAATTTTATAAGTATAAATTAAGACCATCTCCGAACGGCCCAAATTCCTGCACCAAATGCCAAAATAAAGCAATATTGCTACTCCAATCGAGCGCTATCCACATCACCAAAATAAAAGGGTGAACAGTATTGTTACGCCATTCAGGCTATCTCCAACGCTAGCTTCAAAACACGCGTCACCGCCATAATAGTGCAAAAGTGGACTTGAACCCATACGTCAAGTATTGCGCCAATTTGGTGTGTGCTACAGTGTTGCGCCAGAATCATGCTTTAAACCCATTTTTTTTATTTTATGTTTTGTTTGTTGTTATTAAAATAAGTTTTGCAGCTTTTGCTATATTTAAATATTATTACAATGTTATTTGTTATCCTAATTGCATATTTAATTTTTGTAAATAATTCTAATAAAATTTAATTATTTGAATTAACAAGTTTATTATTAATATAAATTATTAATATTACTAAATTAATTTTTTAGTAAGTTTTAAAATTTATAGATTAATTCTAAATATGTTCTTATAATATTATGTTAATATAGTTTTGAATCATGGGTGGAGATGGCCCAATGGGCACTATAACGGCACTATCCCACTTTTCACTTTTTTTTGTTTAATTCTGTTATATTGAGATATGTTATAATATGTTTTTTTAAAGAGTTATCTACTTCTAAAATATGTTATAATTTGAATGTTTGATTTATTATTAAAAGAATATGAATATTCCTTCAAAAAAATATTAATAATTTGTAATTTAGTTGTTTATTTTTGTTGTATTATTAACTATTATTTTTAATTTTATCTACCTGCATACCACATTTTTTCCTACTTAAATCTTCTTATTAATTGTCTAATATCATTAAAAAATTAATATGCTATGTTAGATGGGCGAAATGGATAAGACCACGGGGCAACGTTAATACCCAGACCCATCTTGCCATGCACATAAAATACACGTAGATTGATAATATTTGGATTTTTGGATTTTGGAAACCCACATGTGAATTGTATTGGAAAATCCTAGGGATTGGCCTAAAGAACCTTGAGGTTGTAATCTCAAGATCCAAGAGTTGAGTCAACTCGACTAATTTGGGAGAAACGGCGGTTGGGGTCCTTCTTCCCAGAGGATTAGGACCATTTCTATGAAGGACGCCTGTTAAATTCGTATTGAATGATTATGGTCAATCTGATGTTGACCTTGACAGGCACCCCACAACACTTGGCCCCTGCTAGCTTATCAGACCACGAAAAGAAAAGTCTTCTTGCTCGCAAGGTGCATTAATGTGAGCAAATATGCGGGCATGTTTTGTGGTTTTCCTAATTCCCATTAGCATATGCAATTTCCAGATTCCCCCAGTCAACACCTCTTTTACGAGTTAGGACAGAATAGTAAGGTGTAGACTTTTTAACATTGTCTAAACATTCATTCAGTCTTATTTTATTAGTTTCCTCTTTGGATTACCCCAACAGGCCACAAGGATTTTAGCAAGGCAAGAAGAAGCAAATTTTAATAAGGGTGGCGCTATTGACACCCCAAAATTGTTAAACATAACCCTTTCATATAATTTCAAAAATGCCATTAGTTTAAAAGATTATGACATTCTTACTTAAATAAATAAGTTCTAATACACTTCATCTTCCTCACACTTACCCACATCCCTAATCCCTAATCCATATCCCATATCCCTAATCCCTATCCCTAACAACCCTAAAAGGATGAAAATTTCTGTACAAATATTGTTAGACTAAAATATCCTTATATTTTAGAGATAAATGAGGTTTAAAGTGTAATTACATATTTACTAAGAATTAATTAATTAAGAGAAGTAATATGTATAAGAGAAGTTTGGAAGGCAGTTACAAAGAAAAGTTCAGTAGACATTTGACATTCATTTATGAGAATCTCATCAGATTCATTCTCTTTCAGCAAAAAAAAATATATATATCTCTATAATTACACTCTACATTAATTAACACCCAATTTATATTACACTACAATAGTTAACACCCAATATCCTCATTTTCCAATAGTGGGCGTCCCTCAAATATATTCATTTTTTTCTAGCCTTTTGAAATTCCAAGAAATATTAGATTAGATCAAACAAAAAAATCCTCATAAATATATTTTAATAAAGCTTCTAATAGGCTTCAAATCCATCAAACTTTGGACAATCGAGGTAGTAGAATACAGTCTTAACGGCTGTGGATTGAACAAGGATTCAAAGGAGAAAAAGAATTCGATATCTATCGGCGCATTAAGAAGTTCTGTCTCAACACATAAACGACCATCCGAAAAACCTGTCCAATTTTTCTTTTCGGCCGTTTGTTAATTTACATTACTTTTGGCCAGATAAATCTTTCTATCAAGGCACAATCCATAGTCCAAACCAGAAAATTCTGAGAGGAAAGGCAAAAATCTACAGTTCACGGTTAAAAAATTCGCTTTTGATATCGTCTATTCCGACAATTTTTTTTCTCATACGGTTAGTACATGTTTTAAGGGGTTTTTTCAATATTGTTTATTTATTAATTGTTTGTTAATTTCTTTAAACCATGATGTTTGGATTGAAAGGAGAAACCGAATAAGCAGATGAACAAATCGACTAAAAGAAACTGAAGATTCTGGGCAGATTGAATGTAATTCATCCTCTTTCTGTGAAATCTGGTTGGAGAAAGAATTCACTCGGAGATGATTTGGTGATTCTCAACCATTGTCATTTCGAAAAAATTGTTCAGACCCTCCGTATGAACAATTTCAACTATCATAAATACCAAATCACCAAATCATCTCCGGGGTCGCTCCAATAAGGTACGAGATTTCGTAAATCAACAGGTCACTCTACGATACAATAGTCATGATATATATGATTTATGATAACAATACATATTTCAACTATCATTTGTTGCATCACCATTTCACATTATGATACCTATAGTAGATGGTAGGATGAGATAATAGCTAAATATCATGAATTTCTTAAACGAGGTTAGTAACTTAAATTTCGAGGACGAAAATTTTCTAAGTGGGAGAGTTTGTAATAACCACCTACTTATAATAATATTATGAACAGTATTTTAGTATAAATAATTAGTATATATATGTAAATTATAATAAATCTATAACTTATATCTATATTTTCTTAATTTTAACATTTACTTTAATTCTTTCAATAACATTAGAAGAAGAAAGATCATAGTTGTAATACATTAATTTTTCTTAATTAACATCTACATAAATTTGAATATAATTACATCTTACGTTACTAAAAACTTAATTAAAACATATCATAATTAATACTTAATTACCTTAATTAGTACCTACATTGATTAAATCTTAACTTAATACATATATATATATATATATATATGTGTGTGTGTACTTATACGGGTGTGCATGTTTGTATGATATATATATATATAGAGTGATATGTAGTTTGTATGTTATGATGTATGTGTGATGATGTGTATATATATATATATATATAAATTATAGTGTGTATTTTTGATTTGTATAGTATATATGTGTGTGTTTTTATTCAACAAGTAAAAGCTTTTATTTTTTATTTTAAAAGAACACTATATATATATATATATATATTCTTAATATTATTATATTTTTCTCAATATTTACATAAGTATATTGTTCTTATAAATATTTTAACAAGATTCATAGTATACTTATTATATTTTAAGATTTTAGGATATTTTAAGAAAAATTATCCTATTTTCATTATAGTGAACGAAAATTTAGAGATCTAGAACTTACGGCATACCAACTGTCAAATTCTCATTATCGGGATCAAGACCATGAGGTGGGGATATTTATATTCACGTATTGTTTATCATTTTTAAATGCTTTATATATGTGTTTTCGTTTATGTGCAATGTGGAAAGAGTAAATCATGTTAGTTAGGGATCGTAAATAGGTTCGGGATCAAAAGTATCATCGGGGTAGCCAGTTGCAGCTATGATCATGAACATTATGTTAGTCGTGATCAGAATAGGTCCGGGATCAAAAGATATCTCGGTAGAGCCGCAGTGCTTTATAAAGTAACGCACGCTTCGGAGGAAATATTATAGAGGAAAACATTTCATGTTGAATATTTATGATTATGCTTATGTGTAGTATTTAATTTTGACAAGCGTGTCCCCACTGAGCGAGTTGAAAGCTTACCCCATATTTATTAACATCTTTCAGGTCTAGAAACCCGAACGAGGGTTAGAGGCGGTGGATGCGAAGTCAACGATTTTTATTTAATTTGAAAATTTAGGATTCTATATTTTATTGATGATTTTGAAATATTGTGATTGCAAGTATTATATTTTCAGCGGACAAATATTTTTGGATATAAAATATTTTTATTTATTTAGATGCAATTTTTTTTAATTATAGGCGATGTTTTATAAAAGATATTCTTTTACAACTCTTTTATTGAATTATTTGTATTATTGAAAAAAAATGGGTCGTTACAAGTGGTATCAGAGAATGGTTGGGAATCACCAAATCATCTCCGGGTCGTTACAAGTTCTGTCTCAACACATACATTACCATCCGAAAAATCGGTCCAATTTTTTTCTTCGGCCGTTTGTTAATTTACAGTACTTTTGGCCAGATAAATCTTTCTATCAAGGCACAATCCATAGTCCAAACCAGAAAATTCTGAGAGGAAAGGCAAAAATCTACAGTTCACGGTTAAAAAATTCACTTTTGATATCGTCTATTCCGGCAAATGTTTTTCTCATACGGTCAGTACATGTTTTAAGGGGTTTTTTTTCAATATTGTTTATTTGTTTGTTAATTTCTTTAAACCATGATGTTTGGATTGAAAGGAGAAATCGAATAAGCGGATGAACAAATCGACTAAAAGAAACTGAAGATTCTGGGCAGAATGAATGTAATTCATCCTCTTTTTGTAAAAACTGGTTGGAGAAAGAAATCACCCGGAGATGATTTGGTGATTCCCAACCATTTTCATTTCGAAAAAATTGTTCAGACCCTCCGTCTGAACAATTTCAACTATCATAAATACCAAATCACCAAATCATCTCTGGGTCACTCCAATAAGGTACGAGATTTCGTAAATCAACAGGTCACTCTACGATACAATAGTCTTGATATATATGATTTAATGATAACAATACATATTTCAACTATCATTTGTTGCATCACCATTTCACATTATGATACCTATAGTAGATGAGAAGATGAGATAATAGCTAAATATCATGAATTTCATAAACGAGGTTAGTAACTTGTATTTCGAGGACAAAAATTTTCTAAGTGGGGGAGTTTGTAATAACCACCTACTTATAATAATATTATTAATAGTATTTTAGTATAAATAATTAGTATATATATATGTGTATTATAATAAATCTATAACTTATATCAATATTTTCTTAATTTTAACATTTACTTTAATTCTTTTCATAACGTTAGAAGAAGAAAGATCATAGTTGTAATACATTAATTTTTCTTAATTAACATCTACATAAATTTGAATATAATTAAATATAATTACATCTTACGTTACTAAAAACTTAATTAAAACATATCATAATTAATACTTAATTACCTTAATTAATACTTACATTAATTAAATCTCAACTTAATACATATATATATATGTGTGTGTACTTATATGGGTGTGCATGTTTGTATGATATATATATAGAGTGATATGTAGTTTGTATGTTATGATGTATGTGTGATGATGTATATATATATATATATAGGAATAGGATCAAATGAGACCACATAATTAGAGTGAGACAGTGTGGACTAATCCTGACCACAAATCTCAAATTTTAGATGGTTAAAATTTACCCAATTTAATGGCTTTTTTATTTTTTTTAAATCAATAAAGGGTAAACTAGTAATTTTATATTAACAATTTCATTACCTTCCATCGCTCCTCCACATCTGCCCACCCCCACCTCCACCCCCTTCCCCTTACACACACCGATACACGCAGACAAGCAGTGCACCTCCTCTCCACCCACAAAAGTCAGACTAAAAATCAACTTCCCAACAACGGAGGCCGGACAATCGGAAGTTAAACGTTGCTTCTCAAATTGCGGTCATGCTTTGAGCCTTAGCATTCCTTCAATTTTACAACTATTTCGAGAAATTTAGAAAACATTGCAGCCATTGTGTTCGATATAAAACCAAAAAAAGAAGAAAGAAAAAGAAAATCAAAATTCTACTATATTTGGCTAATATTTTTCGCTCCACTCATATTTTGCTACTTATGCACAGACATCTATTCATTACCTAATCCTTGGATTTAGATTAATTAACTTTTACTTCTCTTCTCTCTCTCTCAAAAGGGGGAAGCTTCTCACTCACCACCTATCGACTTCTTTCAGCTTAATCGGCATTTATTCTTATGTCGGGTGTGCCTTTGTCAAGTTATGTTGGGCTTAGCCTTCTCCTTTATCAACTCATCTTTGATTTTCCATGTCAGTTGGAGGATTGGTGAAGAAGACGATGCTGATGGAGAAAACGAGGGCCTACAAGAAGACAGTGAGGATTGTTGTATACTTAGATATTTTTCGATGTATATTTAGATGTGTTTTGTGTATAAATAGTTAATTTTTGATGTATATATTTATGTTCTTTGTATACTTAAGTTTTTTTTGTTGTATATTTATATGTGGTTTGTTGTATATTTATATGTGTTTTGTTGTATACTTATATTTTTGTTTGACAATTGTAATATGCAAAGAAAAATATGTTAAAAATACAGCAAAATAGTGTTAAATATACAAAGAAATATATGCTAATATACAACACAATAATGAGCGTGATTTTTCTCTCTATAATTGATTTACTTAATCCACGGCCCCCACATATTTTTGTTTGACCATTTTAATATGCAGCAAAAATAATGTTAAACATACAAAGAAAATAGTGTTAAGTGTACATCAAATATATGCTAAATATACAACACAATAATGAGCGTGATTTTTTTTTCTCTCTCTATAATTGATTTACTTAATCCACGGTCCCACATGTTAATGAGCGTGATTCTTAAGCTATATATAATCGATTTCTTGATTCACGGTCCCCACATATTTTTGTTTGACCATTTTAATATGCAGTAAAATTATGCTAAACATACAAGAAAATAGTGTTAAGTATACATCAAATATATGATAAGTGTACAAACATCGCATTTCAGAGCACATACGCCGCTTTTCTCTCCCCGCGATTTTCTCGGGATTTTTCTCTCCCCACGTGATTTTCTCTCTCCTAATAATCGATTCCATATTCGATGGTCCCCCACTTGGTTAATTTGACAATTATACCCTTATTTTGCATTAATTAAATATTTAATGTAATTTTAACCCCTATTTATCTTAGCCATGATGTAGAGATAATGGAGGTTGAGATGAGTCCACACTGCCTCACTATAATATGTGGTCTCATTTTAACCTCCCCTATATATATATATATATATATATATATATATATATATAGGAGAGAGAGTTATATGAGACCACCTCAGGGAAGTCCATGGGACCAACCCTAGCCACATATCTAGATCTTCCAATGGTTATGATTTTAGAGCTAAAAATCGATTAAATGTTGGTATCAGAGAAAGGGGTAAATTAGTCATCCTACAAAATTACCCAATATTCATGGATTCTTTCACATTATGATCACACAATCTATCCAAATCTAACATCAAATTCAACGTGAACAAGTCTCATTTTCCTTAATCATCCTCCTTCTTCAACTCACTAATGTGAGAAATCATTCATCCTTCTTCTTCAACGCACTATTGCGTGAAAAAAGTTCTGATGCATGTTTGTCATAGCCTTGCTGAGTTTGACTTCTTGAGTTCAAGTTTGCTTATGAAGATATAATTTATTGCTTGTGTAGATGTGTCATTGTGTTTTTATATACCATTAACTACATAAGCAAGTCATAAGCAACAAATCCATACTACATAAGCAAGTCATAAGCAACAAATCCATACTACATAAGCAACAATCCTATACTACATAAACAACAAATATACACTACGTATGCACCACAAATACATTAGCTACATAAGCAAGTCATATCAACAAACTCATACTACATAAGCAACAAACCTATACTACATAAGCAACGAATATACACTACGTATGCACCACGGATACATTAACCACATAAGCAAGTCATAAGCAACAAACTCATACTACATAAGCAACAAGTCTATATTAGATAAGCAACAAATATACACTACGTATGCACCACGAATACATTAACTACATAAGCAAGTCATAAGCAACAAATCCATACTACATAACCAACAATCTTATACTACATAAGCAACAAATATACACTACGTATGCACCACGAATACATTAGCTACATAAGCAAGTCATATCAACAAACCCATACTACATAAGCAACAGAGAAATTTTTTTGAAACTGAAACGCTGGAGAGAGAGTATGCGTGAAGAGTGGGTGAAATCGCGTGAATGAGGGAATGAAATCTTAGTAACTGATTCAAAAGTGTCAAATTACCACCCTACTCTTTTTAATTGTTGAAATAAAAAAATAAATATAAAAAAGCCCTAAAAATCTGGACCACCCAAAATTGTTGATCTATGGTTAGGATGTGTCCCCATGGACTCACCCCAAGTAGGAGGACCTATTTGATCCATATCCTATATATATATATATATATATATATATATTATAGTGTGTGTTTTTGATTTGTATAGTATATATGTGTGTGTGTCATCTCGTGTGTGTATATTTTTATTCAACAAGTAAAAGTTTTTATTTTTTATTTTAAATGACCACTATATATATATTCTTAATATTATTATATTTTTCTCAATATTTACATAAGTATATTGTTCTTATAAATATTTTAACAAGATTCATAGTATACTTATTATATTTTAAGATTTTAGGATATTTTAAGATAAATTATCCTATTTTCATTATAGTGAACGAAAATTTAGAGATCTAGAACTTACCGCATACCAACTGTCAAATTCTCATTATAGGGATCAAGACCATTATTCAGAGGTGGGGATATTTATATTCAAGTATTGTTTGTCATTTTTAAATGCTTCATATATGTGCAATGTGGAAAGAGGAAATCATGTTAGTTAGGGATCGTAAATAGGTTCGGGATCAAAAGTATCATCGGGGAAGCCCGCAGTTCTATGATAATGAACACTATGTTAGTCAGGGACCGTAAATATGTCCGGAATCAAAAGAAAGTAGTCAGAGGAAATGTTATAAAGGAAAAAAATACATGTTGAATACTTACGATTATGCTTATGTGTAGTATTTAATTTTGACAAGCGTGTCCCCACTGAGCGAGTTAAAAGCTCACCCCATATTTACTAACATCTTCCAGGTCGAGGAACCCGAGCGAGGATTAGAGGCGGTGGATACGAAGTCAACGATTTTTATTTAATTTGAAAATTTTAGGATTCTATATTTTATTGATGATTTTGAACTATTGTGATTGCAAGTATTTTATTTTTAGCGGACAAATATTTTGGGATATAAAGTATTTTTATTTATTTTGATGCAATTTTTTTTAATTATAGGCGATGTTTTATAAAAGATATTCTTTTACAATTCTTTTATTGAATTATTTGTATTTTTGAAAACAAACGGCCACATAGTTTTCCAGACGAGAATGGTTGGGAATCACCAAATCATCTCCGGGTCGTTACAAGTTCTGTCTCAACATATACCCGACCATCCGAAAAACCGGTCCAATTTTCATCTTCGTCCGTTTGTTAATTTACAGTACTTTTGGCCAGATAAATCTTTCTATCAAGGTACAATCCAAAGTCCAAACCAGAAAATTCTGAGAGGAAAGGCAAAAATCTGCAGTTCACGGTTAAAAAATTCGCTTATGATATCGTCTATTCCGGCAACTTTTTTTCTCATAAGGTCAGTACATGTTTTAAGGGGTTTTTTTCTATATTGTTTATTTGTTTGGTAATTTCTTTAAACCATGATGTTTGGATTGAAAGGAGAAACCGAATAAGCGGATGAACAAATCGACTAAAAGAAACTGAAGATTCTGGGTAGGTTGAATGTAATTCATCCTCTTTTTGTGAAATCTGGCCCCAACCATTCTCATTTCGAAAAAATTGTTCAGATCCTCCGTCAGGAGTTTGGTGAAATGATGATATCTACAGTTATAAATTTTAGCTAATTCTTGTGCTTTTGGTTGTCAAGTTTCTTTTTAGTTACCTTTTTCTTTTTAAGGTTCTGTTATTAAATTTATTTGAATCTTAACGCTGTGGATCGAACAGGGATTCAAAGGAGAAAAAAAATTTGATAGTCTATCGGCGCATTAAGAAGTTCTGTCTCAACACATACACGACCATCCGAAAAACTGATCCAGTTTTTCTCTTGAGCCGTTTGTTACTTTACAGTACTTTTGGCCAGAAAAATCTTTCTATCAAGGCACAATCCAAAGTCCAAACCAGAAAGTTCTGAGAGGGAAGGCGAAAATCTGCAGTTCACGATTTAAAAAATCGCTTTTGATATCGTCTAATCCGGCAAATTTTTTTCTCATACGGTCAGTACATGTTAAAGGGTTTTTTTTTCAATATCGTTTATTTGTTTGTTAATTTCTTTAAACCATGATGTTTGGATTATGGAAACAAAATTCTAGGAAGAAAAATACATTAAAACTTGGAATATTAGATGTCACGCCCTTATTGTGGTTGTTTATCTTTCTCGACCAGATTAATTGTTACTTTGGGGATACAGTCTAATTTTATTTCATGTGAAAATAAAAATTCCATATGATAAACTGTTCCAAAGTGAAAAAGGTTGGCTATTTGCTGAATCAGTTGTTAGTGTCTCAATTTAGATCACTAGTGTTTTCCACCATTCTGTTAAACACTTAAACTCAGCAATCCAGAATCCATGAGACCTTTGACTCCAGCTTTTGTTTCATCGAAAGCTTTCAACATTTTCATTCTGTCATCATATTGTTCATCCTCTGCCGATGCCATCAAATCCTGGTTATACTATTACAAGCTAGCTAGCTACTAATCTTTTGTGTGTGCGTGTGTGTTTTATTTTTCTGTTTGAACTTTAAGTTTAGATAGTAGGTGGCTTCAATTTGTGTGAAGAGACAATCATCACTGATTCCAAATAATATTATATTGAAAGGTAGCTTTAAATTTGTGTCTCTGTGGTGGTGGACGCTTGATTTGGTACTTGCTTGTAGGGGTGTGCACGGTCCGGGACGGTTCGGAGATTCATAAATCTCCAGAACCGTCCCGAAGTTCGGAGATTTTAAAAATCAATCTCCGTAACCGAATCAGAAAAAAATCTCAGAACGAACCGCACCAAAACTCTGCACGGTTCAAGACGGGGATCTTGGTTCTAACGGGACGGTTCGGGACGGTATGGTTCGGAACGGTGAAACGGAGATTAATCAAAAGTAAAACACATAATATAAGAAAAAATAAAAAATGAATATAAAAATCACCATATAATTATAGTCCATCCCTTTTTTTAGTGCAATCTCAAAATAAATACTACAACCATAAAGGACAACACAATCACAAATTATAAATTCATAATAAATAATACAATCCCAACTAGAATTATATCAAAAATATGTGTTCTAATAACACATATACTTTTACATAACTCCATCCCCGAAACATCAGCTCCATCACTCCATCAGTGAAACATCATCAATCCATCCTTCACTAACCATTAATTATTTGATTGATTGCAATCCAATTCTGTCAATACCAAAATAAAATTAACCATTGAATAATATATGTCAAAAATTTTGTAAATCTAAAGCTGATGGTTTTTTAATTTACTATGGATCATTGATGTGTAATTATTGTATTTCGGATGTACAAAACTTTTAAAAGTATAACATATAAGTATCGACAATAAGGAAATTTAATATACATGTTGATGTCATGCTTTATTAAAACGTAGCAAATAATGAGAATAATTAATCTCCTTAATTATTTTCATTAATTCTCCTATAAAGAACTCAATTTTGATTATGATCAATTATATGTTGTTGTTTCACGAGTCACGATCGTAAGAGTTTGAAAATATTAGTTTGTGACGACGGTAAAATAGAATCAAACAGCATTTAATAATTTTGTGTATAAAAAAGTATTCCAAAATTTATAATTTTGAAATGTAGTTAACTTGATTTGTTAGAAGTTGTATTTTACGTTTTTATATTCATTAATAGTGTAACTCTTATATACATGCAATTTATGTGCCTTGATGGAACACGCCCCGTGCATTGCACGGGCAAAAGACTAGTTAAATGATATAAATTCTTAGAAACTTAATATAATAATTAATTAATCATATCAGATAATTTTCTAGGTTAATTAAATGTGGGGTATTACAATATCAAAATATAAATAAGATAAAAATAATATATATGTATGTATTAAAAAATTCTTAAAAATCGGTTCTATCTTCGGATCTTCGATTCGGTACGGAACGGTATGGTTCTCGGTACGGATATTTTAAAAATCTCCAGAACCGTACCAAAAAATTTTTCGGGATGGTTCGGTTCGGAGAAAGTCGAAAGGTCAACGGATATTTTCGGTTCGGATATTTTTTGGTTCGGGTATCGGTACGATTCCAGTGATCTCCAAGTCCCGTGCACAGCCCTACTTGCTTGCAATGATGCCAAACTTGTATGGTTTTGTCCACCATACATTTTTTTTTTCCATTTTTTTATACACGAGATTACATATTTATCACATGTCTCAATATAGCTCAATTTGTTTGACTTTATATATTTTAGAATTCACTATTGTAATTGAGTTAGGGCAACTCCAATGGTTATAATATTAACACCCATTATTTGTGGGAGTCCATGTGCCACATCACTTATTCTAATAACACTCTTCTTTTCTAATATAAACCTACAAGGGTTGAGTTATTAACATCCATTATTTGTGGGCCCAACTACCAACCCATTCATCTATATTAATATTTTACATTTGTACAAAAAATATTAATATTTTACATTAATTAATTATATTTTTAATTTTAGTTACTATCTTTAAATAAATATTCTATAATTATTATTTACTTAAAAGTATTAATTTATTAGTATTTACTAAATAATTATTTTACATTACAAAAAAAAAAGAAAAACAAAACCAAACCAAACAATAGCCAAAACGGAAAAGCTGAAAAAGAAGAACACAAAGACAAAAAAGAAAAGGAAAAAGAACCCAAAAAAATATATGAAAAGAACGACAGGGCCCATTAGCACCAAAAGTCTGCGTTAATACCTTATAACGCTCAGGGAAATGATGGCGTTTTTAAGTTCATTCACAATTGTTAATAACGTTATACCATTGTCATAACGGATGAAATAATGCCCATTGTAGATGATCTTATGGGTTGTGTCTATCTCCTTAAAATGTGGTGTTTAGAGATATGGAGTAAGAAGTTCTATCTCAACACATACACGACCATCCGAAAAACCGATCCAGTTTTTCTCTTCAACGATTTGTTAATTTGGAGCGATATTAGTTGACTCAACTCCCTGTGTAGAAGATCAAAATTACTATGGTTAAGAGCCCTGGTAGTATCAGTGGATTAGTGAGACTCACTGAGAATTGTTGATAAGTAAGTTGTTTCGGTTTTAGACTTATAGTGAATTGTAATATATGAAATTCATGTTGTATAATTTACCAAATTGGATTGCATAAATTAGATGAATCGTGTAGTTTTCTTTTCGAGTAATTTCATATTTTCCTATGTATTAAATTATAGAAAGTTGGATAGTTTTTTAATCTTACATCTTTTTTATTTATTCCAGAAAAGAACAATTCAATTGCATTTCACCAATTAAGTTGGATAGGTTTCTCAAACAGGGCAAAAAATACAAACACTCATATGCAATTAACCAAAAAGAAAAATGATGCAATGAAGTGCCGTCATTTTTCATAGTAATTGTTGTAAAGCACAAAGTACACCAGTTTAAGTATTTTTAGAGACCGAATCGAAAGAATTCATGAAACAATCTTCATCTATATCCTTAAAAAATCTCAGAAATATATATCATGAATTCGAAATGCACAAATGTGGAACACTAACTTTGCATCCACGGTCAAACCACTCCAATTAAGAATTTGAAGTGAATTTTCGATTTCATAAATTTCAACTTCTTTTCTTTAAACCTTTCCAGCCGTTATTTTGCATGTGGAACAGGCTTTTAAATCCAACTCAAAAACTTCATGCATCAGGTGGTGCTATAATATATATGTTTTCAAAATTATGAATAATTCTTAAATAGTTTTTACAATTTAGGGCCTTGTTTGTTTATGTTTCCAATGGCCTCTTTCCAGTTTCCAACTATACATAAAAGTGGAATCGTGTTTGTTCATAAAATTTCCAATGAAAATCATCATTTTCATTTTCTATTTTTCACATAAAACAACATCTCAAACCTATAATTTCTATTCTCAAACCTATACACTACCCTACATCACTCATCATTACTTATCAATCACTATTCTCATATTTTAACCCAATTATATATGTGGGACCCACCATTATCAATTTTATCTACTTAAAATATTACTATGTTTAAATTATAACTATCTAATGGGACCCACCAACTATAATCTTACAAATATAATATTATATATTCAAATTAAAATACTGAAGTGGACCCCACCACTACTAACTTTTCAATTATTATATACATAAAATAATATTTCAAAACTACTCAAACCAAACACAATCTCATTTCCAACCCTACATAAAACACATTTCAATTCATTCATCCAAACACAATCCCAATTTCCACACGAAAACCAATAAATTCTCAAAATTCTATTTCCAACTCCAGAAACTGGAAGTGGACCATGGAAACATAAACAAACAGGCCCTAGATCTTCTTATTCCTTTATAAATTTCATTTCATTAGTTGTTATCTAATGTCCAGGAAATATGCATTCTGATCAATCATGCAACTTGGTCTATGTTCACTTTTAATCTTTTAATTAATTAATATGTCGACTTTATAATTTACAGATAGATTATCAAATATTAACAGCTTAGTTCATCTTTAAAAAAAGTTTAAATTTGGCCAATAATGGTGAAAAAATAGAAAAAAGAACCAACTTTTTAGAGTAATGTTACGATCGAAAGATCAGTAAATGAAAAAAATAGAAAAAGAACTAATAAAGAGCAAAGAAAAAAAATAGATCCAAATGCACTTCCCCAAGAGCTGGAATAAAATGATGCCACAAACGTAAGAATATCGATCAAAGTTACTAGAAGCAATAGTAGAAGATGTATGTTTAGAATTGGAGTCAATAGCAATAAAGTTTGAAATGCAGTCCTTCGCCGCCATAACCTTTTCAAAAAAAAGAATAGAATAACTTCATAAGAATTGTCAATCTTGAGTTTTAATTCTTCAAATAAGTTGACAACAATTGTTAGAATGAGTTGATAAGAATTCCCAATCTTAAATTTATATTCTTTGTTTGAGACTTATTCTTGTGCTTTCTGGAATTTAGAAACATATTATGATTTGCATAAGTGAAAGATTGGAAAATAATGATTAAAGCTTCAAAGTTCGAAATATAAAATGCATAAACATAAGTGTTACAACAAATGATTCACTTGCACAATTTTTGTTATCACTCGAGAGCTGAGCTGTTTGATCTATTATCTTCATTTTATTGAAGTATTATCTTTCTGGCTTGTATGTCACATATGTATAATATTATAATTCTTTGTTGTAATACAGGTCTGTAGGTCCCAAGGGGTGTGAGTGTAAGGTTTAGAAGGGGGGGTTGAATAAACCTTACCAACTTTTCGATTTAGTCCTTTTTAAAGTTGAGTTGATACTACTGTTTGTGTCCTTGGTGGATGACCAATTTAGTTAATCAAGAGAGTTAGTCACTCAACGAGACTCGACCGAGTGTTGATAGAATAACTCATTGTTAAGATCGAATTAGCTCAATGCAGATTTGTTTTATTGGAAGACTTAACACCCTTAAATTTGGTTTAGTTATGATTTAATGCTTGGTTTTAGTACTTAGAGATTATCAAGTGGATAGAAAATTTACCAAACAGAGTTAAACAAATAAGATGCAGGAATTAAAGTCTTTGAAATGTAAATGACACGATAAGATTTTATAGATGTTCAAGATGGGGTAATTCTTCTACTCCTCTCTTCTCCAACTCCTGGAGGAATCCACTAAGTATTGATCAAGATACAAAGTGGTAATATCCATATACAAGTCTTGATCACACACCGGTGACTTGATCCTTGGGACTCGATGCGGAGACGCTTGGTCAATCGGTGGCTTCTCATATGACTCACCTTCTTCACAGTGGCAAGCTTTGCATTTTACTAAACTACTCACTTGCTCAAGCTCTTTGGATTTGATCACGAAGCCCTCCAAAACTTGAGACCGGTTCGACCTTGAACCTTCCTACAATCCTCCGTGGAATGTAGACCCCTTTTCTTCAAAAGTTTCCTCTTCAATGATTGAAGTTATCTTTCCTTCAGGTAGTGTAGCTTGAGGATTAATCTTGAATGATTTTTGAGAATATTTTGATTACGATTCGGATGTTAGCTTGAATGTCCGTGGTTGGTGTAATCAAGGTGTACCTCTCTCGCAGTCATTCCTCGGCCTTTTATAGTGATCTTTCAAAAATCCGCCCGTTGAAGAGATAGCTTATTTTTGAAAGTCACTTGTGGTCGTTGGCTTGTCTTGTTGCGATCCTTGAAATTGTCACTTCCTCGTATGAATTGTTCTTGACTTTTAAGAGTTCGACACGGTGTAGTGCTTCCCATTGGTTCATTCTCTTGCACGCTTCGGGACTCGAGCACTTCGAGAAAGGTAGCATGGAGATATTACTTGTTTAAGTAATTCTCTTGATTTTGCAACGGATCTCTTTCGATTATCTCGACTTGATTGCATTTCCTTGCTTTCCCAGTGTGACTTAGAGTCGACTTCCAATCATTGGATGACTCTTTTGTCACTTCAACTAGAGACTTGGCTATCTTGAGTTGACTTTGATCGATGCTTTACTGCATCAGATCTCACCGCACCTTGATCGAGTTTCCGTCTTTCTTCTTTTCAAAACTCAATCTCGCGGCGGAATCTTCCTTCTAGTCTCCGGTTGTTTTCTTTCATGTTTAGGCATATGACCTAACTCAAACTTGACCACCACATTTATTACAATGCGAGTTTACAACAAAAATGGGGTGCCAACTTCCTATTCTAAGTTTTACATGGCATTCATCAAAATCTAAACAATAAATTTCCCAACAATTTCCCCTTTTTGATGATGCCAAAACTTAAAACATTCAAAATGTAAATAGCAAAGATACATACAGATAATGCATTCACAGAGAATGTATGCGTAGAATCAATCCTTTTATTGATCATAACATTCTTGTTCTTTACACAATTTGTTTACAAGGTGTATCGAGCAAACATTTATGTCTACGCAAAAATAGAGAATTTCTGATTTATTACGAGGAAGACTTACATGAAGTATTTACATAGTAAGATACATGAAGGGTGGACAAAGAACACTTCATCTCCTTCGCCGCCTCATTCTTTTTCTTCTTCTTGATTCTGTCATCTTCTCGCTTCTTCTTCTTTTTTTTTCTCATCTTCACCGCCTTCTTCTTGTTTTCATATGCCTTCCGGCAGCTTCATCTCTTCTTAGTCTCTCTTGTCTCTCCTCCCATAGCTGAGTTTGTATTTTATTTTCTTCTTCAATTCTTTTCACATACTCAAGATTATTTTTAGCCACTTGCAGATTGGCTACTTCACAAAACTCAAAGCCCAGTAGATCCCTCCTTTCTTGCCTCGGATCTATGTACTCAATGTTTTTGGGCGAGGTCTAGGTCCGAATCCTCTTCCTCCACCACCGCTTTCTTCCTCTACCTCTTCCTCGGGGCGTGTATTGTCTTTGGGGTCTTCTTCTTCCCGGTGAGTGACTAGCAGAGTGACCAGCAGAGTGAGTGTCGGTAGTCTGCTGCCTGTCGCCTTCTTCACATAGCGTGAGACCCTTTTCCCAAAGACAAGTCCCAAGCTTGAGCCATGGACATGTTTGCGAAGTATCCTTCGGGATGCGGCGTTTTAAATTCATCAACCGATCTTGGCTCGGTTCCGGCATCCGAGATGGCATAAGTGTCTCGTTCTTGGAATGCCTCCATGTTGTTTCAAGATATCCATTACTCGGGCATTCATCCTTCCTTCCACTTCCTCCATCCCTACTTCAATGTCTTTCTCTTTTCACCATAGATACAGCAGAGTGTTGGAGTGGCGAGTCATGGGAGTTTGTCTGAGATAATATCATTTGTGACAAGACCTTTGTTGGGGATTTGTGCGATCATTAAGGTTACATCTCTCGATCCTTCCCCTCAACAGACTTTCCTTTCTTTTGTTTTGACACTTCCTCATTTGTCTTTTTTCCTTGTTGCTCCTCCTTCTCAACGCGGATCTCTTCGCTTTTAGGTATTCCTCTTCCCCTTTTTGGCATCATCAAAGGAGAGGAACCCTTGGAAACATACTAGCAGCGGGGAAGTCTAGTAGTCTGGCGATAGCCGAGTTTTGCTTTGAGTCTGCCGCACGAAACTCGAACGAGTAGCGTTGGATTCGGCTTTAAGCGGCTTCATCTCGGCCATGAGAAAAGTGAATTTTCTATCCATGTTTTCTTCCATACGCAGGAGCTCATTCTTATTTTGCTCATGCGCAGCCAGCCTTTATCTCAAAGAAGTGTGAGATTCATGCATGTGCTCAATGTGTTCTCTCATTGCGTCTTTGCATCGCATTCTCGGCTCGCCGGACAGCGACTTGTTGAACAATGTTCAAATATCTAAGCTTGTTCCACACGCATTGTTTTTCTTGTTGCCACCACTCCCGGATTCGACTATTATGCCTCTCAAGTCGGTAGTAAGGTTGGCATCTCTGTTATCGATCTCATGTCCATCGAGGTCCGGTGCCTCTCCATCCGTTCAATTTAAAGCAAATAATGCTTTGAACACCTCCCGAATCTCTCAGTTGTTCCTTCACATTGCGGTGACGCCAAGAAGCGTCAAAATCATAGTCACCGAACGATGGTATCGATGGAATGACAGGATCAGTGCGTGGAAGCGCTCGAGATCTCTTTCGACTCTTCGGGAGGTCGGGTACCTACGAGAGAAGCGGAAATGATTCTACAAAGGAATCATCACGGGCAATCGGGATTTGTTCAATGATGAGTGGTGCACGTGAAGTTCCTTGTGGAGTCGAACCCACTGCGACTTGGGAGCTGCGCGCATGGACTGTTTCGATTGGGGTCTGTTGTGAAGTTGATTGACTTGCTAAGCCTGTTGTCTCAACGGACTTCATCGGTCTCGGTTTGGTTTCTTCAATTGAGTTGATTGGTCCTCGACCTTATCGAGCGTCATCGGATGATGATGAGATTTCCATGGGTGGCTCATCATCAAAATTGAAAGTTTGACGAGTAGTCTTGAGGTCGACTTGCTCGTGGTTGGAACATCCTCGGCTAAGTCTTTTGGATCAGTCATAGGGGATGACTCGGCTTCATCGTCTTCTTTCGATCCCGAAAGGTTACATCGGGATTATCCTGGGAATCGTGAAGCGCGCTTATCTCCTTTTCGGATGGATTAATGATAGCGAGGAGGGATGTTAGTACTTGACTTCTTTACCCACGGGAAGTCTCAACCTCCCGTTGGCCTTCATTACCTCCTGCAGTCTCAAGCTGCGGCGAGGCCTGGACATCCCTTTCGACAATGTCCTGTTTGTCTTAGGGTCTTCTGCGGTGGCATCCATTGGAGTCTCAACCCCATGGATTGCACTTTCATCGCCCAGTGTTAACTCCCGGGGTTGTTCCTTCCTCGTGCCTCAAGCGCATCAAGCGGCGTCATTAGCCTTCGGAGCGGTTGGCACCTGTTGGTGAGACAGTCTCAAGCTGCGAGCCGTTGATGACAACTTGCTATGTATTTTGTGTTTGTTCCTTCTCCACTTCGCCTCCTAGATTCGTTGTGGAGTCATCTGCAGACATCCTCCGACCTGGCTGCGGTGGAGGGAGTTTCCCCTCGGGCGCACGCACCCGGTGAGTGACTTGAATGGGGTCACTCGTCTCCAAACTCCCGACTATTTCTCGAGTGTTCAGTAGTTGGGGCGGTGGTAAGACACCTGCATTAGGGGTTGGCTCATTTGGGGTCCCCACTAACCCGATTTCATCGCCGATTCCTTATTTCCTTCTTCCGAGTGAGGGAAGTGGTGGCGGAACAACGGTGGCAATATGATGCACCACTCCCATTGGATCTATTTCATTTGTGTTTTGGAGGACTCTCCTGGTCCCTCCATCATTCTTTGCTCGTGAAGGATTATTCGGATTCGTGCATTGCTTCGCTGCATTTGCAATTCTTTTCCGTGGCGGAACAGGTCCAGATCCTTATCACTATCTCGATAAGACGTCGAGGAGATGATGTGTGTGTTCGCGGGTGCGGTGATAGAGGCGAGATCTTTGGCCTTTCTCACGTGCCTCGCCTTCCTCGCTTTGTCTCTCCTTCTCCTTCTCCTTGTCCTTGAAGATGCAAGATATCGTGCGATTTTCTTCATCCGAGTGCTTGGACCACGAGAGGTCACTCCAAGAAAGTTCATCGATTCTCTTCTTCTTCGATAAACTTAGCCGTTGGAAATGTTCCCTGGATCGACTCAATTTCCAATTCCTCCACTCTCGCAGATGATTTTGGATGTCCGGATAAAGTGGGGATAGGATCATCACATCATCATCATCTCTATCGCCTTCTTCTTTGTCCCCTCATTCTCGGGGATGAAAGTAGCAAGCTCGATGTTCATCTTGCCACCATTGCGTCGTTGCAAAGAGGGATACGATCACTGTCAAGCGAGCGAGTGTGCTTTCTCGGCCTACTTCTTGTGTCTCGGTTGTTCGAACTACGATTGGGTCTTGATTTTGCCTCTGCGATCGCCCTTGACTTAGTTGTTTCATCAATGGTATCCGGAGACTCTACTTCTCAATAGCCTCTCGATATCTTTTTGGTGAGTGGTCGACTCAACCGGTTTCTCAAGCTCGGAGCGCTTGATGATTCTTCTTCGTCTCTTAGTTTGTACGAGGAGGGATTTACGGTTGAGAGAGTTTTTTCGAGTCTTGCGGCGGGGGCGGTGTGGTTTTTCCGAGGAGCCGGCCGTCTTGGCTTATCGTTCTCCTCTTTTTGATGACCAGGAGAAGGTATTTGAGATTCCTTCTTGGCGCATTTCTTTGAGGCGGGAGACACGGCTGCGGGGGCGGAGTGACTCGACTGCGGGGCGGGGAGCAAATTTGTTTTTCTTTTTTGCAGGGCAACAATTCTCTTAGCAGTGCAGGGGCAGCCTTCTTCTTTGGTGGAGAGGAGGCATTTTGTATCTTGGGGTCGGCTAATTCCCCTCACTCGTGATCGCTCTCTTGGCGTAGCTCTCTTCTCGTGCGCAGAGAGGTTTGATCGAACATCCTCTTGTTTACATGAAACGCCTTTCCATGTCTAAGAGGGACTCCTTTGACCTCCATCACCCGGCCGATCACGGACCATATCCGGGAATCCTCCAAATGCACCATTTTCCTTGAAGGATTTGTTCCTACGATACGGCATAGTCTGCTGACAGACAAACTTTGATTTACTTGCTTTTCTTCAATGATCGCGGCCATTACGATCAATTTTGCTTTAGACGATTGGTCAAAGCCGCCAAATTTGATGTCTATGCATTTGGCAACTATGTCCAACAGATTTGTGGTAGTCCTCCTTCAGCCAGACCTCTTGTTGGTCTGTGTAGACTATCTTTCAAGATAGTCGGTCTTGGCTACTTCCTTCCAAGCGAAACCAAGTCTACATCACTTCATTGATTTACGGTGCTCCTTCCGCCGGTAATGAGCGGTGTTTCCGCCAAATCTTGGCGAGAGATGATGAACTCCTTCCCGTGAACAGAGGATTTGATCCCCTCATCGTGAATCTCGGCGTTCACGTAGAAGCGTGCGACCTCTTCCACATAGGTCATCGAGAACTCCATCGTCGAGAAATGGTTTTAGCCCCAGGAGCGTTTGAGCCAAAGAATCTTCTTTATGAGGCGTCATCGGACCCTGTTTGACCATTCCTCAAAATCCACAATGAGACCGGTGTGGATTTGCTTTCCTAGCTTGACAAAATCATAAGTCGATGCTATTTTTTGAGATTTCACCGAAAGAAACTTAGAAGTTGATTTGAAGATTGATAGGGTTTTGAGAGAGTTTTGCCTTTGCTTCTGAGAGAGAAATGAACAGTTTTGGTAATGTGTGAGAGAAACGGACGAAAAAAGGTTTAAGTATGGTTCATGAAAGGACATGCGGGTGGTTTTTTGAAATGTGATCGAAATCAACGGCTTAGATTTTGCACGCCGATTTAGCATTTAATGTCTCATATTTAATGCGGCAGCATTTATATCCAATCATAAGCTTGGTGTGCGACTTTTGCTGTACACGCGTCATAATTATCTCGACGTCATTCTTAAAAACATTCCCGATTAGTAAAAACGACTGCATTTTTGTCACTTTGCTCATAAATGACTCAGCTTATCCCTTAGCTGATTTAACCCTTCTTCACACAGTTCTCTTAGTGACTCAGCTGTCAGCAAATTCGGTATAGTTGTCTTTCCGATACGGCTGATTCACTTAGCTGATTTGAAAGTTCATCTCTTTTTCCCTTTTTTTTTGTGTTTCATTTCTTTTCTTTGAATCTTCTGAGTGTCAACTCAGCTCAATTAATCCTTACTCATGCTTGAGTTCTTCAAATCTTGACTCACATAGTGGTTTTGTGAATATGTCACCAATTTGTTTATCGGTTGAAATATATTCCAAGGTAATGTCCTTCTTTTCAACATGATCTCGTATGAAGTGATATCTGACATCGATATACTTTGTTCTTGAGTGCAACACATGATTTTGAGTGATTGCAATTGCACTTGTGTTATCACACATGATTGGAATTTCCTTTTCTTCAACTTCATAGTCTCAATTCTTTGTCTCATCCATAGGACTTGGGCACAACAGTTTGCCCAGCAATATGTATTCCCGTCTTGTTGTAGATGTGGCTATTGAATTTTGCTTTTTGCTAAACCAGGAAATCGCTTGTTTCCAAGCATTTGACATGTGCTTGAGGTGCTCTTCTGTCAACTCGCATCCAAAGATAGTGAGTCTGAATAGCCAATTAGCTTGAATCCACCTTCCTTTGGATACCATAAGCCAACTTCTTGGCTTCCTTTCAAATATCTCAAGATCCTCTTAGCTCAGTCATATGGCTCTCTCTTTTGGAGCAGATTGAAATCTTGCACATACACCTACAACAAAGGTGATGTCGACGCCAACTTTCTTTGTGAGATAAAGCGTTGATCCAATAAGTGCTCGTATCTTGTTTGATCTATGGGCTTGCCATCCGCATCCATGTCCATTTTGGTGATGTATTCATTGGTATTTTCACAGAAGACTTCTCTTCCATACCAAATTTCTTCATTAAATCTCTGGTGTATTTTATTTGACTTATGAAGGTTCCATCCTTCATTGTTTCACTTGGAGTCAAGGAAGAATGTCGACTCTCCCATCATGCTCATTTCGAATTTGCTTTGCATGAGTTTTGAAAATTTATCACACATCTCTTTGTTTGTGGATCCAAAAATGATGTCATCCACATATATTTGAACAAGCAAGTATCTTTCTTCTTGTCTTGAATTCTGAAAAGTGTTCTATCTACTTTTCCTTTTGTGAATCCATTCTCGTTAGGAATTGTGACAAAGTATCATACCATGCTCGGGTGCCTGTTTCAATCTATATAGAGCTTTCTTGAGTTTGTATACCTTATCTCCAAGAGTCTTCGCTCAAATCCTGGAGGTTGTTCAACATATACTTCTTCTTCCAATAAACCATTTAGGAATGCACTTTTTACATCCATTTGATATGCAATAAATTTCTTGTGAGTCGCATAGGCAAGAAACATCCTTATAGCTTCCAATCTTGCTACGAGGGCAAATGTTTCATCAAAATCTATCCATTCTTCTTGGCAATATCCTTTGCCTACTAGTCTTGCTTTGTTTCTTACAACAGAACCTTCCTCGTTCATCTTGTTTCTGAACACCCATTTAGTGCCAATAACATTTTGATGGGTGGGTCTTTGAACTAATTCCCATACTTTATTTCTTTCAAATCGATTGATTCTTCTTGCATAGCTTGAATCCAATGTGTGTCATCCAATGCTTGTGACACATCTTTAGGCTCTATTTGTGAGATAAAGCATGTGAACATAGCTTCTTTGTTGAGTTATGGATCTTGTTTTGACACTTTCTCTTATATCTCCAATGACAAGTTCTCGGTGGATGGTCTCTCACCATCTTACATCGAGGTTGGAGTAAGTTAGCCGGATTGATCGTCTTGTTTGTGTTGCTTTGATCAACTCTCTCGTAATCACTTAGCCGCAAATTTTCCAGTTTGTTTTTGAGACTCAACTATCTCATCTTCATCCGAGTTTATAATTCCGACTTACCAAACAAAGGGACTCTTCTCGCATGGTTGGTTGATTCAAACTTATCGGTGATTCTTCAATGTCTTCTCCATTAACATTTGGTTCATCGAACACCACATGAATGGATTCCTCGTAACCATAGTCTTCATTTGTTGAGTACTGTAGGCTTTGCTTTAATTTGAGTATCCAGGAAGATACCTTCATCGACTTTAGCATCAAAAGCCTTTAGATTATCTTTGCCATTGTTATGGATGAAGCATTTACATCCAAATATTCTAAAATATACAACATTTGGTTTTTCCCCGTCCAAATCTCATAGGAGTCTTTGTCACCGTCTTTTATCATGCATCTATTTTGAGTGTAGCATCTTTGTGTTTATTGCTTGACCCAAAATCTTTTTGGTAACCCTGCTTCACTAACATGGTCGCTTCTTTTTGAGAGTTCTATTCTTCTTTCGCAACTCCATTCTCTTTGTGGAGTCATTCTGCAGAATAATTCATGACCAATGCCATTTTCAATACAATATCGAGTTATTATACCATTGACAAACTCGGTTCTCTGTCTGCGATCTTATTTTGATAATGGTTTGGCTCTTCTCATTTTGAATCCTCTTCATGTTTGTGGTAGTTTTACGTAGAGTTTCTTTCTTCTTACACATGAATATTGTCCATGTATATCTTGAGTAGTCATCTACTACCACCAAGGTGTATTTCTTCCCACTTATGCTAAATTTGGTTCAACTGGACCAAATAGATCCATATGTAGCGGATGCAATATTCTTGTTGAAGATGGGCATGTCTTTTCTTTGAATGATGATTTGATTTGTTTTTCCTTCGACATGCGTCACATATACTCTCCTTCTTGATATCGAGTGCGGAAGTCCTTCCACAAGATTACTTACGGAAAGCTTGTTAATTGTTTTGAAATTGGTGACTCGACCTTCTTGTGCCACTGACTAACTTGATTTGTGCTTTCTTTGCTATGACAGTCTTTGGGTGTTGCGGTTGACCAATCCACGACATATACGTTATTTTGTCCGCATCCTGCAACACAACTTCATTTGATTCAAGTATCCTTGATTTGACATATACCCATGTTAAATCCAACATTATAACCCTTGTCATAGAGTTGGTGATGCTTAGCAAGTTGAAGTTGAGTCCTTCAACATATGCAACATCCGAGATTTCTAATCCATTTTTCTTGATGGATCCAATGCCTCTTATTTCTCCTGGAGCTTCATTTCCTCCAAATATGACTTTTGCTCCTTTGACTTCCTTGAATTTTGACAGATTTTTCTTGTTTCTGTCATATATGTCCGGAATGCGACCACTATCCATGTACCAGGTTCCTTGGCACTCCGGTTTGTTCCTTGAGCCCGCAATTAAGGAAATTAAGTTTTAGGTACCCATACTTGTGCGGGTTACGAGGGGTTAGTATTGTAAGATGATCCAACCAAACTTATAGCCAAATGATTTGACTCTAAGGGGTTGCCATCTATCGATGCCATAATCATAATTAATTTTGGCAAATTGCTTGTGGATTCTAGGTTCATACGGTTGTCTCTTTTTTGTGTAGCCATGCTGTATGTGTGTTTTAGCAATTGCTCTTCTTCGGATAGTTATGATATCTCCGAGTGTAGTGCCAGGCGCATATGTGTCGATGAAAGCTCTTATATCTTTGGAATGGCCTTTCTTGAGTTCTAGGCCTTTGCCATTTGGGCTTATATTCCATAGGTCTATCTTTGATAGTTCACATCATTCCAATCACTTGGCTTGGATATTTTCTACCATTCCCATCATATGTGTTTCTTTTATAGAACTTCGGGGTTTTTGGTAGCTCTTTCTTCTTTCTGAGTATTTCATTTGGAGTTTCTTTGAGGAACTCTTTGAATTTCTTCTTTTGCCCTCTCAACGCACTCAACCGATCGTTTTCCTTTTCTTTTATAACCAAGGCGGTTTGCTTGTAATTGTGCTTTGGATTAAATATGTGTGCACCATTTGGAGTTTTGGATTTTTGAGATACTTCATTTGCTTGAAGATCCTTTTTCCAAATCACTTTTGGAGCTTCACATAGCACGGAGGAACTAAATCTAAGCTTTGTCTTGTCTCCACATTCTCTTTGACTCATAATAAGATCATCTAATGATTTAGATGCCTTAGTGAATGAGGCAATCACATTTTTGAGGTCATTTTCCCTCTTTTCTATAGCGACTATTTTCGCTTATTAGCTTTGCATTTTCGGTCTTTAAACTTTCATTCTCATCGCCTATTTGACTTGAGTACTCGGCTCCTTAGTCATTTGTGAGTTTTAACTCTTGAGTTGGCTGTTTTCCTCATTTAGTAGTGTGTGTGAGGATTTAATGTGTTCAAAATCTTTCATCATTTTGCCTAATGAATCATAAAGATCGAGTGGGTGATGAAGTGTGTGTGTCTGATCACTATCACTAGAATATGAGTTTGATGAGTTAGAGTGTACCTCATCTTCTTGGTCGGAGTTGATCTTGTTCCTTGGCCATCAAACAGATCGAGGGCTTCTTCTTCGAGTCACTTGAGTAGTCGACTTCACTACTCTCTCGAATCGCCTATGTCTCTTAACTTTTTGTTTGTGATCTCTCGCAGCCCAACATTGCCTTTTTTTCTTTTCTTGTCTTCTATCTCTCAAGACCTTTCTTTCTTCTTCATTCCTGTATTTGTTGACTACATGATATGGGCAATCAATGACATAGTGACTGGTTGCCCTCTACGGTTCAAAGATAGATATTCAACCTTTTGATCGCCTCTTTCCATTCTTGGATTGTCACCCTTTGATATTGACTTTTTGATGATGTTCTCTTGGTTGGCCTATCTTCCTTGACTTGGGGGGAGCCGAGTGTCTTACGGAGGATTCGCCCTTGCTCTCTCTTGTAGTTCTTATTGAAGAACTTGTTGAACCTTTTAACCATCGGGGCTATTTCCTCCGGGTCAATGACTTCTTTGACCTCGGCTCTCTTGCCATCCTTAACAATTAGAAGCAATTTGTCTTAGGTACAACTGTCTCTTCCTGGTCTTTTCTTCTCAAAGACAAATTCGTAGGCTTTGAGATCGAGAATAGCTCATGATTGGATGTCTTCGATAGGTCCATGGAATGTCTTAGTGCCATGACCTTCATCTCCCAATCACCGGTGGGAGACTTTTTAGGATCTTCATACACATTTCTTCTCGTGTATATTCTTTTCCAAGTGCGAGATAGCTCGTTGGTAATTTACGTGAACCGAGCATCCGGTTGATCCAGGTTCTCTCATGCGATCATTTTGAAATTTTCAAATTTCGTACCATCGATAATTTATTTTCCTTGATTTGCTCGAGCCTTCACAAATCAATGTTAGCTTGTCCCATTTCTTTAGTCGTTTTGCATGATTTGACTTTATTGAACATGGCTTTGTCAAGGTTTTGTAAAGGATGTCCTTGGCCACATTGTCGTGTCAGGTTGTATCTTTTTATGTCATCATTTGTCCATTCAGTTCTTGGTTTTTCAACCATATTTGGTCTAGAGCAACATCTTTTCACTTTCACCGTTTTGACTCTTCTTTGCATTGTGTGTTTACTTTTAAAATTTGCATTGGCCCATCCTCTATCACTATCCACATCTCATCATGTAATCTTTGATAGATGAGCTCGCATACGAATTTTTCAATCATCAAATTCTTCAATTGTGAACATAGGGATGCGTGTCAAATTTGCTTCCATGATAATAACTTTTAATGATAAAATGAGTTTTGAAAACTTAAGTACTAAAAAGGACTTTGAAAAATTTGGAGATCTAGTTCAAGAACTAACCGGTGCGGAAGGCTCAATGAACCAACCGTCGATACCACTTATAGGTCCCAAGGGGTGTGAGTGTAAGGTTTAGAAGGGGGGTTGAATAAACCTTACCAACTTTTCGATTTAGTCTTTTTAAAGTTGAGTTGATACTACAGGTTGTGTCCTTGGTGGACACTGACCAATTTAGTTAATCGGTAGAGTTAGTCACTCAACGGACTCGAGTTTGTTGATAGAATAACTCAATTGTTAAAATCAATTAGCTCAATTGTAGTTTGTTTTTTGGAAGACTTAACACCCTTAAAATTGGTTTAGTTATGATTTAATGCTTGGTTTTAGTACTTAGAGATTATCAAGTGGATAGCAAATTTATCGTGAGTTAAACAAATAAGATGCGAGGAATTAAAGTCTTTGAAATGTAAATGACACGATAAGATTTATAGAGGTTCGAAGATGGGGTAATTCTTCTACTCCTCTCTTCTCCAACTCCTGGAGGAATCCACTAAGTATTGATCAAGATACAAAGTGGTAGCAGTCCGGATACAAGTCTTGATCACACCTGGTGACTTGATCCTTTGGGACTCGGCCGGAGATGCGCTTGGTCAATCACCGCTGGCTAAACGACTCGGCTTCTTCACAGGGCAGCGCTTTGCTACTACAACTCACTTGCTCAAGCTCTTTGGATTTGATCACGAAGCCCTCCAAAACTTGAGACGGTTCGACCTTGAACCTTCCAACAATCCTCCGTGGAATGTAGACCCCTTTTCTTCAAAAGTTTCCTCTTCAATTGAAGTTATCTTTACTTCACGGTGAGTGTTGGATTGATTTTCTTCGTAGTGTAGGCTTGAGGATTAATCTTGAATGATTTTTGAGAATATTTTGATTACAGTTCAGATGTTAGCTTGAATGTCCGTGGTTCAGGTAATCAAGGTGTACCTCTCTCAGAGTCATTCCTCAGCCTTTTATAGTGATCTTTCAAAAATCTGCCCGTTGAAGAGATAGGCTTATTTTTGAAAGTCACTTGTGGTCGTTGGCTTGTCTTGTTGCAGTCCTTGAAATTGCCACTTCCTCGTATGAATTGTTCTTCAACTTTTAAGAGTTCGACACGGTGTAGTGCTTCCCATTGGTTCATTCCTTCAGACGCTTCTCGGGATGAGCACTTCGAGAAAGGTAGCATTGAGATATTAATTGTTTAAGTAATTCTCTTGATTTACGTAGGCATGAGATCTCTTTCGATTATCTCGACTTGATTGCATTTCCTTGCTTTCCCCAGGTGACTTAGAGTCGCCTTCCAATCATGGATGACTCTTCATCACTTCAACTAGAGACTTGGCTATCTTGAGTTGACTTGGTGATCTTTACTGTTTGCATCTCAGCGCACCTTGATCGAAGTTTCCGTCTTTCTTCTTTGCCAAACTCAAATTGTCTCGCGGCAATGAGTCTTCCTTCTAGTCTCAGTTGTTTTCTTGCATGTTTAGGCATAGCCGACCTAACTCGGCTTGACCAGCCTGTTTATTACAATGCGATTTACAACAAAAATGGGGTGCCAACTTCCTATTCTAAGTTTTACATGGTATTCATCAAAATATAAACAATAAATTTCCCAACAAGGTCATTTCAAGCCCGTGTAAAAAATAACTACTTTGCGAGTAGGATTTCTCAATCATTCGAAATGTATAATGCATAAGAGATCATCCACATCAAATTCATCATCAGGTAAGTTAGATTCAATATAATTTTCTGTGTTTCTATTATAATAATTTAAATTTTGGAATTTGTTTTGTAAATTTTTCACTATTGAAGAAATATGCTTAACACTTTTATTAAAAAATCTATATTTTTTGTTTGGATTTTTTTCTTACAGAGCATGGGAAAGACCATTGATTCATATAATCTTCCTGAAATTCCTACTAATATGAATAATGTGGACCATGACTTTTATAGAGAGGTACAAGATGAAATGTCAATAGAAATTCCCCCGGATGATTATGAAGCAGAGTCAAAGTTGAATCCTGAACAATATAAAACCTTTTCAATGATCTTGGATTGTGTAAAAAAAGGCAAGGGTGGCATTTTTTATATTGATGGGCCAAGTGGAACTGGAAAAACATTCTTGTATCGTGCATTGCTAGCTCATCTTATATCTAAGAATCTAACACTTTGAATCGCAACATCCGGAGTTCTTTGCCGTAGTAATAATTCAGGCGAGAACAACACATTCACGTTTCAAAATACCAATAGATCCAAATGAATCAAGTCGGTGCAGTGTGTCGAAACAAAGTGGAATTGCAGAGCTATTGCGTGAAGCACAATTAATTTTATGGGATGAAGCACCAATGGAAAAACGATGGGCTATTGAGAATGTTAATGAGTTATTGAAAGAAGTAATAGGAAATGGTGATGATTTTGGTGGAAAAGTGGTAGTTTTTGGTGGAGTTTAGACAAGTATTACCAGTTGTTCCTAGGGCAACAATCGGTCAGACTATCTCTGTGAGTCTGGTTAAATCAAGTTTGTGGTATAAGATGATGAAAATTACTTTGTCAACAAACACGAGGTCGAAGAATGATCCAAATTTCAGCCAATTTTTACTTAGAGTTGGGAATGGTGAGGAGCCAACTGATTCTGAAGGTAACATAAAAATTCCAGAAGAAATGATTATTGAGTATGACAATGAAGAAGACTCAATACGACGACTTATATGGGCTGTTTTCCCAGATTTGAATAAAAATCACCTATCAGCTCATTACATGACAAGTCGAGCAATATTAGCCGCTAAAAATGAGCATGTTGATAGATTGAATGATACTTTGATCTCTATGATTCTGGAGAAGCAAGAATATTTAGCGACTATGATGAAGTCATTGATGACAAAGCGGCCACTACGAAGAGGACTTTTGAACTCTTTAACTCCAAATGGTATGCCTCCTCATAAGTTGGTATCTTTGAAAAAAATTGTCCAATAATTCTTTCGAGGAACGGACCCATCGAATGGATTATGTAATGGTACAAGAATGGTGTGTAAAAATTTCAAGAACAACGTAATTGATTCAGAGATTGTGTTTGGAAAACATAATGGAAAACATGTTTTTATACCTAGAATACCACTTTAGCCGGCTGAGAATGAAGGTTATCCATTTCAGTTCAAGCACAAGCAATTTCCAATTAGACTTTATTTTGCCATGACAATTAATAAAGCTCAAGGACAAACTATTCCAAATGTTGGTATCTATCTGCCTCAATCAGTATTTTCTCATGGCCAATTATACGTTACTCTCTCCAGGGGAATTTCGATGTCTACAACTAAAGTTTTGATTAAGTCAGACATCATGAAAGAAAGAAGATATACTGGAACAAAGAATGTTGTATACAAACAGGTTTTAATTGCAGGCACAAATATTTTTTACTTGCGTAATATATTACATATATTTGTTTGGATAATATATTGTATATTGTTAATACTAATTAATAAATATATTTTATTAGGGGACAAAATATTGAATAAGACCTCACTGTACAACAAAATTAGGATATGAAACAGGTAATGTCATTTTTCCAGCTATATTAACAATAAAGAAAATATATTTGTTCACTTATGATGGTCATGCTTAATTGAAGTATTAATATAATGTGAAAAAGTACAATTGATAATATAAATCTTTGAATATATTCATGTACATAATATTTCTCTAGAGCATACATATATATATTAATGTAACTAATTGTCTTGCTTAATATATATACATACGTTTTGAATTTCACCTACTATTGTGCAGCTGAAGACAACATAAAGGATATCATTACTCTGGGACAAAATTTGTCAACTACATAATCTCTCTTTTCTAACACCTCATCAATTTGAATGCTTTTCCCTTTTCTATTTTCTCATAACTCTATCAACTATGAATTCTCTTTTTGTAATGCCTTATTATATAGTGTTTTTTAGTATGTAATTTTTAAGGGTTAATTATCATTCTCAAAGTTCAAAGAAGACAACTCAAATTTAAATGTATCCTTATAATAAGATACAATTTCAGAAATGATTGTTCTTTAATATGACAATGAAATATTGATGTTAATTTCATGTTAAATTTAGTCAATGTAATTTAATTAGAATTATAATTTTTCACTCTCATCTATTTTTGCACAAGTACATACAAAGGTAAATTATGTAAATGGCTTTTGAAGTTGACAAAATAAAAAACAACCAAGACTATGAGCATTTTAAACTTAATAATATGTGGATATAGAGGTTATAAGTTCTTTAGATAGATTAACAAACTTCCATTTGCTGTAATATATAGGATCCTTTTTGACTTGATGAAATGCATTCCAGGACACTTACTGTTTTTAGTTCTCAAGCGAAAAAAATTAATAAAGTAATTTGGGTTCGATATTTTAAAAAAAAGATCTTACGGTTATAGAACAATTAACTTAATATATATATATATATATATATATATATAGGGGTGATAATTTCGGACCTGACCCACAAATCCAATACGAACCTAATACAAAACTAAATGGTACAGGTCCAGGCTTCCCAGGACCGGGTCGAAATTTATTCAAACCCAAATAACAAGCCAATGCTTCAAGTCTAGCTTTGAGACATCTATTACTAATTAAAAAAAAGTAAATAATTAAATGTAAGAAAAAAAATGTCCTTAAAACTTCAATGTTAAAACATCCTTAATTATAATTATTTTGCATGTCTTTTGGTATGTGGCTCTTAAAATATTATTAGTATGCTATGTTATTTATGTAATTCTATTTTTTTAAGTTGTGAATTGTAATATTTATTATTAATTAAATGAAATGCTAAAACCTCCTTAATTGTAATTATTTTGCATGTCTTTTGGTATGTTGTTCTCAAAATATTATTAGTATGTTATGTTATTTATGTAATTCAATTTTTTTAACTTGTGAATTGTAATATTTATTATTAATTAAATGATGTATCATAGTGATTAATTTTTAAAAAATATTAATCAATTGAGATTATTAAATGATAAAAATAAGTTTATTAGTGGTGTTAAATAAGTCGGATCCGGGTTATCAGTGAAATAAATAAGGTGGATTCGGATTTAAGATTCTAACACGAATAATTAAACAGGTCGGGTTCAGTTTGCCGATTCTGAGTCTCGGACCCACAAACCCATAAATCCAAACCACACCCAAATTTACACCCCGATATATATATATATATATATATATATATATATATATATATATATATATGTATATAAGGGAGGGGATCCCGTGAGACCACCCTCCTAGGTTAGTTCATAGGACCAAATCTACACCATCCAAATAGTAAATCAATGGCCAAGATATATTACAATATATACAGCATTTCATAAGTAAGTATACAACAGAAGGGATAAAATAGGAATCCAGGAAATTAAATATAATAACCGCTTCCTAAAAATTAGGGACATGATTTTGTATTGATCACGTCCCCATAATCAAGCGATTCACCTTTCCTTTCTCTCCCTTCCTATTCAAACCTGCAAATTATTCAAATATGGCAACAAAATCGTGCAAAAATTAATGAAAAATATACAATTACACTAAACTAACTATACATTAAAACATTACTAAGTATACATAAACAATTAACTAAGTATACAATTACACTAAACTACCTGTACATTAAAACTTTACGAAGTATACATAAACATTTAACTAAGTATACAATTACATTGAACTAACTATACATTAAAATAATACTAAGTATACAGAAACATTTAACTAAGTATACAATTACACTGAATTACTTATATAACTAAGTATACAATTATATTGAACTAAGTATACAAATCCACAGAACTAAGTATACAAATTCACTAAACTACTTACTAAACTACTTATATAACTAAGAATACAATTCCACTGAACCAAGTATACAAATCCACTGAACTAAATATACAATAAAACATGACTAAGTATACAAGTCCACTGAACTAAGTATACAATAAAATGATTGTTCACAAATATGGCGGAAAGAATTATCAATTTTGAAAAAAAAAAAACGCTTGAAGTTGATGATTTTTCCTCCTTAAAAATCGGGTAAATGAAAAGGTAGGATTATGTTTCCTTAAATATAGCTAATAACCATCCAATTAACATAACTAATTAAATATAAAAGTACAATTATACCCTTATATGCCTAAATTAACTAAAATGATCTACACCATCCAAAATTTCAAATCAAGAGTCCATAAGTGTTCTTATGGACCAACCTAAAGGATTGGTCTCATTTGAACCAATCCCTATATATAGGATTTGGTTCAAATGGGACACCCCATTTATTTGAGATGGTGGGGATTTATCCAAACCATTGGATTGATATTTTGTATGACTAAGATCATTTTCTTTATTTTAGGCTGGTTGTTAACTGATACAATAAAAAAAAGGTCAAAGATGTATTTACATATTTTTCGTTTTATTCAATAAGGGGCTTTTTGTAATTTTGTAAAAGGTAAGTTATTCATACCTTTCTTAATTCGCGCTATTTTTGGGGAGGTCAAACATCGTATCTGTGCATATCCTCTCTGATAGTGCACGTCTCTTCATCACTGCCCGAGGAAATCTCTCTACTTTTCAATTACTTTCTTCTATCAGTCTCACCGTGTTCTCATCTCAAACACTCCTTATTCTCACTGCTCCATTTTTTTCTCTCACCGTGTTCTCTCACCGCTCGAGTCCCGACCGACCGGATTGGACATACCACCTCTTCTCACCGTTTCTCTCACCGTCCCTTTTCAACCCGCGACTGACCGGCTCGGAGGAAAATCTCTCTCTTCTCAATCCATGACCGACCGTCTCTCTCACCGGCCCTTCTCAACCCCGCGACCGACCGACCGTGAGAGGATTTTTTATAACTGTAAGTTTTGGTACATTTTGTTTAATTTCTTATATTGTAATTTTAACCTAAATTTTGAAAATATTTTTAGAACTAGTTTGTGTGGTGTCTAGGGTTTTATCTTTTGATATTTGGGGAAATCTTGAATATGTTTTTAGAACTGTAATTTTGTTTCAATTTCTAGTAATTTCATGGTTGGGATTGTGTTTTCTATTTTCGACTTCGATTTTTATGGATTTTCGGAGGTTGTGTTTTTCTTTTTTGTGAGATTGTGTTTTTTGTTTTGACTTCTAGTAGTTATGCCATTCGATTTTTCTGGATTTTTTTAGGTTGGGTTTTTTTGAGTTGTGGGGTTGTGTTTTCGAAATCAGATAATTTTTTAGATTGATTTTTCTGGAACCCACAACTCCCAGAAAACACAACCTCAAAAAAATCCAGAAAAATCGAAAGACAATATTAACTGAAGTCGATATTATTCTGTTGTTATCTTAGTTAGTTTTTTGTGGTTAATTAATACAGTTTTAGTGGTTAATTAATACAATTTTGCTGTCTAGTGAAGTACAAGTGTAATTTTGATTTATGGGTTTTGTTCAGGAAAGTAGATTAAATTTGACTTATGGGTGATAGTACTCAACTATATTCTTAGTTAAGTTTTGGTGGTTATTTAATACAATTTTGTTGTTTTGTGTAGTACATAGTTTAATTTTGATTTATGGGTTTCAGTTCAGGAAAATTAGATTAAATTTGACTTATGGATGATATTATTCTATTGTATTCTTATTTACGTTTTAGTGGTTATTTTAATACAATTATGATGTTTGGTGCAGTACATTGTTTAATGATTTTTATATCTCTGGGAATATAATTTTGTTGTATAAGAGCTCTTTATATTTATGGGTAATTTAATTATATTGTATACTTTAGTTTAGTTTTAGTGCTTATTTAATACAATTTTGTTATTTTGTGCAGTACAGTTTTGTGTATGTCTTCAACATATATTAATTTCCATGGTAGTTATATAATACAATTTTAATGTATTTGCCATCACATGTTTATGTAGTGTTAGAACACATTTACTGTATTTTGTCATTGCATTTTGTTGAATTGGAATGATAATATTTTTTTGTCTTGTTAATTGCAGTTGCTAATTTGTCGAAGATGACCAGAGGACAACCAAAAAGGCAACTTAATATTGGTGGTACGAGTAGTGGGGCGGGGGATGCAAATGTTCAGTCTAAGATGCTATTTTCGAGATGGGGTTCGAGAGTTTATTATTGTTGATAATTTAGGATATTTACGAATGTTCAGATAAATTTCAAGTTTGTTATTTTTGGGATTGGAATGATTGGTCCTTTAATTCTAATGGATATGTTATATTTTGGATAATTTAATTCTATTAAATCGAGTGAATTTTTTTATAATATTTATCTGTATATTTATTCGTATTTGTTGTATAATTTAATTCTATTAAATTTGGCATGCATACAGTAAGCCATTTTAAATTACACAGTACTATTAGAGTAAAGACACGGTATTATTGAACTAAACATACACTGTAGTTAAATTTGATATGCATACAGTAAAATATTTAAATTACACAGTACTCTTAAAGTAAATACACGGTATTACTGAACTAAATATACACCTTAATAATATTTGATATGTATACAATTATACATTTTAAATTACATAGTAATATTACAATAAAGATACGGGATTTTTGAACTAAATATACACTAATTTCTAGGAGTGTGATTTAAATATATAGTAAAGTCGCGGGTTTAAACTAAATATACACGATTTTTGGAAGGATTTTGTTGCCTGATTTTGTGCGTCTCATAAGGAAATTTGGCAGTTACAATCTTAAGATTTAAATAGTTTATTATACCCCTACTAATTTAATTATTGATTATTAATCGAATTTTCAGTCATTAAATCTGGACTCTCAATTGGAAAATATAAACGGTTTGGATGAATCCCCACCGTCTCATATAAGGGGGGTGTCCCATTTGAACCATCACCTATATATATATATATAACATACACATAATCCAAATAAAGGTGTTCATTCTGACCAAATTATTTTCATTATAGTGCGTTTAACAATTACATACACTCAGTGACGAAGACACACTTGGGCCAAGGGGGGTATTGGGCCCCCTCAAATTTTGAAAAAAATATAGGGGTATTTTGGTCCTTTTACTTTTAAATTTTAAAATAAATAAAAAATAGAAAAATAGAAAAAATGTCTCCAATTATCTTGCATTCTTCTTTTCTACTTTTATTTGTAAATCTTAAAAAATATGAGTCTTGTCATTTGGCCCATTTTTTTAAAATTTTGTACAATTTTTAAGCTTGGCCATAAACTTTAACTTGAATTCTTGCATTATTCTCTTGTGTCTCTATTTGTCCCTTTTGGTATATTAATGTAATCGTATTTTGTTATTTATTTTTTAATTTTAGGATATGATTGAATTAATACAATGACTTAATCAAAATTTCTACTTATTTTAAATTTGATGTATTATTTTCAATTTTTACATGTGGTAATGGACAAATTGTCTACTTATGTTTTGTACAGATGAAAAATAGTCATATTTTCTGAAAACATAATTTTTAGCCATTTTGACCGGTCATACCCTTCTTGTATTCTCTAATGAGGTACCTGGTTATATTTTAGAAAATTGATGCAGTACATTTTTCGATATCGGGTCATGCACGGTCTCTAGAAAGGGAAAAAAGACAAAGCAGAAATTTGAACTAAAAAATGGCTAAGAAAACATGATTAAAGCTATTTTTATTATGGAGAAGTGACTAAATATCCGACGGACTTCATTTATATTAATATTAATTGGGCCCCTACCCGAGATTTCTGGCTTCGTCACTGCATACACTGATTTGGTTATCTTTTTTAAGAAATTATGAATATTTTACAAAAATAAAATTTTCAAAATGCGCAAGATTGGACTCAAATATTGAGAGCGTTGTTTCGTGTTCTTTTATCTATATAATTTATTACTTCCCAAAAAAAGGTTTTAATTAATTAATGTTTCAATATGGAGATATTTTTATTTTACAAAAAATGTTATTCATGAATTCAGTTAAAAAATTAACGCAAAAAACTTATGTGAGACGGTGATCAAAGTCAGTGAGACCGTAAGACTTTTATCTTAAAAAGTGATATTTTTAGTGTAAAAAACGATACTTGTTGAAATACACTTAAATTAGTGTATTTAAATAAAGTATCACTTCTTACATTAAATTTTGAATTACGTACATCAAATAATTAGTTGATTAGTAATAGATATATGGATTAAATAAGTACATAATTATGTACAGAGAATTTCAATTAATGTTCACTCTCTTCCCAAGCCTGGGAGATACGCAGAATCGTCTAAGAAACAAGAGATAATATAAGTAAGGATTTAATTGATACAAATTATCATTTCAAACAAACACAACAAGAAATCCAAAGACTCCAAATTTTCACTCATCAATCTTTCAGAAAATGCAGGGAAAGAACTCATTGGTTCAGGAAAAAAAAAGGTAACAATATGAAGAAATGACAACAAATGGTACTACAATTTCGAGTACTATCTTTTCAAATCCAACCTGAAGGAATTGCAAATTTGTATTTTCAATTCTTGCTTATGCATTTCTCTTCTATGGTCAGTTTATTTTCTTTATACTTTAGTTTACAGTGTGATCTTCTTGCTAGATAGTCATGATAAAGTGTTAACTGATTAGAATTGGTACTAATATGAATATCCTTTTCCAATTATTGTAGCATTACGAAACTCTCAATTTATGCATAGGATATATACTGAAAAAACATAAGAAAAAACCCACATTAAACAGGAAGAGAAAAGCCAATAGAAGGTATATACAGTGTCTGATGGGGATGCCTCATATAATCTCCCTACTCGCATCCATATTTCCCTGATTATGCTAAACTTTATATATGTCTCCTTCAGTAAAGCAATCTTTGATGTATAGACGGATATGATCAAAACTCAGAAAGTCACATCCTAAGGCATCTGACTTTGGCGATTTTTTTTAACAGTTTTAACAAATGAATGGGAGCACTCTGCTGTTGTAAACCATGGAAATGTTTTAAATCTATAAACAATTCCAATGAACATCGACTCAAATCCATAAGAATAATAACATAAACAAAGATTTATGTTTTTATCTTTTAACTGCAGATATATGTCATCCATTTTGAATGCAAGTCCTAAACAAGTTTAATTTAGAAAACCTCATGAGTTTTCCTTTTTCCGTTTCTAACATATATATATATATATATATATATATATATAGGGGAGGTTAAAATGAGACCACATATTATATTAAGACAATGTGGACTCATCTCAACCCTCCTTTAGTTATATCAATGACTAAGACAAATAGGGGTTATAATTACATAAATATTTAATTAAATCAAAATAAGGGTATAGTAGTCAAATTACCCAAGTGGGGGACCATCTAAATATGAAATCAGTTATTAGGAGAGAAAATCACGTGGGGAGAGAGAAAATCGCGCTGGAGAGAGAAAATCACGCATGTGCTCTGCCATGCAGTATGCTGTACACTTATCATATATTTGATGTACATTTAACACTATTTTACTGTATGTTTAACACTATTTTACTGCATATTAAAATAGTCAAACAAAAATATGTGGGGACCGTGAATCAAGGAATCAGTTATATATAGAGAGAGAATCACGCTCATTAACATGTGGGGACCGTTGATTAAGTAAATCAATTATAGAGAGAGAGAAAATCACGCTCATTATTGTGTTGTATATTTAGCATATATTTGATGTACACTTAACACTATTTTGCTGTATGTTTAACATAATTTTACTACATATTAAAATGGTCAAACAAAAATATGTGGGGACCGTGGATTAAGTAAATCAATTATAGAGAGAGAAAATCACGCTCATTATTGTGTTGTATATTTAGCATATATTTGATGTACACTTAACACTATTTTTTTCTTTGTATGTTTAACATAATTTTACTACATATTAAAATGGTCAAACAAAAATATGTGGGGACCGTGGATTAAGTAAATCAATTATAGAGAGAGAGAAAATCACGCTCATTAGTGATGTATATTTAGCATATATTTGATGTATACTTAACACTATTTTGTTGTATGTTTAACATAATTTTACTGCATATTATAATTATCAAACAGAAATATAAGTATACAACAAAACACATATAAGTATACAACAAACCACATATAAATATACAACAAAAAACATAAGTATACAGCAACATAAATATATACATAAAAAATTAACTATTTATACAACTAAACACATCTAAGTATACATCGAAAAACATCTAAGTGTACAGTAATCGATCCATGTCAGCATCGTCTTCTTCACCAATCCTCCATCTACAACAACAGATACACCACTCCATCAACCGTAAAGCAGAAATCAATAAATTTACTACACCACATCTAAGATTAATGATTAAGTTTGTTGTTGTTGTTTAACAAGGATATAGAATTCCTTCTTGGAGTGTGAATTATTTTCATAATTATTTTTGGAACTTAAAAGGGTTCTAATGTTTTGTTTTCTCTGGAATTAAAAATCTGAATCCAAGGATTATGCATGTTGTTTTGTGGATGTCTATTACATCTGAATCCAATGATTCTGTTATCGACCTGCTTGTTGACTTCAACACCAATTGCACGCTTGGTGACGTTCCAAACACGACCCTTGCGACCATGGTAGAATATGTGGGGCATGCCTTTATCGATCGACCCGTTCACTTTGACATCTACATATTCTCCGATTTTGTAGATCCGAAGGTAGGTCGAGAGATGGGTCGGTCCCTTCTTCCGAGCGGCCGGGCAAAGAGATCCCCGGTTCGCGACCTTAGACGTGACATAGGCATTTTCTCGGTTTTGTGAAGTGTGTGAAGAAAAAGAGAGGTGGGGTGAAAACTAAAATGACCAATCTATCCTTTCGATTTAAAATAAATCAAAAATGTTTAGTAAATTGGATACATCTCAACCATCTAGAATTATAGATTTGTGGGACGAGGATTAATCCACACTGTCTCACTCTAATTATGTGGTCTCATTTGATCCAATCCCTATATATATATATATATATATATATATGTCTTGCTGAAAAGCAAATGTATTTTTATATTTGTCCTTAAAATAAATACATTAAAACGGCCATTTCAGCTTATTCAATTTTTAACAAAAAATATTTCCCCGGATATTCGTTCTCAGTTTAACTTTTAAGAAATGGAATAGCAACTATGTTTTTTTAAAAATTACATTAAACTCCATTGTTTTTTTTTTTTTAATTTTTAACATGTATTATAATGCAGGGAAGAAATCAATTATGTCAATGGATCCAGTTAACCCCTTAAGGCTTCTCAAAATCAACCAGAAAATATTTACAATACGATTGAAAGTGCTACGGATTGGATTAGAAACATCATGCGGAAAAACTTGTCTACTAAAATCCGTAAAATGATAATGACGGACGATGAGGTAAGAAAAATCAAATCCAATTTTTCGTGTTTACAAAATTAAGGTTTTGTAAAGATTAAAAACAAAATTCTTATCTTTATGTAGGGAGTACACATTGGTGTAATAATATTCAACGAAGACAACAATTTATTTGCCGGGAAGTTTGCAGTGAACAATACATATATTATTTCCAATGGAGATGTTAAAACGGTTAATCCATTTGTTTCTCTCGCACATCCGAGGAAAAGGAGTGATCTTAAACAAATACACGATTGTGAAGAATGCAATAGATCCAATTGAAGAAAAAATGGAATACAAATTTGTGGAGTTTAAAGATATAAATCTTGAGTTACACAAAAAGGGAGCAGGTAAAAATTCTCCTTAATCTATTTATTACCTAACTGTAATTATATATTTTTTAAAATATTTACAAGTTTGGATTGCAATTATGCAGATATTTATGGAATTGTTTTTAAAGTTAAAGAATGTAGAATGACCGTGAATTCGACGATCGCGCTGAAGTATGTAAGAGAAATAACAATTAGGGAAAATTGCAATTTTGGTCCCATAACTTTGGGGGTGTCAAAACTAGTCCCACTAGATTTTACTTTTTCAAAAACACCCTGTAATTTATAAAGTGTATCAAAACTAGTCCCACTCGATTTTACTTTTTCAAAAACACCCTGTAATTTACAAAGTGTATCAATTTAAGGACAAATCACACCGCCGATTGGAATTTTCGCCAGAATTCATCACGTGATAAGCACGTGACCTGAATTTTTGGGGATTTCTCACCCATTTGGACACGGTAGAAATAAAATGCCAGCATGAAAAGATATTTGGGGGGTAAAAAAACTCGTCACTGAGATTTGGAGGGGAAAAAAACTCGTCAACACCTTATAATTGGGCATGTTTTTTGGGTGGAAATGGGTGGTGACGAGTTTTTTTCCCTCCAAATATCTTTCCATGCTAGCATTTTATTTCCACCGTGTCAAAGAGTGTGAGAAATCCCCAAAATTTCAGGCCACGTGCTTATCACGTGACGAATTCCGGCGAAAATTCCAATCGGCGGTGAGATTTGTCCTCAAATTGATACAATTTGTAAACTACAGGGTGTTTTTGAAAAAGTAAAATCGAGTGAGAATAGTTTTGATACACTTTGTAAATTACAGGGTGTTTTTGAAAAAGTAAAATCGAGTGGGACTAGTTTTGACACCCCCCAAAGTTATGGGCCAAAATTGCAATTTTCCCTAACAATTATTAACAAAGAGTAAGGGAAAATACATTATTCAATTATTTTCATTAATTATTCTTTTAAATTTAATCCTAAATAACAAAATAAACTAAATCAACATTAAAAATCAATTAGCTTTACTCACTCTTATTTATTTTTCATTGGTTATTTATTCAAATAACTTATTATGTAATACACAGATATCAACCCATGGTTATAAGTTTTTGGGAAGACATGGCAAAAAACAAAGGAAACAAATTGCAGGATATGCTTGATCAAAGTCCGATTGTGTCAATCACCATGGTCATTCAAAAAAAGTACCTACGTAATCATTTCATAACTTACTTTATTTTATTTATTATTAAATGATGATATATGTTTTCAGTGTCATGAGTATTCTTACTAATACGAGAAATGAACTACACATTCCATGCCCATTACAATAATTTGGTCACTTTCTTTATGTTTTTTTAATTATTGATTGAATAAATTTTTAGAAATATTAAAATAATACAAATATTGGTTTCAGGTGAATTGCAGATGCAAACTACATCATCATCAATCCTTCAAATAGAACCGATATGTGAAGAAGCTGAAGATTTGAGAAATTGGTACCATGAAAAAATTTAAATATGAATAATATTGACCAAACAAAAAATAACTCATGTTGCTTTATAATTTTCCGTAGGATACTCACAATTGGTAATCCAATTAAAATCCGAGAATTATCAATGTTTCAAAGAATAAAAGTTGCAAAGGAAGTGAAACTCAATGAAATCATACACAAAAGACATACATTATCTGAGGTACATTCATTATAATTTTATGTTTTTGTTTTGGTCATGACAATGTAGAATTTTATTAATTACTAACACAATCAAATAACTATATTGTAATTTAACCATGTTTCCTTACATGATATGTATTACTGTTTCAAGGGAGTTGTTGAGAGAATTGAAAACACATCTACCCTATGGTATGACTTATGCAAAAATTGTGCGGCTTCGGTTTTGAAAGATAAGGAGAATGTGACTTGCAATAAATGCAATGACAAAAAAATTGAAACAATACCAAGGTATTAATTATTCATTTTCAAAAAAAAAAAATGTCATATAACTAATATATCTTCACGAATTCCATATACATGTTGGTACTGAATGTGGTACAAGGGGAGGAAAATGCATTCATAACCATGTTCGAAGATGTTGCAACAATATTTATTGGATGTCCAGTACGTGAGTATTTAACATCAATTGAGAAGATAACATTATTATCGGATATATTTTTATATTTATATAAATTTTATTTTTGGAATTCATAAGATACATAATAGAATAATCAAACAAGTTGATTATAATTGGCATTTTTATGATAAAAACAAAATTGAATTTATGGAATTACAAACTCTTCAGCATTTATAATTACAAATGATTATGTTTTGTCTTAATTAGATTGAATTATTACTGACATCCAACAGAGAGTAAATCAATCAAAATACTACAAAGATCTATTGTTGCAAACGTCGAAAGATTCACTTTCTCATTGCCCTCAACAAAAAAGTACAAGTGTCCAATGGAAAACTTAATGTAGTAGCTGATGCAATCGAAAAGATCAAATTAATTTGAAAAACAGAAAGAAAGAGAAAGACATCAACTATGTCTATCGATTTCGCAAGAGCACAAAAAACAGATGATATGGGAAAATGAGAAGACAAAAACAAGCAAAACGCAATGATTGAAAATGACAGTCAGATCCAGATAGTGAGTGATGATGAAGCAACTCTACAGAGTATCAAAAAAAAAAAAATGTGCCAAAAGAGGGTCAAAGTCAAGAAACAAGAAGACAATGACAAGTTCAGAAATAAAACAAGAGAAAGGTTAATGCAATTTCAATTTGTTGAATATTTAGCTTAAATTTTAAGTATGGTCGTGGTTCATGTAATGGTTTATATTTTAAGATGGCAAATGGATTTCAAATTAATTGATGAAGTAATTTGTCAAAAAATATTTGAATGTGGGGCGCTTACTTTTACCCCAAAAAATATATATATATATATATATATATATAATACATGTCTTTAAAGTTTAAGAATTTGGAAATTATGAAAAAATTAAATTAGCGGAAAAATAAAATTTAAAATAAAATGCAAAATATTGCGAATCATAACTTTCAAGATATTATATTATTATGAAACATGCTTTGATCAGCACTTACTTTGATCTATGGTTTCCAAGTAATCAACTTCTATATTCAAACATGAAAAAACTTAAATTAAAACAAATTCATAAAGCATTTATAATTACATTACAAAAATTAAAAGGTCCACGTGCAACACACATGCACCTTACTAGTTCTTGTAAAAAGCTGATTTTTTTTTTTGTAAACCCTAGATTTTCAAACACTCACATTGTTGCAAATATGGACAATAAAAATTAATTTTGTTGAATAGTATAAGTATATCCTTAATTTGCAACTTAAAAGTGTGTAATTTTTGCATTTTTACAGCTGGAAATTTACTGTTGAATAACAAAAGTGCGATACTTTTGCACGATCGCAGTTGAGTTAAAACTTTTCTTGTGTCATCGTGCCAAGTGGCACAATGGCATGATCGTAATTATTTTTTGATCGTGCTACTTGGCACGATGGCACGATCGAGTATACCATCGTGCCATCCATCGTCTTCTTCCCCAAACTCAGACAAAAACCAGAAAAAAAAAGTTATGAGAATTCAAACAAATACAATTACCCAACACTTATACCGAACAATTACCCAAACTAGTCCAACTATAAGTGCGAAATTAAAGTAAAGTATTAAATTCAAAATTATAATAAATTAAAAAATGTGTAATCCACAAGATATTACATCCTTTTTCATTTCCGGAACAAAAAAGATTGGTGAAATTTCTTCCGTCGCCGCCGCGCCTTGGTTTAATCATTTTGGGTGTATTTGGGAGGAAAACTAGGGAAAGGGTAAAATGGCAAAGTAGGAGGGGTGTATTTAATAACTATATTATATATTAAAAAGTAGGTGGGAGTGTATTTAAAAGGTAGGTGTACTTAATAATTTTGGGGGTGTCAATAGCACAAACCCTTTTAATAAAACTTCTTATCCTTTATTTCCAAGAAATTCTCCAGATACCCCTTGACCCTTGTAGGACTCTATAGTCTATATATACAAAGCTTTAGTATAAACCCTCTCATCTTAAATCCTATTCACATTATTCTCAAAAAAAAAAAAAAAAAAAACCTATTCACATACTTTTAGTTTATCTCAATTAAATTCCATACATTTCTCTAGAAAATGGGGCAGCTACATATTGTCCTTCTCCCAGTAATGGCTCATGGCCACATGATCCCAGTATTGGACATGGCCAAGCTTTTCATCTCAAGAGGTGTAAAAACAACTATCATTTCCACTCCACCATTTTCTCATCCAATAATTAAAGCCCAAGAATCGGGACACGATATCGGCTTAAGCATCCTCAAATTCCCACGGAAGGATCTACGTTGCCGAAAAATATCGCCGCCTCTTGATCAAATTCCAAGTCTGATTTAATCCCAAAAAGTTTTTTGAGGCCTTAGCCTTACTCCAAAAACCGGTCGAAAAAATCCTCCAAGAATTACATCCAAATTGTCTTATCTCGGACATGTGCTTGCCTTGGACAACAGTTCGCTAACAAATTTGGTATTCCAAGATTAGTTTTCCATGGCACAAGTTGTTTCGCGATATGTGCTTGAGCAAATGGATCTCCACAAACCTTATAAAAATGTGTCGTCCGATTCCGAGCCCTTTGTCATCCCCAATCTCCCACATCGATTTATCTTCACTAGGCCACAAGTCTCTCCGTTCGAATTACACGAGGAAGAAAATGATTTTACAAAATTGATGCAACAAATGAAGGAGGCGCGGAGGAAAAAAACTACGGAGTTGTTATTAACGACTTCTACGAGATAGAATCGGATTATGCCGATTATTTTAAAAATGTTATGGGAGAAAATCCTGGTTCATAGGTCCCCTTTTGTTATGCAATAAAGGAGGGGTTGAAGAGAAATCACACGAGAGGAAAAGAATCGAAATCGATGAACACGAGTGTTTATCTTGGCTCAATTCGAAAAAACCCAATTCGGTTGTTTACGCTTGTTTTTTGAGTCAGTGCTTTTACTCAGCGCAGCGCCTTGCAAGCTAAATCGCAGTGGGCTCAGGCCTCGGGCCAAGATTTCATTTGGGTCGTGCAAAAGGCAAAAATGAAGATAATTGGTTGCTGAAGGATTTGAGGACGAGAACAAAAGGCAAAGGGCTAATCATAAGGGGTGGGCCCCACGGGTGATGATTTCGAATCATCCGTCGGTAGGGCTTTCGTGGACGACGGCGGTGGAATTCGACCTTGGAAGGAATATGCGCGGCGTGCCTATGGTGGCGTGGCCAACTTTCGCAGAGCGAGTTTTTATAATGAAAAATTGGTGACGGAGGTTTTGGGGATCGGAGTTTCGTCGGCAATAAGTGGCGGTGGGAGGGAGCGGCGTGGAGAGGACGGCGGTGAAAACGGCGGTGGAGAGGATTATGGTGGGGGAGACGGCGGCGGAAATGAGGAGGAGAGCTAAGAGTTATAAGGAAATGGCAAGGAAAGGTCATTTGAAAAAGGTGGATCATCTTATAATTGTTTGAATGATTTGATTCATGAATTGAGTGTCTATGAACATCCCAAAAAATAGGATATAAACTAACTTCCTGGTATTGTTTTTGTTTGTGTTGATAATTTTTAGTGGTGGTTTATTAATAGATCTGCAAAATTTCTAGTATCTATTAGTGCTCTCAGTTGATGTTTCTAGTCTAAAATTTTGCAAATGATAATTTTGAGGTTTAACCTCTACAAACGATTATCTTAGGACACCCGTGGTTTAAGTTTCAAACCGTTGTTTCGTGGATCTCACACTACCACATCAGTACCATATCAAAAAGTAGAAAACCACTATTTTTCCCACTATCAAAAAACCTCTCAACAACTTATTTATGGACCGCACACTTCAATATCTTATCTTTGAAAAATCCTGCCCTCGGGGCATAGCTCAACTGGTAAAGGACTTGGGTGAAGTGATGTCTGCTTGCTGGCACCCATAGTGTGGTTGTTCGAATCCCTCTGGTAACGATTTACAGGGTGGAGGAGGACTTCTTGTGTGGTGACTCAGTCTTCGACAACCTAAGGATCTTGACTAAAGTTGAGGCATAACTCGCGCTTCACATCCTCCACGAAACTCTAGGACAAGGCCAGTGAGGCCCTCAGGGATGAAGTTCATCCTTTATCTTTAAAAAATCCTTATACAAACTTTTCTTTTCTTTTCTTTTCTTTTTAGTTTTCTTTTCCAAAGACCTGCTCATTGGGTACAAACCCACTTAAAAAACCTCAAACCTATCCTTACAATGGTTTGAGGTTTTCTTGATAGCTTTTACCTCTCCAAAAACCCCTCCAAAAATCTCCATTGTAGTCTGGAGATGCCCTCAGGGCATCCACAATAAGAGGTTTTTATGGGGGTTTTGGGATTAAAAACCTATTCAAAAAAACCTCAAACCATTGTGGGGAGTAGGTTTGAGGTTCGTAACTAAGAACCTGCTCCGTAACTACAAAGCTGGTTTTCTTGAGAAAAGAAAAAATAAATAAAATTTATTTTTGGCGAGCGTGAGAGCATGCCTCAATTAGAAGACACCATGTTTTCACACTCGCATGGGTTGAAAGGGACATAATGCCCCACACGCCTGACATCCCATTTCCTCATGAGTGTTGACAACACGTGCATTCAATGAATGCAACATTTTTTTTTTGAATTTGTTCCATTTATTATGTTTTTCTATTAAATTATTAAACATATCTGTAAAAAACTATTTTTAAAAATAATATTATATGGTGCAATCCATCTAAAAAGTGTTGGGAATTTTTAAAGAGATGTAATTTGAGTGTGGAGTCCATAAAAAAGTTGTTGGGAGGTTTTTTGATTGTGGAGAAAAAAGTAAGGTTTTTTTTCTTTTGATATGTTAGTGATGTGGCAGCATGCGATCCACAAAAAATTTGTTTTGTGGTTTTTACCAGTAGTGTTGCCCTACTTCATTAATAAAATGGGCTCTGAGCTCATTTATCTTAGCAAATATACGCAAACACTGGTATGTCCGAGAAAATATTTATATGGGCTTGGATAACCTAATGGCAACTTTGGAGTTTTGGGTGTGGTACCCTACACCACATTCGAGAACCAACAAGAATTTGATGATACTTCAAGCTTGTAAACCCAAAGGCCCAAAAAACCATTTAACATGTGTTTATCGCATGAATATATTACCTTTCTCCTAAATTTACCCCTCTAATAAAATGAGTTTTGATTTATTAAAGTGTCCAAAAAATAAGGGTATATTTATAAAAAAAATTTTAATGTAAGAATTTTTTATTTAATTTCAGTAACTTTCGTTTTTTTAGGACAATTATTAAAAGGACGGGTGTGGTGGGGATCGAACTCAGGAAAAACCAAAAAAATTGAGCATTAAACCATTTGTGGCGCACTCGATCCCCGTAAATTTCGATCATTATCTTTAAAGATAAATATCTAAAAAGTTTTAGAAATTATATATATTTTTTTAATTTTGTTAAAACATATGTGCTGGCTCAAGCAAAATCCCTAAATTTCGATATAAAGGAAATGTATAGTAAATACTCACATAAAAAGGGCTTTTTGACAATATATTGCACTTTTGAAAATAAGTTGACAAAATATGGTGGTTTTTGAAGGAATTGTATTTTTAAGTGTAGGCGCATACAGTGACTGTGCCTTTAGAAAAGGCTCACCCAACACATGCGCTTTATGTGTTTTCTCGAAAAACAAAATTCGGATAAAATGAAGCGCATGAATAGGTTGAGCCTTTTGAAAAGGCTCACATCATTCATGCACTTCATGTAATCTTTCTTTTTTTTAATGCGAAATGAAGCGCATAATACATATGTGCTTTACGTATTTTCCATTTTTTTTTAGTTTTACCGATTTTCCACTTCACATCCCGAAAAAATAAAACAACATATAATAGCAATTTAAACTTAATTATAATTTAATTAATCTACGATTAAATTTAGAATGTATTAGTTTAAAAAATAAAATAAACTACATTAACAACATAATTCTAAATTCGATGTCCTCCGGTGCCACATCTGGGTGGATATCTCACTCGTGTGCTCCTCCTCCGGTCATAATCCTAATAATCATCATCATGCCGATCTGCTGCAGATGGTGAACTCGACTCTCCATCTTTATGACCCCAGTCATGTCCACTCGGAAATGGAACAGGTGACGTCTGAAAATGCAGATGCATGAAGTCGGATGGATACTGTTGTCTAGGTGGGTACGAGGTGCCTATACCCGTGTCGAGAAATGATATAAAAGAAGTGAATGAGGAGTGATAAAACTATCATAACCTGCAGCGGGCTCTGGCACATATACGCCTGCAGTGTGGTCCATACCCTGAGATGTATGATACGCCGATGTGGACGGCCCTGCTGGATATGCTAGAGGAGACAAAAAAATGTATGATATGTCATGGTGGACGGACCTGCCGAATATGTGGAAGGATCCCCAGTGGTATAGGTCCTCCATGTACTCGTCCTGCTCGGCTCGGTAGCTCTAGTAGGCTCTTGCGTAGGCTCCTCTGTGGATGGATCAGGTGGCTGCTTTGCAGGCAATCCAAGAAGACGTCTCATGTTGGCCATGCCATCACGAAACTCGTGTTGTAGGTGATCCACTGACTGAGGGTCATCGGCACTAACATCTCGAACACTGATCGTTAATCGATCGAGCAAGGTACACTATAAAAATACATGTTTGACCGTATCATTACACTATGCAATAAGTATTTAAGAGTGAATAATACGAAAATCACAAATATCTTACCATAGCATCACGAGCTGTTGTGTCTTCTGGCTGGTATCCATGTGTCATATGCAATTTTGGCGGCGATATAAGTTGTCAGGTAATGTTATTATACCATACATGATAACCATGCTCTACGCTGGGGCCATCACCAATAAGTTTTGATGTGATGATAGAGGTCGCGGCCATGGTCCAATACTGCACCCAATTAGCATGAAAAGTAGGTCAATCAAACCCTAGTCGGCCCCGACGAGTTATGGAATATAGTGATGCATGTGTCTCTGATACAACATCAGGAATATGCTGCCGCATGCCGAACTGTCTCATCACGCGCTCTGGGTGGTGAATCTCCACAATAGCGGAGTTAATGAGAGGACACTGGGATCTCCAAATATGAGTGATGCATCGTGGTCCAAGTCCGCTAATATTTGGCGAAGCCATGTCATATGGCTCCCAACACCACTAACAATAAAAACATTGAGAAATAATTTAGAATATGTATGTACTGAATAACAATGCTTACATGTCTCTCTGACAGTCGGTCAAGGATATCCCTAATGATGCGCACAGAGTGGCTGGCTGTGTGTGTGTATCTGCAATATTGCATCCACCTCGCACCATACAGAGACAGGGGAAACTCGTTTTTATCTTCCTCGTTTACATATAATCGGCCTGTAGAAACCCTAGAGCGTACTCGACGAGGTACAATCAATGTGTTTCGCGACCAAGCCCAAATATGTATTACATATGTATATGTTTAGTATGTATTTGTAGAAACCCTGGAGTGTATGCATGAAAAATATATAATGTCTAAATAAATAAATATACCTGTAACAGTATTGCCGCTCCGCCCATCACTTGTTTCTTTGCCGCTCCCACAATGTGCCACTCCGTAAAATCTCATAATGTACAATACATGCACTACCCGCCTGTGCAACTGAACTAAACCTTCGTTGAAAGACCAAAAATGAGTACATCCATGCCTAACTGTGATAATCGAGTCCACATCCCCTTTATATACATCCACTAAACGATGAGTGTCCTGTAAGGTAAGTACTGACCTATCTCAAGGTCCGTACAAGCTATGCAAGTCCATACCAGCCATATCCTGGAAAAATAAGTATTTGATCAATATTGAGTGCATATGCAGAAAATGGTAATGCAATACAGAAAAATATATGATTACAAAGTTCACTACGAGTACAAAGTTCACTATAATAATCACACTACGAGTACAAAGTTCAATACAATAATCATACTACTACTAGTACAAAGTTCAATACGAGTACAAAGTTCACTACAATAATCATACTACTACTACTAGTACAAAGTTCAATACGAGTAAAATTAAGTGTTCCGTGAAGAAGATGCATGATGAGCTCGATATTATTGTCGAGCACGCTCTTCTGGCCAGTCCATTGCATTGTGTATTCTAGAAATCCTATCTCGACCACGAGACCTACGTACACGTGTATCTGGATTGTGGGACAACTCAAAAGATGCTTCATCCCATTCATCATCATCTGGGAGTGGCAAGAACTGACCTGTATATGTACCTGCATATGTACTGGTGTTGTAATATGCTTTCATGAAGTTTGCTGGGTCAATATTCACGTATTTACAAGCCTGCATAGCATGTGAACACGGAATACCATCTGATTTCCATTGTCCGCACGATCACTCCTGTGCAGACAATTTCACCCTAAAGGTCCGAACACGACTTTCACTCGGTGCTATTGTAATAACGCTTGCCATCTGAGTCTGAAAGTCATACATTTGCACACCGTGGTTTAATGCAAGCTTTTGTTGTTTATGATATTTTTGGAGGATTTCATCTGGCCACATTTTGTTACTTTGCAATGCCATTGTAGCATCTTTCATTCTTTCGTAGAAATATTTTGTTGTACGGGTGAATGTGAAACGCACCAAAGCAGATATAGGCAATCGCCTAGCACCCTTAAGGACCGAGTTCATACATTCAAAAATATTACTAGTCAGAATCCCACAATGTCTCCCGTCGTCATGTGACAATGTCCATTTGGTCCTGTCTATGGCATCCAAGTAGGAATGTCCATCTTCATTATACTTTTTAATTTCCTTCATTTTTATTTCAAATGTTCTGATTCTCACCTCTGCCCCTGCTTGCCAACATAAATCCTTAAGTTTTACATTCTTATAATGACTGTGAAAGTTGGTTGGATACAACATGCCTCAGACGAAAATGAGGATGTCCATTTGGGGGTTGAAATTCAGCCATGCGTTCAACGGATCTTATAATTCCTGGATGACGATCAGAAATAAGACACACATCTTCTCTCCCTCGGATAACATGAGTGGACAACATTTGTAGGAACCAGATCCAAGAATTAAAAGTCTCCTCATCCACGATTGCATAGGCCTAGGGCAACACGCGTTGATTTACATCAAGTGTAACATCAATTAACATTTTGTGTCAATATTTTGTGTACAAATGGTGTTTCATCGCCACTAATCACCGAACGACAATGTGGAAATGCATCAATACATGGTTTGAAAGCCCAAAATACATATTTCAACGTCTCGTTCCAAGCACATTAGAGTTCTTGTGTAGCCACTCAACAACAATACCCTGATTATATTTCTGCTAGGCCTCCATATATTTGGGTAAAAAATGACAAGAAGTTTCCCAAGTCCCATAAACATACTCACGGGTACATTTCAGCGCATGTCATGCCTTATCATACGAAATATCATAACCATATTTGTCCTTAACATTTTGTTGCACATACTTAATATCGTAGGACGGATCACATTGTACTATACCAATTAGATCATCAGATATAAATATTTTGTCCAGATTGCCATGATCTTTAGATACAACATTCATCAAGCAAGAAGAGAACCCCCGTATTTGGTGATTTGCCACATAGATAATTTTTGCTTAAAATAGCTCTCAACCACCAATTGCACTGCTGAGCAGATAAACTGGACAATACAGACGACCCGGGATTGTGTTTGCATACAACTTTCCAAAGAGTTGGTGTGTTTTCAACAACTTTGAATTCTCGTTTAACCCATCGAACAGAGTAATCTTTGACTGCACTTTGCAAATGTTTTTTGTCTTTAAACATCATGCCTTTTTTTAGGATACCTTCCTCAAAGTCATAAAATTGAGCAGAATTAGACGCCCCAATAGAGTCAAATGGACTTTCTGTGTAGCTTGAGTTAAAGAAAGAAATTCTAGAACTCATGCCATAATTACCCATGATTGATCATCGATGGCCGAGTATTTTGTACGTTATTACGATTATCATGACCACCGCCCAAATCAATAGTATCATCATCGTTATCAGAAATATTGTCATGTTCAATTTCATCTGGTTCAAACAAAAGAGGTCCGTCCGACCTTAAAATATCACCAATATCTGAATCCTAAACTAAAACACTCTAATGTGCATTACCATGACTAGAGCCAACAATGTCTGCGCAAAACTCCTGTGTACTTAGAGTTGATAAACCTTCTGTGACTCTAGGCAGGTCATCAGTCACACTTCCATTTCTAAGATAATCCGCATATTTATCATATATGGAAGTGTCCACTAAATTATTGAGATCTATATTAGACATTATTGATTCGATTCTACAAATAGATCAACGTATTGATTCCCTACCTCTGGATCTAGGAAGCACCACAAATCTTGATCATTCGTTATAGAAACAATCCCACACATATTGTTATTGCAATATTTGGCTGAAACCCTCAAAATGTATTGGTTTTAAAGCAAGGGACGGTCATTGCGAATAATATATTATGCAAATTAGATAGATTCGTCCTACGAGATATATTTCGTACAACCAATTGCATTACGATCATACCTCACTTCCATACCATTTTGCACAATTTGTCCTCCGAAGTACACAACTATGTTTATCATGTTTGAATTTGACATTTCCTATAAATTAAAAATATAGTGTTAAATAATAATTTTGAATTACATTTCAATATAAAAAAGCAAAAAACAAACACAATATATACATACGTGAAATATCATTGAAATGCTAACCAGAAATAATACCGTTGTCTCGCCGGAAAATATTGGTGTTGCCTCGCTGGAAAATACCACGATGCCTCGCCGGAAAAATATCGCACCTTCGCCAGGAAATTTGTGTCTGCTTTGCCGGAGGCCGCTGCACGTCGTTGTTGCTCTTTCGCCGGGAAATTAGTCCCGCTGCTTTGCCGGAAAATTTCCCCACCGCCGTGTTGTATAATTTTTATGGAATGGAAATTTGGATGTTGCTGTAATTTATTTTCTATGTAAAACTTACCTTCAACCTGGAATTTAAAGAGGAAGAAAACACACCGTTGGGCTCAATAATTGAGCAATTATTGTGGTTATTGTGGTCAAAGCGTAGCTGCTTCCGGCGCCTGACTTTTCTGTAGATTTTCATGCTGAGGCGTAGGAGCAATCTGCGTTTCGTCGTTTTTTTATAAGCGCATGATGCGTATGTGCTTACGTTGTCAGGTGGAGAGAGAAAACAAATAAGCGCAGCAGCCATATGCGCTTACACTTAATTCCACAAGGGGATCAAATTTTACCACATTTTGTCAATTAATTTTCAAAACATAGTTTGTCAAAAAAAAACCCAAAAAAAGTAAATGCACAGTAAAGGAGAAAAATATGAAGTGAATAGAGAAATAATGTTAAATAAAACTGTTTGGTTGAGGCATTACATCTTTGAGCTTTCTGACCCTCCACATAGCACCATCAAGCCCAAATTTTGGGTTTCTTTTCTGTTTAAAGTTGATGATTCCTCATCATTGTTCTTCTTTACAAATTTGAAATCATCCAAATCTTGGAACATTGCCGTTTTGTCATTAGTCTTTGGGCCTTTTAAATGTACTTTTAGTGACAAATTTAATTTTAGGGAAAAGGACATAAATACCCCATTTTCCATACCCAATCCCTGCACAATGTCCATTTTCCGCTGATTTTGGATAATAATACCATTTTCCGCTGATTTTGGACAAAAATACCCATTTTCCGCTGATTTTGGACAAAAATACCCATTTTCCGCTGATTTATTTGCGTTGGTTTCGTTGTTGTTTCTTTGTTGTTTCAAACATGTTTGTTGTTTCTTTGTTGTTTCATACCTGTTTCATTTATGTTTCTTATATGTTTCACTTAGCCAACTTTTCATTGAATTCCACAGTTGCATAGAGAAAATCTCAGTTGTGGTATGCCATAGTGGACAATGGGAAGGAAATAGAGAGTATACCAACTTTGAAATAACAAGAATACTGATTCCAATGGACAGCACATTCAACACCCTAAACGAAATCTTGGAACAATAAATTCAATTCAGAAAATTTGAGCTTACTTGTCCATCATCGGCTACGAGAAATGGACACGACTCCACTGTCGGACAAAAAATACTTTGTATTGACTTCCAACATCGTAGAATTATTGAATGCATCAATCAGAAGCGGGAAAGACTTACTAGTAACAACTTGGCTAGAGTACGTGAGATCTTTAGTTCAAGATTAGACATACAGACATCGAAATGAAGCAAAGATCAACATTTACAAGGATGACAAAAAAAAAAAAACTGAAGAGTATATGGGGAAAAACTACACTATTTCTCTAAATTTAAAAGCAACTTACTACAAACTTTTATCACATGATCCCCTGTTTCACAATTGTTTCTTACATGTTTCATTTTCGTTTCTTACATGTTTCAACTGATTACATCATCATTAGGATTTACATAACAACAATTCTCTAAAATCATTAGGAAGTGGAGGTAAAAACTCAATGTCGTTGTCATCGTCATCACCATTTTGCAGCTTCAACTTAGCATGATTGTGAAGTAGATGACTGAGCCTTGCTTGTTCATTCTCTATCTCAAATGCTTCGACGTCCATAGCCTTCCCACCAATAAAGTGCTCGGCATAACAAGCAACAAAAAATTCCACATTCACTACAAAAGAAATAAAAAAAGATACACAGTCAGATACATAACACAACAAATCAAAAACAATAAAAAAGAACAAATAAATGGAAAATATATAAAAGAACAAAAGAAACATAAAAGAAACAACTTCGAAATAAAATCGAAACAAACGAAAAACTTCAAATCACAAAATAATAAAAAAAACACAAAAAAATGGGTTTAACCTCTGAGTCTTCGCTCGACATTTAATCAAACAGTTGCAGAGCCTCACCCCGTCGGATGAAAACTCAAAATCAACCACAAAATCTTCACCCCAATCCTCATTGCCCCGTTCGAAACATTCATCATCTTTTTCGACACGACCGCGATTCCTGATAAGAAACTGGTAGAACCGTAGAAATGGATAGAAATATAAAACCCACATGAATGAACGACTCTCTTTTCTTGTCTCCCACAGATAAACTTCACTCTATCCTCTGTAATCTCTTCATCCACCCATCCCAAATTTCCCCCTCAATTATTCTCCCTCCAGTCAAGAATTGCCCGCGGATAGAACTATACATATGAACTCTAGATAATGTGACAAAACCAAGAATTGGTAGAATTTAAGCAGTAAATGTTGAACATAGAAGAATGCAGAATTTCAATAAGCATTATTTGAATAACTATGGTTGGTAATCAAAATCTCAATAAACAAGTAACTTGTAGCTGAATTTTTCTTTGCTGGCAGAAAAAAGATCATAATTGAACTTTCATAAATCTTACTGTAGCACACATATAATTAGAGAAGCAGATCCATAAATGTCCCACCTCTTCCAAAAAGGGGTGGATAAAAGAGGGGTGAAAAAATAGCTAGAAAAATAACCAAAAAAAGGAGAAAGAAAATCGTCTTTACAAATCAAAACCTAGAAATCTTTTTCTTAAAAAAACCCACAATTAGAAAACAAATAACAACAATCTTGATCCAAATACGGAAAACCCTATCCCAACTCAATAGATCTAAACAAATCCAGGCAAAACCAATTACAGGGAAGATCCAACTAAAACAACACAAAAATAACCCAAAAATAAGAAAATAAATCAGAAAAAAAAAGTTATTAACCTTGTGATAAGTAGTACCATCAGGCTCAACGGTCCAACCAGCCTCAACACAGAGAGCTTTCAAAACCTCATTATTATCACAGTGTTTTGGCTGATTATAATTACCTGTGCCCTTAAACCAAAGATAAATCTTGGGCTCTTCTGACTCTCTCCGTCTCTCTCTCCTCCTGTTATTCACTCTACCCCAAAATCTCTACACTCTTCCTTCAGCCCACCACCACCACTGTCCGCCCCTCCGCCGTCGCTTCTCCATCCGAGCAGCCCGCGGCAAGTTTGAGCGCAAAAAGCCCCATGTCAATATCGGCATCATTGGCCACGTCGACCACGGCAAAACCACTCTCACCGCCGCCCTAACCATGGCCCTAGCCTCCCTCGAAAACTCATCCCCCAAAAAGTACGACGAAATTGACGCTGCCCCTGAAGAGAGAGACCGTGGTATCACCATTAACACGACCATCGTTGAGTACGAGACTGAAAACTGCCATTATGCCCACGTCGATTGCTCCGGGCACGCAGATTACGTTAAGAACATGATTACTGGTGTTGCGCAAATGGACGGAGCAATTTTGGTGGTAAAAGTAAGGGGGTGGGTATATTTGAGAAGTTTACGATCGGATGGGGTAGATTAGTGATAGGGTGGCATTTTTGTCTTTTTTCAAAAATCAGGGTATTTTGTGATATTTTCTCTTAATTTTAAGCAATTTTATAAGTATAAATTAAGTCCATCTCCAATCGGCCCAAATTCCTGCTCCAATCGAGCGCTATCTACAACACCAAAATAAAGAGGTGAATAGTACTATTGTGCCATTCAGGCCACAACCAACGCTAGCTTCAAAACATGTGTCAACACCATAATAGTGCAAAAGTGGACTCCAACCCATACGCCAAGTGTTGCACCAATTTGTTGTGTGTTATAGTACTGCGCGAATTCTGGCACAACAGTGTTCACGCTCTAAACCCATTTTTTTAATTTTATGTTTTGTTTGTTGTTATTAAAATAAGTTTTGCAGCTTTTCCTATATTTAGATATTATTAAAATGTTATTTGTTATCCTAATTGCATATTTAATTTTTGTAAATAATTCTTATAAAATTTAATTATTTGAATTAACAAGTTTATTATTAATATAAATTATTAATATTACTAAATTAATTTTTCAGTAAGTTTTAAAACTTATAGATTAATTGACTGAATAAAATAATAAAATATATTTTTTATTTGACTAAATATGTACTTATAATAATATGTTAATAAATAATTAGTTTTAATAATATAATTTTTTTTATTGAAATAATAAGGAATATTTAAGGGACATTCCTTTTAGTGCAGAATTTGAAGAAGAATGATTGAAGTGAATTTTTAGTTTGGTGCAAAAATAGCACTATGTTAGAACAAAAGTTGCGCTAAAATAGAAATATGGTTGGAGATGGGGGATATCCTCATGGCGCACTATAGGGGCGCTATCCCACTTTTCACTTTTTTTATTTGTTTAATTTTGTTATATTGAGATATGTTATAATATGTTTTTTTAAGAGTTATCTACTTTTAAATATGCTATAATTTGTATGTATGATTTATTATTAATAAAATATGAATATTCCTTTAAAAAAATATTAATAATTTGTAATTTAGTTGTTTATTTTAGTTGTATTATTAATTACTATTTTTAATTTTATCTACCTGCATGCCACATTTTTTCTACTTAAATCTTATTATTAATTGTTTAAATTCATTAATAGATGGTATTTAATTAATATAGTATAGCTTTGTTATAATAATAACATATATTATTTAATTTACTAAATATGAAATTATAAGTTAAAGAATTGGTTTCAATAAAATAATTTTATATTGAAATAATAAAGAATATGTCTGTGTTTGGAGTTTGAACTGATGGTAAAATTATGTGTGGTTTCTGTTTATGAAAAAAATGGCTAAGTGTATGGCTTTAGTCGAGGCCTGAATTCGATTCAGTCTCCGCAAAACGAAAACGCCTCATATACAAGTGCTAACGGTTCTGGTGTATGTCTCTAAGATACAATGACTATTTCAGTTTCGAGTTTACAGACTTGCAAACCCGAAACACAGCGAACAATAGAAAATGTTTCTGACTTTCAAGCTTTGAATGGACTATATGGCAATATGCTTGAATGCAATATGACCGGTTAATTATCTGATGTTTTTCTTATCATTTTTCATCTGCAGGGGTCGAGTAATATAGGCACCAGGTGCCCCGTATGGAAAGATCACGTCTTTTGGCTCGAAAAGACATATTTTGCACTGATAGACGCACCTGTTCATCGGCGCACGACCTGACGCACGGGTCGTGCGCCTGCCCGTGCGCTGTGCGCGAAGGTTCGACAGGACGCACGACCCGATGCACGGGCCGTGCGCCAGTCCATGCGCGGACTTGCCAGGTATGGCAGGACGCACGACCCGACATCGATGCACGGGTCGTGCGTCCGCCCCGTGCGTGGGTGCGAACCAAAATGTCCAACGCACGACCCGACACATGGGCCGTGCGTCCGCCTGTGCGAACACTCCCAGCTGAAAATCGTTTAACTAATTAATTAAAAAAATTAATTATTTTAAAGGTTTTTGGTCCAAAAAGAATAATGGCCTTGAAGCCCAAGCCCAGGCCCACGACCCTCGACCCACGACCCACGACCCGGACCTGGATCAGGCCGAGCCGAGATGAGTTGGTCGGTCGGCCGGCGGGCGGCGGTGGCGGCGCGTGTGCGTGCGTGCTTTGAACCAAACCCACAAGCATGTAGGTCTTCACCCCTTTAAAAACTTGGGTGCCCCCAAGGGCCCAAACCCATAAGTCCAACTTGGGATATATTAAGTGTGCAAACTTATCCTCATTTTCCTATGTGGGATGGAGCATTTCTCCTTCCCCATATTTTCTATTTTCCATACCATTTAATTGTATTAAGTGGCTAATTTCTAACATTAATTTCTCATTCACCCGGAATCGGTTTTGAGAAATTCCAAATTCTATTCTGATCTACTCTCTTAGTAGAATTTTTACAAATAATTTAATTTCATTTTACACTAATCGAAACCACTTAATTATTTGGTCAAAATTGGGTCGACACCCATTTCTCAAGACCAAATTCCAACAATCCCCCACATGAATGAAATTAATGCTTGCGTGCAGATTCGCTTGAAAGTCTCGGCGAATCATCATTGCATCAGGACAGGTAGCTTGTGGCTTTGAACCTTCCTTAATAAAATCCTATCGGATTTACTAGCTGCTTAGTGACGTGATGTCTTGAATTACTCAGCCGTTCGTGTAAACCAAGACAACAGTACTTACACAATAACAACTCTAACACTTGTTGTTCTCACGTTGTGTTCATTTCGGCCCTGGACCATATCTTAGATTCGTAAGTGTTTCTTTTGAAGCGGCCATTACTTCTCACTTATATAGGTGATCTTCTATTGAAGAGTATCCTGCCATACTCCTCCTTTCGGTATAGGAATCATTAAAAGTCTTAAACTTAAGCTCATCACATTCAGCAGGTTTACATTCACTTGGATGTATGGAGAATGAGCTAACACATTTTCCAAGTGTTCAGCTGAACATTTATAACTTAGTTGTCCCATTGAACCAAGGTCTTGGGATCTCCAATTCACAAGGTTGGGTTACCGCTATGAACATTCTTTAAGTTGTGGATTTTAAACCCATTCCCCTTAACAGTTTATACAGTTAATCTCGATTTATGCCTTTCGTAAGCGGATCCGCAACGTAGTCAACCGAAATAACCCCATTCGAAATCAATTGCCTAATGGTATTGTGTCTTCGACGTATATGTCCAGACTTACCATTATACATACTACTTTGTGCCCTTCCAATTGTTGATTCACTATCACAGTGTATCATCATAGCAGGCACAGGATTATTCCAACAAGGAATATCCTCTAAGAAGTTTCTAAGCCATTCAGCTTCTTCTCCAGCTTTATCCAAAGCAATGAACTCGGATTCCATAGTGGATCGAGTTATGCACGTCTGCTTAGAAGACTTCCACGACACTGTCCTCCACCTATTGTGAAAACAAAATCTACTTGTGGACTTGGAGTCTTTTATGTCTGATATCCAATTGGCATCACAATATCCTTCTAATACTGCTGGATATCTCATATAAAGTATTCCATAGTTCATGGTTGTAGGTCCCAAGGGGTGTGAGTAAGGTTTAGAAGGGGGTGTTGAATAAACCTTACCAACTTTTCGATTTTAGTCCTTTTAAATTAATACAGAGTTATATACACAGCTAAGTCCTTGAGGGACAACTAAGTTAGTTAACCCAGAGTTAGCCACTCAACATTTCGATTGAGCCGTTGATAGAATAACTCAGCTTTTTAGTCTAAACCTTAACTTGGCTGTGATAAGATTTTCAGCGGAAGACTTAACACCCTTGAATTTGGTTTAAGTTTGTTTTAATACTTGGTTTTAGCACTTTGTTAATTATCAGTTGGATAGCAAATTATCAGCAGATATAAGGTAATATGCAGAAATAAAAATGTTGAAATATAAATGACACAATAATTTTTATAGAGGTTCAAAGATGGGGTAATTCTTCTACTCCTCTCTTCTCCAACTCCTGGAGGAATCCACTAAGTATTGATCGTCAGTACAAAGTGGTTATCGGTCCCAGATGCAAGTCTTGATCACACGGTGACTTGATCCTTTGGGACTCGGTCCGGAGATGCCTTGGTCACACGAGTTGGCTTCTCGTCCGACTCGCCCTTCTTCACGGGCATGGTGCGCTTGCTACTTGACTCACTTGCTCAAGCTTCTTGGATTTGATCACGAAGCCCTCCAATGACTTGAGACGGTTCGACCTTGAACCTTTCTACAATTCTCCTTGGAATGTAGACCCTTTTGATTCTTCAAAAGTTTCCTCTTCAACAGTTTGAAGTTGTCTTTCCTTCATGACTTGGTGTTGGATTCATTTCCTTCGAGAGTTAGGCTTGAGGATTTTGCTTGAATAACTTGAGAATATTTTGAGTTACTGATATGAATAATTGCTTGAATGCTCAGGTATGCAAGGTAACCATTTCTCAAGGTGATTCCTCAGCCTTTTATAGTGAACTTTCAAAAATCTGCCCGTTGAAGAGATAGGCTGATTTTCAAAAGTCACTTGTGTTCGTTGGCTTATCTTGTTGCAGTCCTTGATGTTGACATTTCCTCGTATTAAATGAATGTTCAGCTTTTCAGAGTCTGACACGCGGTGCGAGTCTTCCCATTGGTTTATTCCTTTTGCACGCTTCTGGGACTGAACACTTTCAGACATGGCAGCATGGAAGTATTACTTATTTAAGTAAGCTTCTTGACTTTTGTGCAACAGATTCTTTTCAGTTGTCTTGACTTGACTACAGTTCTCTAACTTCCCGAGGTGACTTCGAGTTAGCTTCCAATCAATGGATGACTCATCTGTCACTTCAACTTGAGACTTGGCTTCTTGAGTTGATTTGACTGACACTTCATGCAGCTGTATCCCAGCTGATACTCCTTCAGTCGAGTTCTTGACTTCTTCTCCTTTCCATACTCAGCTGTTTCACAGCGGAGTCTTCATTTCAGTCTCCAGTTGACTTCTTGTAAGTCCAGGCATAGCTGACTTGACTTAGCTCGAACAATCCTATCTATTACAATGCAAATTACAAGGATAATGGGGTGCCAACTTTCTAGTCTAAGTTTTACATGGCATTCATCAAAATCTAAGCAATAAATTTCCCAACAATGGTATACTTTAAATATCTAAGTACCCTTATCACGGCTTTCCAATGATCCGTACTCGGGTTACTTGTGAACATACTTAGTTTACTCACTAAATATGCAATGTCTGGACGTGTACAATTCGTTAAGTACATCAGACTGTCAATTACCCTTGCATATTCCAGCTGAGAAACTAGTTCGCCTCTATTCTTGGCCAAGTGTAGACTTAGATCTACAGGTGTCTTAGTTGGAGGATTATGAAAAGAATTAAACCTTCTAAGTATGTTTTCGACATAATGGGACTGTGACAAGACAATTCCATCTGAAGTCCTAGAGAGTTTAATCCCTAATATAACATTAGATAATCTCATATCCTTCATGTCAAAGTTCTTCTTCAACATGTTCTTAGTATTCATGATTAAATCATGACTACTACCCATAATCAACATATCATCCACATAAAGGCATACTATGACGTAATCATTTGTAGTACCTTTAATGTAGACACACTTGTCACATTCGTTGATCTTGAAACCGTTTAACTTCATAGTCGAGTCAAATTTTCCGTGCCATTGCTTAGCTGCTTGTTTTAGTCCATAAAGTGACTTAACAAGTTTACACATCTTTCGCTCTTGACCGGGTGCAACCTACCCCTCGGGTTGTTCCATATAGATCTTCTCTTCAAGCTTACTGTTCAAGAAGGCAGTCTTAACGTCCATTTGATGTATCTCAAGGTTATGCAAAGCTGCAATAGCAATGAGAACACGAGGGGACGTAATCCTCATAACAGGAGAATGTGTATCAAAGAAGTCATATCCCTCCTTTTGTCTAAACCCTTTAGCTACCAAACGGGCTTTGTACTTGTCAATAGATCTATCTGCTTTATACTTCCTTTTAAGGATCCACTTGCATCCCAAAGGTTTGCAACCCGGTGGGAGATCAACCAACTCCCAAGTGTGATTTTGCATGATGGAATCTATCTCATTATTGATAGCTTCTATCCAGAGAGGAGCTTCTGGACTAGACAATGCTTCTTGAATAGTTCGGGGTTCGTTAGAACATATAAGTTAGAAAATCAGGACCAAAAGACTTAGCTACTTTTGTCCTTTTACTGCTTCTTGGTTCCTCTTCATCATCACTTTGAGGTAACCTTGCGATATCATAAGTCCGTTTGCTCGAACTTTCTTCTTTCTATTCTTTATTCGGAAAGATATTCTCGAAGAATACAACATTCCTTGATTCAATGATCATACCTTCATTTATATCAGGAATAGCTGACTTGTGCACTAAAAAGCGATATGGACTACTATTGTTAGCATATGCAATGAAAGCACAATCGATCGTCTTCGGACCGATTCTAACTTGTTTTGGCTTAGGTACTTCTACTTTAGCCAAACACCCCCACACTTTGAGGTATTTATATGACGGTTTACGTTCTTTCCATAACTCATATGGAGTTTCGTTTTTACCTTTGTGTGGGATCTTATTAAGAATGTAGTTTGCAGAAAGTATGGCTTCCCCCCACAAGTTTTGGGGTAAGCCAGAACTTAACAACATCGCATTCATCATCTCCTTAAGAGTACGATTTTTATGTTCTGCAATACCATTTGATTGAGGTGAGTAAGGTGCAGTCGTTTGATGAATTATACCCGCTTCCGAGCAAAATTTTTCAAACGGAGCAACATACTCTCCGCCTCTATCACTCCCAATCATCTTAATTTTCAAATTAAGTTGATTTTCAACTTCATTCTTATAAGTTTTAAAAGCTACTAAAGCTTCATCTTTGCTTTTCAAAAGATACACATAACAATATCTTGTGCAATCATCTATAAACGTTATGAAGTACTTTTTCCCACGTCGAGTTTGCACAAGTTTCAAATCACACACATCTGTATGAATTAACTCGAGTGGTTTGGTACTTCTTGTTACCGAATCAAATGGTGCTTTGGCCAGTTTTGCTTCAACACAAATTTCGCATTTGTCTTGTGAATCGGTTTTAAACGTAGGTATTAATTCCAGATTCACTAACCTTTTAATTGTGTCGAAGTTTAGTGTCCTAATCTATCATGCCATAAATTAGAACAATTCAACAAGTAAACAGAAGTATCGTTTTTATTCTTCGCCTCTTGGCGGAAAACAGACATTACAGACATCTTAAACAGGCCCTTATCAAGGTAGCCTTTACAAAGAAACTGACCATTCTCGGTCATTACAAACTTGTCGGACTCAAACACTAGTCTAAACCCGGCCTTACTAAGCAAATGACCGAAAACCAAATTCTTGCGGATGTCCAGGACATGCAGCACATCTACAAGCATAAGCTCCTTTCCGGAAGTCATCTTGAGCACCACTTTACCAAGCCCAACGATATTAGAAGTCGAAGAATTCCCCATGAAATGCTTTCTTCCATTTATCGGAGTGTAGGAGGAGAATATCTCCTTGTCGGCACAAATGTGACGAGTAGCCCCGGTATCTATCCACCACTCTCTTGTGTTATCATCCATATTGGCTTCAAATACAATGGCGGTGAGATCGAGCTCCGACATGTCGATTGGAACCGACTTGTCCTCCGTGACATTGGCTTGTTAGTTGCCACCTTGATTGCCCTTTTTAGGGTGTCGGCAATCCTTCTCCATGTGGTTCGGTTTGCCACAGTTGTAGCAATTACTCTTGAAATTTTTGGCCTTTCCTTTTTTCTTCCCGGAGTGCTTGCGTTTCTTGCTAGTGCTCGATTCAGCAAGATTGGCCTTGGCCTCCATTCTAGACTTACTGGATTTCACATCTGATTTTCGGTTGTCTTCTTCGATGCGGCGAACAATCAGATCCTCAAGCCCCATCTCTTTGCACTTGTGCTTGAGGTAATTTTTGAAGTCCTTCCACAATAGCGGTAATATCTCGATTATTGCAGCCACTTGAAAGGATTCATTCTAAATCATCCCTTCAGACACTAAGTCGTGAAGTATGATTTGAATCTCTTGAACTTGGCTGATCACTGTCTTGGTGTCAACCATCTTGTACTCCAGAAATTTGCCGACAACAAATTACTTTGTGCCGACATCTTCTGTCTTGTAATTCTTCTCCAAGGAATCCCACAATTCCTTGGACGTCTGGAATGTGATATAGACATTGTAGAGTGTGTCGTCTAGCCCGTTCAACACATAGTTGCGACACAGAAAATTGCTGTTATGCCAAGCATCCACAGCGATTCTCCGGTTGTTATCGACTTCTTGATCTCGAACGGCGGTAGGGGGTCGTCTTTCAGAAAATGGGATAACCCCAGGGTGGTAAGATAAAACAACATCTTCTGTTGCCAACGTTTGAAGTCGGTGCCTGAGGAGAACTTTGGTGGCTTTTCGCCGTGAGCGGAAGCAACAACCATTGGTGTGAACGAGATTGATATTGATGCCATCGTCTTCAACAGAAACTGAATTATTTTTCGTCTTGCGATTGTTGGTAAAATTATTGTGGCTTCTGTTTAGGAAGAAAATGGCTAAGTGTATGGCTTTAGTCGAGGCCTGAATTCGATTCAGTCTCCGCAAGACAAAAACGCCCCGTATACAAGTGCTAACGGTTCCGGCGTAAGTCCCTAAGATACAACGACTATTTCTGTTTTGCGTTTACAGACTTGCAAACCCGAAACACAGCGGACAACAGAAAATGTTTCTGACTTTAAAGCTTTGAATGGACTGTATGGCAATATGCTTGAATGCAATATGACCGGTTAATTATCTGATATTTTTCTTATCATTTTTCAACTGCAGGAGTCGAGTAATATAGGCACCATGTACCCCGTATAGAAAGATCACGTCTTTTGGCTCGAAAAAACACATTTTGCACTGACAAACGCACCTGTTCATCGGCGCACAACCTGGACCTTACGGGCCATGCGCTGCCGTCGCGCGCGAAAGGTTGGCGGGTTGGCAGACGCGACGACCCGACGACAGCGCCGGCGCCGGCCCGTGCGCGGACTTCGCCCAGAGATGGCAGACGCACGACCCGATGCATGGGCGTCGCGCGTCCGCTTCGTCTTGTAGTGCGAACAAAATGTCCAACGCATGACCCGACACACGGCCGTCGTCATTGTGCGAACACTCCCAGTCGAAAATCGTTTAACTAATTAATTACAAAAATTAATTAATTAATTATTTTAAAGGTTTTTGGTCCAAAAAGAATAAGGGCCTTGAAGCCCAAGCCCAAGCTCACAGCCCGCGACCCAGGCCGGTTGATCGGTGGTGGCGGCCCGCGCACGTTTGCTTTGAACCAAACCCACAAGCATGTAGGTCTTCACCCCTTTAAAAACTTGGGTGCCCCCAAGGGCCCAAACCCATAAGTCCAACTTGGGATATATTAAGCGTGTAAACTTATCCTCATTTGTCTACGTGGGATGGAGCATTTCTCTTTCCCAACATTTTCTATTTTCCATACCATTTGATTGTATTAAGTGGCTAACTTCTAGCATTAATTTCTCATTCACCCGGAATCGGTTTTGAGAAATTCCAAATGTTATTCTCATCTACTCTCTTAGTAGAATTTTTACAAATAATTTAATTCCATTTTACACTAATGAAAACCATTTAATTATTTGGTCAAAATCGGGTCAACATCCATTTCTCAAGACCAAATTTCAACATGAACATGGGCAGTCCGTCCACAAATCTATGCAATTATGTCTAGAAATGCAAAATGCCGTTAAATGCGGAATTTGAAGGTTGATTCGATGACACCCACTTGGGTGGCACCCAAGTGGGTTTTTTTTGCTATTACAGCAAAAATCTTGCTATTACTAGAATACATGGTGATGTTAGTGTAATTTGATTTGGTTTTAATCAATAATTAAAAATAGGAACAGATAGATAATTCTGGATAAATTTTCCCAAGATTAGAACATCTTGTACCTTGATTATATTTCTGCTATTTTCAGCGCTCCTTTTGTCTCTATTTTCAGCGCTCCTTTTCAGCCCTTCTACCTAAACTATGAAGTCCTTTTATAGATGAATGATACTTCAATTCCTTTTACAAATCGTCATGCATGACGATTTTTATCCGAGCCCACCCATGTGAATTATTAGTTCACATGTCTTTGTCCTCTTTTTATCCGAGCCCACCCATGTGAGCTGTTGGTTCACATGTCTTCGTCCTCTTTTGAGCTAGTGGACAGAGAATCTTCATTGTTTATTTTGCTGTCAGCCTCTTCTTTCTCTTTTTCAAGTCGACAAAAATTACATTCATGTCTTTGTAGTTTTTTGAGGAGTAGCTGGCATGCAGGAGTAAGGGACCCGTTGCCCATGTGAATTTGTCCTTTGTTGAATTTTTCTTCAAACCAAAGGATAGTTTCAATGTCTTTTTCAGAAATAATTTTTGGTGACCATGAGCACATGATAACCTTTTCTTTACAGTAATTAACTTTAGTATTGCTTTCATCATTTAATTTTAGCAATTTGTTAATCACTTTTTCCAAACCTCTAACACGAAGAGGAATGAGGTCCTGTCTTTGCACAAAGACTGTTGTTTCCATCTGTTCAGAGGGATGGTAACTTGCTTGCTCCCTAGCTATACCAATTTCGATATAATGATAAGGACTCATAAATTGTTCTTCATCATCCCAGTCGCATATGGTACTTGAGACACTTATGAAGATATTTCGATCCGCTTGTTTTAGGACCTTTGTTCTGAAAGTTTTGATGGCTTTCTTGAATTCTTCAGGGAATTCTTTGACCTCCAATAGATTTTTTGAAGGATAAATATTTTTAACCAATCCACAATTAAAAGCCTTGTAAACCAGTTCTGGATCTGCTCCTTCAATAAAATTGAAATAGCTGATATCTTTTTTATCAGTGGTGAAAAATCTTTCCTCAAGTAGAGATTTTGTACCAGCCTTTCGTGCTTTGGCAAAGATTTCAATGAAATCTCGATTTGAGAGATTAAATTTTTCTTTGTTTTCAAAGTTTGGTTCTTTGGGAATTGAATAAATTCTTCCCAATGTTTTCATTTTTTCTGGAGATTTCTTAAGCGCATCAGAAAAAGTTTTCGGCTTAAGAGTCTCTTGTTCAGAAATGATTTCTAATGGTGCGATGCCAAATAGAGTGGTAAAGCAATTAGCTTCATTTTGTTTCTCGCAAAGGATTTGAATTTTTTATGAACAACATTAAATCCTTTTATAGCAAATGAGGCTTTGGCCCAAGATGTGTATATTCCTGGGTTTGGTCCATTAAATACTACATAATAATTTTGCGGAGTTGGAATCTCCTTTTTCTCTTTCGAGAAAACTAAATCGTGAGATTTAGATTTTTGACTTGGGTGTTGAATCCCAATTCCAATGGAAGATGTTTCGGGGCGTAACCCAAGAACAAAATCTTCTCGGAGTAATAAGTTTTGTTGGAATAGCCAACTTTGGTGAGGTTTGTACCTCGACTTTACTTTTTCCCAAAGTAACAGGGGATAACAGGATTTGGTAAGTCTTTTAGGAGACCCGTAGTTCCGGACTAGATTCATGATTTGCGGTATTGCTACAGCAAGGTTCAGAATTAACCTTTTGTTCTGGCTCAAGTGAAGACTCGAGTAATTCCAGTTTTGCGCAGATAAACTGCAATTCGGTTTCAAGAACCTTCTTTTTGAGACGAAGGCATGCGATTTCATCCATCTGTTATTTTTGAATAGTCGTAGATTCTTGATAAGAACAATTAGTTCCCGGGTTTTAGACCCTAATTTATTTCCTCTAAGTGGAATTGTTCTGCAATCATGTAATAAATTCACGGGTTAAACAATCAAAGCAAGAACATTTTTATTACCAAAGAATGTGTTCCACATCAAATTCATATCTAGAAAACCACATTTGCCATCTAACAAGTCTTCCTTGTTTATAATCACTGTAATTTTTAATTTCGGGAAATATGTAAAGTTTTTATTGTCGTCATTTGACGAACAATAAACTTGATCGAGTTAAATAAGCCGAGAATTTTTTAATGACTCTTAAAATCGATAAATACTCATTTTCATTACTATGGTAATTTAACTCACGCTTTGAAGCTACCGTAAGTATACCGCAAATTTTTTTCTTCTAAAGTATTTTGCACTTTAGCCTTTAATACTCCTCCCCAGAAAGAATCTGAGGCATCAGTTTCGATGATTAATTGATCATTAGGATTAGGATGATAAAGTTTAGGAAATTGAACTAATTTCTTTTTTATCTTCCCAATATAATCAGTATCAGAATTAGTCCAATTCCAGATATGATCATTTTTAAGTTTTGCCTGCAGAGGCTTTCTTATTTCAGCTAATCTAGGAATATAACTTTCAGCATAAGTTAAAATCCCTAAAAATCTCTGAAGTTGTTTTTTGTCCTGTAAATGATCAGGAAATTTATGTAAATGTTCCAAAATATGATTTTGAGGACAATGTGTTCCTTCCTCAATTTCCAGACCTAAGAAATTAATCTTTGTTTTAAACAATTGAGCTTTCTTTTTAGAAAGAATAATGCCTAATTGTTCTATTCTTTTTAACACAGTAGCAACATGCTTGAAATGTTCATTTTCATTTATACTAAAAACAAGAATGTCATCCACATAAACACAACAGAATTTTTCAAAACCTCATAATGCATTTTGCATATGTCTTTGAAAGATTGCCGGTGCTTGTTTTAATCCGAATGGAACGACGTTCCACTGGAAAAGTCCATCTGGACAAGTAAAAGCTGTTAGTGGTTTTGATTCTTCTTCTAACAATACTTGCCAAAAGCCAGACTTACAATCAAATGAACTAAAGATCTTTTTTCCTCGAATGAGGGTTAATAGTTCATCTTTGTTAGGAAGGTTATGGCTATCTCCTATAGTAGCAGCATTGATTGCTTTATAGTTGACCACCATTCTCTTTTTTCCTCTTCTTTTTCTTGCCTCGTTCTCAACTAGGAAAGTGGAGACATATGAGGAGATTTACTAGGTGTGATAAGTTTTAACTCTAAGAGCTCACTTATTTGTTTAGTAAATTCTTCTCTATCTTTTGGACTATAAATCATGGGTTTAACCCTGACTATTTTTGTGGGATCTAAGAGCTTTATGGATGCTCTCATCCATTGTTTGGACTTAATGGGATCTATAGGATTTTCAGAACAAACTCTGTCAAGTAGTTGTTCTATAATACTAAATTTTTGCGAATTTAAATTGAAAATTTTTTCTTCGTTAATACTAATATCATCTCCCCTTTGTTGAAAATTGTGGACTTCTTCTATTTTGTCGGGAGTAATATTAATACCAGGTTTTTGAGTTTTGAATTCTTCTTCATAAACTCAAGAAAACCAGGTTTTCCAATTGAGAAAGCTTTCTTTATTTTTGAAATAATAATAGGCTCGTTCTCAAGAGTAAAACTTATTAAATGCGTAAATTGTATGAAGGGTTCATATAATTGAGAAATTATTTCAAGAATAAGGTCAATACCGATTCTTGTTGATAAATAATTTGGAATATGAAATATTTCCCCTGCAATTCTAATTTTTATGTCTTTCTGGACTTTATTAATTAGAATTGTATCGCCATTCGCAACTTTTACCTTTATAGGGTAAGTGTGCTTGTTCCCAATGTTCTTCAGAATAACATATTTACTAGCTATGCAAAGGCTAGCACTGTATCTACGTAACAATGTAAATTGATTAGCTTATATCCAGAGAATTTAAGCTGACCTTTAATATAGATGCTATTTGGATTTGTACGGTTTCCCATACAATTTTGTTCCAAATCAGAATTAAAATTTTCCCAAGAAACTTCTTCAATCTGAAGATTGTGATGAATCCTCTGAATTATTTCCATCGATTCAATGATAGTTTCAAAAGTGAAAACTGTCGTTTCATTATCAAAAATTCTTGAATGGTTCGAACTCTGGAAATGATTCAAGAACCTCACTTAGAAGTTTTACCTTATTAGGGTAATCTCTTCTATTAGGACATTCATTAGCATAATGTCCTTGCTCATTGCAGATCCAGCATCTGCAATTCTTTTTTCCTTTAGGACAAAATTTACTCTTATCTTTAGAATCGTTTTTAGGAATGACTTTCTTTCTAAAGTATTTTCCAGATTTAAATGTTTTTCTTTTCTTTTTCCATTTGTATTTTCTTTTGTATTTTTTCTTAAAATAACTTTTCTTAGGAGTAATACAACCATAAGTTGTAGATTTTTCCTCTATTAATTTATCACAATATTTTTTGTTAAAACGTTTTTAAACTTTTCTGCTTATTAGAAAGCTCACAAATTGATGCAATTTCTTTTTTGGCAATGCGTACTGCAAAACCTAATGAAAACATTTTTACATCAGTTGCTTGTTTTTCAAATTCTTGTAAAACTCTTTCTCCTATAATAGGGAGTTTTTTAATATATTGTCTAACTAAAGACGGATATTCATCCTGAGGAAGTTTATAAAGATTTTTCTCATAATCACAAGTAAAATCATCTAGTAAACAAATGTCGCAAAGTATCATGTTTGCTAATCTGATTCGGGCAATATCTTGCTCGATTAACTTTTCCTGAACAAGTTCAGTTGTTAAGTTAATACCAAGGAACATAGTGTAAAAACTATTAATGACTTCTTCAAAAATCATATTAGAAGTTTTTCCTATTGTTATCCAAGTAGTATTTTTTACCATGGACTGAGCAATACCTGTTGTTTTATGCTCCATGAGTAAAAGAAGAGTATTTGGTTCTTCATAAGCATCTGGGTTGGTTTGAATAAGAAGACTAATATCTCTTGCCCAGCGTCAATCAAATTTCTTCTTTGATTCTTTGGTTACACAATCTATATTGAGTGTAGGAATCTGTCATCCTTTTGATCGGGAGTTTTGCTTTGCTCTTTTGGCCAATTTACACCTTCTCGGTGTTTTTTCTTTTATCTCTTGAAGTGGATGCATCCGCATCTTCTCGCCTTTAGGTTGTCTATTCATTCCGAAATTTCCTAGAGGTTGGTCTAGGTTTTCATCATCACCGGTTTCTTGATCATTGTCGGTTTCCCGGTTTTCTTTTTCTTGATTTGAACAAAACATTTTTCTATATCACTTTCAAGATTAAAAAGTGTTTTAAGAAAAGGTTTTTCTTCAAGTTGTTGTATGATACCTGACTCATCAAAAGTCATTAACTTAACAAGTTCTTGAATAGGATCAAAACCATTGACTTCTTCTTGATTGTCAAGAATATGTTCCCAAAAATAGATTTCAAGTTTTTCAGAAAAACTCATTTTTTAGGTTGAAAAGGCCAAGTCAAGGCATTTGGATTTCCTGATGAACCTAATTCTTCATTACCAACAAAATGATTTGGTGGTGAATATTTAAAACTAACAGTTTTTCCAATAGTTCTTTCAATATCTTCTTCCTTTGTGATGACTAAATGATCTTTTTTACTGATATCATCAATTTTATCAGAGATTTTTTGAATAATCTTACCAGCAACAATCTCAAGATGCTCAGATTTCAAAAGTTCTTCTTTCTTTTCAAAAGATTCAAATCTTTTTTCAAGATCTCTAATATTATTGAGAACAGTTTCAATTAAAGACTTAATCTCAGGAAGTGTCATAGAGTTATTCTTCTCCAAGAACTCTTTTCATTTTTTCAAAATTCTCAGAATATAGATCTATGCGTTTAGACATAGATTTTAGGAGTTCTCTATTAGAGGGTTCTCCTGAATATTTATGATGACTTAACGTTGGTTTGGAACCAATAAGTCGTTTTCCTTTAGCTATGTCAATAGCCCAAGAATTTTCCAAGGGAGTGATTTCAGAAAACTTTATTTCTTCAATCTTTCCAATATCAGAAAATACATCATCAATTTCAATGTATTCTTTTTTCTTATAGTCAATACTGTGATGACTATTGGTTAAAGCATATCCTACAAGATAAGTTATGCTAAAAACCTTATCGCCTTTGTCCATTAAATCTGATCTCTCAAATTTATGTATGAAACTTAAGACTTGATCTAAGTTCTTGGTTGTTAAACTCAATCCGAACTTAGGATAACTGTGAACATAAATTTGTTGTAAATTAAATTACCTTGTGCGGCACCTAAAATACAATCTTTTCTATCCTTAATTCGATTATCAATTAAGGCCATTTTTATGGGAGAATCTATTCCTTCTCTAAATTCTGCCTTGATTAGTATTTTAATCGCTCCAAGATGTAAAACACTCATTTTTGTACGATTATCTATAGGAATACTGGCTAATTTACTATTAATTTCTTCACGAGTAATTAATGGTAAATAAACACTGCCAGTTGTATCCGAGATGTCGATATGCATTTCTTTACTGGAAACACAATAAAAAATTTCATTTTTTCTTTTCAAAATATTATTCATTATTTTAGGGATAAATTTTGGCAAGTTAAAAACTTGTTCTTTTTTCAGATCTAACTGAGTAGCTGCGATCTTTGATAGTTTTTCTTGTTTAAAGATAATACTAGAGTAAAAACCCTCGGTATTTTCTTCGAAAATAATTTGTTGATCATCAGAAAACTCTGACTTATCTTCTATTTCCATTAAGATTTCTTAATTGCTCAAGATAATCAATAATATTATTTATTCTAGTTATATAGATCTGAAGATCTTCAAATATAGCATCATGATCTCTCAATCGAGATCTCAAAATATTTTGTAAAGTTCTTGCTTGTTCAAGCAAATCTAATTTTTCTTCTTTGAGAAGTTCAATTTCTTTCTCAAGAGTTAAACCAGGCATGTTTTTTAAAAAAATGTTTTATTTAAAACAAATAATTTATTTTAGAACCGTATACACGGCTTTGATACCAAGTTTTGGCGGAATCATACATAACATAAATTTTTGAAAATTCAAAAAAGATTTTATATTTTGCTAGTTTAAATACTTCGCAATTAATTTTTACAGAATTATGATTTTTGAGAAATTCAGAAATCATTATATATTTTGCCTTTGCAAATAAAATGTTTTTAGTAATTGATTTGCCCATTTCAAAATAGGTTTGCCAAAATAGAAGAAAAGTGACATGTGTCACTTTGTGTGTGGAGTTGGGTAGTGCCCAGTTTGGTGGCATGAAATCAACCGAATTTGAAAGTATGTCTTTTTTGCCTTGTCTTTCTTTCTTTTCCATTTCAAGATTACATCATTATCAACGGCATAACTAACTGATTAATCCCCATTAATTATGCTCTTCTCGGAAGATTTTAAATGCTACCTAAGTTAGTACAATCGAACTCCCTTGCGATTGTGACATGTGTTCCAATTTGATTTCTTTTTTTTCCCTGAAAAATTCCATTCATATGTCATAAATAATGAGACATTTTGCAAAATCACAAGGAAGTTGGGTTATACCCACTTGGTAGTATTTCATTATCCAAGATTTTACCACCTTTGGCATTCAAATAATTTGTTTAGTCATATGAACCTTCATTCAAATAGCAAAGGTGTTAATATTTTGCAATTACCAAATATTGAATTCAATTCACATAAAAAATATGTTTGTTGTGTATTGTTCTTTAGTGGTATGCAATTGTTTGGTTGGACTTGAGATTACAATATTTTGAATAATTTCCCCTTTTTTTTAAACTTTGAATGATTTTCCTAAATAAATAAAAATACCCATATGAGGATAATATAATCCAACGAGGCAAAAATGGATTTACTGAGCTCTTTAGGCAATAAATAATGATGGGATTTAAAGCAAAGTGCACTTTCCTATCAGGCCAAATGGTATCTGTCGTGATAAATTATCATGTCTGATTTTCAAAGTCCCCATAATTGCTTCCCTTTTTATCTATCAGAATATTGTCGCCAAGATACATGACCAATTGACCACAAATATGATTATTTAGCTTATCCATTCAGGCATGCTTAATAAAAATTAAAATCACACATTTTTATAACTTGGGCATGTTTCTTGATCTTTGGTTAAAGTATGCATACGTTTCTCATAACTTATATGCGAGTTCATATTGTATTGATATGATAAATACATTGATGTTTGACAACGTTAAATCAAATTGAATAACAAGTAACAAATCTTATAAAAACGTGTCGTCCAATTCTGAGCCCTTTGTCATCCCTAATCTCCCACATCGATTGTTCTTTACTAGGCTACAAGTCCCTCCGTTCGAATTACAGGAGGAAGAGAATGATTTTTCAAAATTGCAGCAACAAATCTGGGAGGCAGAGGAAAAAAAACTATGGAGTTGTTATTAACAACTTTTACGATCTGGAATCGGCTTATGCCGATTATTACAACAAAGTTATGGGGAGAAAATCATGGCACATAGGTCCCCTTTTGTTATGCAATAAGGGAGGGGGCGAAGAGAAATCACAAAGAGGAAAAGAATCAGAAATCGTCGAACACGAGTGTTTATCTTAGCTCAATTCGAAAAAAACCGATTCGGTTGTTTATGTTTGTTTCGGGAGTCAGGTTTCTTTTCGGGAGTGAGGCTTCTTTTACTCACGCTGCAGCTGGGCTTGAGGCGGGAGCGGAGCTAGACCCGTAATTTTGGGGGCTAAAAATTCTTGGGGGCTAAATCAATAAAAAATAAATATTTAGTACTAAAAATTAATATTTTAAAATAAAATATACCTATAATTAATTGAGTTTTCAAAAAAATTAGGGGGGCTTACAAGGAAGGAAACGCCCGCTTGAGGCCTCGGGCCAAGATTTCATTTGGGTCGTGCAAAAAGGCAAAAATGAAGATTGGTTGCCTAATGGATTTGAGGAGAGAACAAAAGGTAAAGGGCTAATCATAAGGGGTGGTGTTGGAGGAGGGTTATCTCAAGTTTAGAAGAAAAAAGGGGTTATTTAGAAATTGGAAGTTGGAAGAGGAATTATTTTCTCTGTAGAAGGAGGAGGTTATTGGCAAAAACTTGTATAGGACCTTCTTACGGATCCTACCAGCGCGCCCTTGACCCCACCCACCTTCACCAAACCCCACCAACCTACCCGCTCATCGCCCAGCCCACCAGCCCACCCGTTATATTTAAAAAAAAAATAAGCGCACGAATTGAACCTGCGAGCCTATAGAGATATAAGGTGTTATTCTACCACTAGACCAGTGGTGCTTGTTGTGCATATTTACTATAACCATGAGTATAACCATAAATATAAAGCTTCATTATCATCGCTTCGTTTAAAAAATTTAAATTCTCTGAATAGGAATGATACTTTATCCGAAAATAGTGATACTTTTGAGTAATAAATATGATACTTTTAAGGTGAACATTGATATTTTAATTTTTACATATTCAAAAAATAAGATTTTTTGATATACTCATTCTAGTCTCATAGCTAATGTTTTTAACATTGAAAAATTGATACTTATGCTGGAAATAGTGATACATTTGATATTAAATATGATACTTTTATGATGGACAATGGCATTTTAAAATTTTAAATTCTCTGAATAAAAAGTAATACTTTATCCGAAAATAGTGATACTTTTGAGTAAGAAAAATGATAGTTTTAAGGTGAACATTATTCAAAAAATAAATTTTTTTGATGTACTCATTCTAGTTCATAGCTAATGTTTTTTACCATTGAAAAACTAATACTTGTGCTGGAAATAGTGATACTTTTGATGTTAAATATGATACATTTGTGATACTTCAATCTAATGATTTTCTAATATGCGACTGTATTAAAAACACATGATACTTTATCCCAAAAAATGGTTACTTTTACTCATAAAAGTGGTGCTTTTAACTCTGTCATATTTATTTTTCTTTTTTCACTGTACTGAATTCAAACTTGGTGATTTATTTACAAAAACATGATACTTTATCTCAAAAAATGGATACTTTTACTCATAAAAGTGTCACTTTAGCTCTGTCTTATTTATTTATCCTTCGTGATTTAAAATAACATATTTTTTTAATATAGTCACAAATTAGAAATGAAGGAAAGAAGAAAAAATAAAAAATAAATATGATATAGTTAAAGTAACACTTTTATAAGTAAAAGTATCCGTTTGTTGAGATAAAGTATCATATTTCTTAATACAGTTACAAACTAGGAACAAAAAAAGAGGAAAAAAAATGATGTAGTTAAAGTAACACTTCTATAAGTATCCATTTATTGAGATAATGTATCAAGATTTTTTAATAAACTTGGGTTCAGTTCTTAGCCTTTACATTTATAGGCATTTTTAATTTTTTTTAATTACCAGTCTTATTTATGAATGAGTTTATATAAATTATTATATTAAAATTGCACAATAAGTACTAGTGGTGTAATGGTAGAACACCACCTTAGGTCTATTAAGGTCACGAGTTCAATTCCGCTTTGGAGCATATTGTTTTTTAAATAAGAGGTGCGGCTGGAGGGCTGGGTTGGGCGTGGGCGGGGCGTGCGTTGGGCTGGGGGCTGGGCCGCGGGGTGGGAAGTTTGGCTGGGGCGCTGGCAGTGGGTCGCGGGTCGGGCTGGGGGATCCATCTTATGGGATAGGATCCGTAAGACGGTCCTACAGGAGACCTACTCGAGGTTATTTATTGTTTTTGGTGGAGAAATATTTGCTTGTATAGATTTTTCTCAAATTTGGCTTGTTACAAAATGATCAAGACACCCCTATTTATACTAGTACAAGTTCCTAACCAATGACTAGGATTTATTTGATCTAATGGCTATAATTCATTCACTAGAATCATCCTCCAAAATATCTACTTTCTTAGAACATTCTACAAGCTTTCTTACCAATAATATCTAAGATATTTTCATAAGACTTTTCTAGATACATTCTAGGAGTTGGGCCATTATGGCTTGGGCTCTTATTTTTTCTTTTATCTCAAAACTATTCTTCTAAGCCCAATATTACTTGGGCTAAATCAAGTTTATTTTCAACACCCCCCCTGAACTTGATTTGTCATTCCGAGGAAACTTCTAAGACGTATGAAGTCTTCATGCTTGAGTGGTTTAGTGAAGATATCCACAATTGATCTTGAGACTTCACATACTCTACTTGCACGTCCTTTCTCGATATGCATTCTCTTATGTAATGGTAGTGAGTGTCAATGTGCTTGCTTCGATCATGAAACACTGGATTCTTTGCCAATGTCATAGCTGACTTGTTGTCGACGCGAATCTTAGTTGGCTCTTCTTGTGTCATTCTCAGGTCCTTCAGCAAATTTCTCAGCCAAACTGCATGGCAAACACAAGCTGTCGCAGCTACGTACTCAACTTCACAGGTTGAGAGAGTGAACTATCGGCAGCTTCTTTGACATCCAAGTGAATGCGGTATCTCCCATGAAGAATACAAAGCCAGTAGTACTTTTTCGATCATCCACATCTCCAGACCAATCGCTATCACTATAGCCAACATGTTTATCATCATTAGTTAATAAATAAAATAATCCGTAATTGATCGTATTGAGATAGCGAAGAATCCTTTTAGCAGCCTTCATGTGAGTGGTGGTTGGATTTTCCCATGTAACGACTTACAAGACTGGTGGCATAGAGAATGTCGGGTCTTGTGCACGTCAAATACTACAAACTTCCAACCAAACTCTTGTATAGTGTTGGATCCACTTTTTCTTCTCCATCATACTTTGGTAACATGATTCCACACTCTACTGGTGTGTTAATCGGCTTGCAGTTATCCTTCTTGAACTTCTTGAGAATTCCCTTCGTGTAGCCTTCTTACGAGATGAAAATCCCATCTTCTTGTTGTTTAACTTCAACGCGGAGGTAATATGCCATAAGCCTGATACCAGTCATCTCAAATTCTCTGGTCATTGCTTTCTTGAACTCTTCAAACATGTCTGGATTATTTCATGTGAAGATCAAGTCATCCACATATAAACACACGATCAAAACATCATCTTTTTTGACCTTGACATAAAGTGCATGTTCGTGCGGGCACTTAGTGAACCCATTCTCTTGCAAGTATTTATCGATCCTGCGATTCCATGTCCGTGATGCTTGCTTTAATCCGTATAGAGCCTTCTTCAGATTCAAGACTTTATCTTCTTCATTCTTCACCACATAGCCCTTTGCCTGCTCAATGTAGACTTCCTCTTCGAGAATTTCATTTAAGAAAGCTGACTTTACGTCCATCTGGTGAATCTTCCACCTGTTTTGAGCTGCTAAAGAAATTATAAGCCTTATTGTTTCCAAGCGAGCTACTAGAGCAAACACCTCGTCATAGTCGATTCCAACTCTTTGACTATAGCCTTTTGCGACTAGCCTTGCTTTATATCTTTCAATTTCTCCTTTAGCATTCTTCTTTGCTTTGTACACCCACTTGACGCCGATAGCCTTATGTCCTTTTGGAAGTGAGGTCAATTCCCACGTGTCGTTCTTCATGATTGCTTGTATCTCTTCATCCATAGCATCTCTCCATCTTTTATTTTGGACTGCTTCTTCAAAAGTCACTGGTTCACAATCTGCAAATAGACAGAATAGTGTGATATCATCTATCCTTTCGGTGTTCTCATAAAGATCTTCTAGATTCCTTGCACGTATTATGCCTCTTTCATTTAGAATGATGGTGGCGAGTCTCCTTCAGCTGTTGATTGTAAAGTGGATGGAGTAGTTGGTTCTTGCTGAACTTCTATTGTTGACTCGATCGGTCTTGACTCGTTTTCTTCAAAATCCGGAAAGAAATTGAAGTTGTTTTGGGAATCAAAATCCCAATCCAAATCTTTATCAAACTCTACATCACGACTTATCACAAGCTTCTTAGTATTTGGATTATATAAATTATAACCTTTAGAATTTGAGTCATACCCGATGAAGATGAATGCATCGCTTTTGTCATCAAGCTTACTTCTTCTCTCGTCAGGTACGTGTGCATATGCTTTATTTCCAAATAATTTTAGATGAGAGATACCTGGTTTTCTTCCACTCCAAGCTTCTTGTGGTGTTTTTCCCCACACACTTCTGGTTGGTGAGCGATTTGACAGGTACATCGCACACGCCACTGCTTCAGCCCAAAACTCCTTTGGCAACCTTTTGCTTTTGAGCATGCACCTTGCCATTTCAAGAATTGTTCTATTCTTTCTCTCAGCTATGCCATTTTTTTTGTGGGGATCTTGGGGGATGTCAAGGGACGCCGGATTCCGTTTGCTTCGCAAAATTCTTGGAACTCCTTAGGTGTGAATTCTCCTCCATGATCTGATCGCATTGCCTTGATTTTGTATCCACTTTCATTTTCCACCATACCTTTGAACTTCTTGAATGCTTCGAACACTTCAGACTTCTGTTTCAAAAAATATACCCAAGTCTTTCTAGAGAAATCATCAATAAAGAGGAGAAAATAATTACTTTTACCGAGAGAGGCTTGATTGGTCCACAAACATCAGTGTGTATGAGCTCCAGTGGCTTCTATGATCTTGAGCTTGATTTTTTTGGAAAACTCTTTTTGAATTGTTTTCCCAATAGACATCCTTCGCATAGTTGATCGGGATGACTTATGGAAGGTAATCCTCTTACCATCTATTTCTTTGATAGTAATTCTAATCCGCCAAAATTTAAGTGCCCAAATCGTAGATGCCAAAGCCAAGATATATCTTTGTAGCAAGCTTTGAGACATTTTGCTATATCATTCTGGATATTTAATAAGAACATTCTATTTCTAGACATTGACACTTTAATGATTAAATTATTTCTATCATCTCTTATAGAAAGACTACGATCTTTCATGTGAATGTCATAGCCTTTCTCTAAGAGTTGTCCCAAACTCAAGATATTACTTTTCATATTTGGAATGTAATAGACATTAGAAATAAATTGATGACTCCCATTCTTCAAGCGGATTAGAATTTTACCTTTTCCTTTGACCGGAACTTTAGACTCATCTCCAAAAGAAACATTGCCACTCACCGATTCATCAAGCTCCACAAACATGCTTCTTCTTTCACACATATGGTTGCTTGCACCAAAAGATCAGGTACCAAGTGTTGTCTTGTCTTCCATCACCACCCTTGTATGCTAGTAACAAATTGACATCTTCTTCGTTTTTATTTTCCACATAGTGCGCTGTTCTTCAACCTTGATTTTGGGAGCTCTACACTCGGAAGCATAATGTCCAAATTTTTGACAATTATAACACTTAGTTTGTGATTTTTCGTACCTTGTTCTTGGATTGCTCCTCCTACGTCCACTGGTTAGGTATTCTCTTCTATCTTCATTATTATTGAAACCTCCTCGTGCACGTCCATGACCACGACCTCGTCCTTGGACACGATCTCTTCCATGTTGACCTCGTTCATTGGCCTTGCTTTCTTCTTTATCCTTAACTTGCATTTTTAAAAGTTGTTCTACAATATCTTGCTTCTTTTTATGTTTTTCTTCATATGCTTGTAATGACCCCAATAATTGATCAATAGTCATCTCCACCAAATTTTTTGTTTCCTCAATTATTACGATAATAAGCTCAAATTTAGGACTTAAAGAACGGAGTATCTTTTCCATAATTCTCACATCACCTAACTTTTCACCATTTCTTTTCATTTGATTAGCAACCACCAAAACTCTTGAAAAATAGTCGAAAATAGATTCGGACTCTTTCATATGTAAAGCTTCAAATTCATCTCTTAATGTTTGGAGACGTACCTTCTTTACTTGCTCGGCTCCTTTATGAGACGTTTGAAGCTTCTCCCATGTATCCTTGGCGGTAGTTGCACTTGAGATCTTTTCGAAACCATCATCATCCAAAGTTGGTAGATGAGATAGAGAGCTTTCTTGTCTCTCTTTCTTGAATCTTTTAAATTATCCTTTTGAGTTTGGGATAGTGTAGTCTCGTCTTGTGGCTCGATATATCCTTTTTCTACGATATCCCAAACTTCATGTGCACCCAAAAGGGCCTTCATCTTGATACTCCAATTATCATAGTTTCTTGTGTTGAGCATAGGGACTTGAAAGGAAGCCACAACGTTTGCCATATTTTTATGTAAACCACAAGTGATCTTGTGGCTCTGATGTGTTGGAGGAGGGTTATCTCAAGTTTAGAAGAAAAAAATGGGTTATTTAGAAATTGGAAGTTGGAAGAGGAATTATTATTTTTGTAGAAGGCGGTGGTTATTTATGGTAAGAAATGTAAGAGAGTTTTTGGTGGAGAAATATTTGCTTGTATTGATTCTTCTCAAATTTGGTTTGTTACAAAATGATCAAGACACCCCTATTTATACTAGTACAACTTCCTAACCAATTTATTTGATCTAATGGCTATAATTCATTCACTAGAATCATCTTCCAAAATATCTACTTTCCTAGAACGTTCTACAAGCTTTCTTACCAATAATATCTAAGATATTTTCATAAGACTTTTCTAGATACATTCTAGAACTAGGGTCATTTGGACTTGGGCTCTTATTTTTACTTTTATCTCAAAACTATTCTTCTAAGCCCAATATTACTTGGGCTAAATCAAGTTTATTTTCAACAGGTGGGCCCCACAAGTGATGATTCTCGGCCATCCGTCGACAGGGGTTTTCGTGATGCACTGTGGGTGGAATTCGACCCTGGAAGGAGTATGCACCGGCGTGCCTATGGTGACGTGGCCGACTTTCGTGGAGCAGTTTTTTAATGAAAAATTGGTGGCGAAGGTTTTGGAAATCGGAGTTTCTGTCGGTAGTAAAAAGTGGCAGAGAGTGGGAGGCGAAGGCGTGGAGAGGACGACAGTGAAAACGGCGGTGGAGAGGATTATGGTAGGGGAGGCGGCGGAGAAAATGAGGAGGAGAGCAAAGAGCTATAAGGAAATGACAAGAAAGGCTGTTGAAGAAGGTGGATCTTCTTATAATGGTTTGAATGATTTGATAGATGAATTGAGTGTCTATGAACATCCCAAGAAACAGGATATAAACTAACTTCCTGGTTTGTAATTTTTTATTGAGAGTTTTCTTTTATTTCCTTTTATTGGTCCTGGTATTGTTTTTGTTTGTGTTGATATTTTGATGGTGATTTATTAATAGATATGCAATTGCAAGGTGCTAGAGTTTTCTCAAAGATTGATTTGAGATCAGGGTATCATCAGCTGAAAATCGCGGAGGCTGATATTTTGATGGTGATTTATTAATGAATAATGTGTTTAGACCCTACCTAGGTAAATTTTTCATTGTCTTTATTGATGATATCCTAGTATATTCTAAATCAGCTAAGGAACACGAACAACATTTGAGAATTGTGTTGCAAACCTTGCGAGAGAAACAATTGTATGCAAAACTCAGTAAATGCGAATTTTGGTTAGATCAAGTAATCTTTTTGGGACACGTTGTTTCTGGTGATAGGATTAAAGATGATGCATAGAAAATCAATGCAGTGATCAAGTGGGAAAACCCAAAAAGTGTTATAGAAGTTCGTAGTTTTCTAGGTTTAACCGGATACTATCGACGATTTGTTGAGAATTTTTCGCTTATTGCAACTCCACTGACAAAATTACTACGAAAAGATGTTCTTTTCAAATGGACAGATAGTTGCCAAAAGAGTTTCGAAGAATTGAAGAAAAGGCTTACCACTGCCCCAATCTTGACTATTCCTTCAGATACCGATGGATTTGTTATTTACAGTGATGCTTCTTACCAAGGTTTAGGATGTGTTTTAATGCAACACGGTAAGGTTATTTCTTATGCGTCTAGACAACTTAAACCATACAAGATGTCTTATCCTATTCATGACCTTGAGCTAGCTGCGGTTGTTTTTGCTTTAAAGATATGTAGACATTACTTATATGGTGCCACATTCCAAATTTTCACTTATCATAAAAGCTTGAAATACTTATTAAGTCAGAAAGAATTGAACATGCGCCAAAGAAGATGGCTTGAATTGCTGAAAGATTATGATTGTACTATCGAATAACATCCAGGGAAAGCTAATGTTGTTGCTGATGCTTTGAGCCAAAAATCTTATGGTACTGTTTCTTATCTCTCGGTGCATGCTATACCGTATCCACTAGATATTAGGAAGATGAATGTTGAATTGAATGTAAATGACATGGGTGTTTTATATGCTTCACTTGGTGTTCGTCGTGTGATGATTGAAAGAATTAAACAAGCACAATTTTGTGATGATAAACTGACTAGTATTGCAGAAAAAGTGAAACAAGAAAATAGTACAGCATTTGTTCTAAATAGTGATGGTAGTTTGGCGATCAATAATCGACTTTGTGTCCCTGATGTTGATGACTTAAGGCATGAGATAATGGAAGAGGCTCATACTGCACCATATGTCATGCACCCAGGTAGTACAAAAATGTATCAAACTTTAAAGAGCCATTATTGGTGGCCTAGAATGAAGAAAAATGTAGCAGAGTATGTTTCCAAATGCTTAACTTGCCAGCAGATTAAAGCCGAACATCAAGCACCAGTGGGTAAATTGCACCCATTACCTATTCTTGTTTGGAAGTGAGAGTTTATTACTATGGATTTCCTTTATGGTCTGCCTATGACACCAAAGAAAAATAATGCAGTTTGGGTTATTGTTGATCGACTAACAAAGTCAACTCACTTTTTACCATTTAGATGGGGTTCTACTCTCGAAAATTTAGCAAAAAGATATGTGAATGAGATTGTTAAACTACATGGGGTACCCCTGTCTATTGTGTCAGATCACAATCCTCATTTTACATCGAGATTTTGGGGTAGCTTACAGCAGGCATTAGGTACTAAATTACATTTTAGTACAATATTTCATCCACATACAGATAGGCAGTCAGAGAGGACTATTCAAACTCTAGAGAATATGCTTCGTGCTTGTGTTCTTGAGTTCAAAGGTTCATGGGATGAATACATTGCGTTGATGGAATTTGTCTATAATAATCAACATCATAGCAACATTGGTATGGTGCCTTATGAAGCATTATATAGTAGGAAATGTAGGAGTCCAGTATGTTGGGACGAAGAGGGAATATGATTACTGGAAGGTCCAGATCTGTTTCAAGCCACAGTTGAAATAGTAAAAATAGTGAAAAGCCGATTAAAAGCAGCTCAAGATAGACAAAAGAGTTATATTGATCAACATAGGCGGGAAATGGAATATGAAGTTGGTGAGAAAGTATTTCTCCGTGTTTCACCTTGGAAGGGTATTCTCATATTTGGGAAAGAAAGGTAAACTGAGTCCTCGTTATATCGGCCCATATGAAATACTTGAAAGGGTTGGACCATTAGCTTATAGGCTTGCCTTGCCACCTGAATTATCCCAAATTCATAATGTATTCCATGTTAGTATGCTTCGACGATACAGATCAGACCCATCACATGTTCTTCGAGATGAACCAGTTGAAATTGCTGATAATCTGAGTTACGCCGAAGAACCAGTTGAAATAGTGGGGTACAAACAAAAACAACTTAGAAACAGAGTGATTCCGTTGGTAAAAGTGTTGTGGAGAAATCATTCTAGAAAAGAAGCTACATGGGAAACAGAACAACATATGAGAGAACAATATCCATGGTTGTTTACATATACAGGTGCAAATTTCGAGGATGAAATTTTTAAGGGGGGGAGAATTGTCATAACCTGAAACTTTTGTATTTTTAATTATCAGGGTTAATTATTCATAAGCATAAGTACACGCATTTCGATAACTCATATTCACATTAGAGTGCATGTAATATTATGAAATTTCAAATTTTAGCATAATCATGTTAACCATGAATATGGATAAGTTAAATAGAGGGATTAGTATAATATTTCACAAAGAGTTGAATTTTAATCTTATATATAAATTTATTATCTTTTATAAGTACATAAACATTTAATGTACTCTTGTATATATATAAATAATATAAAAGAAAATTCAAGTATATGTATATAGGTGGGTAGGAAAAGAAAATATATCACACACACATGTGTATATATATATATATATATCAGCCAACGAGATATATATGTAATAAAGTGGGATTAATTAATAAATTTATACATGCATGGCTAGATAATGGTAATTGGAAGCCACGTATACTTATTACTTACATGGACAAATGTATATGCATGTGGATAAGTCTTACTTTTGTAAAAGCAAATTAAAATTAATTGATATCTAGACACATATAAAAGGGAAATTTTTTAAAGTACCCACTATGGATAGTGGGTACTCTTTTTTACCCACCAACATAACAAAACTCTTTTCTACCCAAATTGACAAAATTGTCCCTACTTTTAAGTTGGATTTTTTTGAATTTTGAAACTGAAGTCGTTATTATAACCATTAAAAACCGTATAGAAACTGTATACAAACATTTAGATATCCCTCATGTTCAAAATAAATATGGTGTTATAAATCTATGAAGTTTAGTTCATAATTTTCGAAATCTATTTGTGAATGTTCGAATATATGTATAAAATAAGTGATAATCTGAAATATTTGAGTTTAGTTGTTAGAATGTTCGAAATAGATGAAGTATTTTGGGTTAGTGTTCGAAAATGGGGTATATTTTTTCGGCTATGGCACGATTAGATGAGGAAGATGAAGAGGCACGATATGGTGCCATATCGTGCCTATATCGTGTCGTAGGGGTTAATTGGGCACGATATCGTGCCGCGGGGTTATTTAGGTACGATATCGTACCGCAGGATTAATTGGGCACGATATCATGCCCAATTAAGATAAAACTCGTTCAACCAATAGATCGAACACCTAATGAGCATGATTTACCATTATTATAATTATTAAAATGAAATAAAATGTGCATCTTTTGTTGCAGCTTGGGAAGGAACCCCAAACGCATGCTTGTGCATACATATATTAAAAAAACCCACTTGGTTAAAACCCACTTGCAGGCATGCTAAAACCCACGGTTAAAAAAATTTATTAATTATCCACGCTCACAGTAATGAGGAGGTTACTTGGGCACGATATCGTGTCGTAGGTTTAATTAGGCACGATATTGTGCCGTAGGGTTAATTGGGCACGATATCGTGCCGTAGGGTTAATTGGGCACGATATCGTGCCGTAGGGTTATTTAGGTGTTGGGAAATTATTTTGTAGATTTTGATGAATGCCATGTAAAACTTAGAATAGGAAGTTGGCACCCCATTCTTGTTATAAATTGCATTGTAATAGATATAAATTTGGTAGGTAGAGTCGAGTCAAGTCGCCTATGTCCGAACATGCAAGAAGACAATCGGAGACTAAAAGGAAGACTCATGTGAGGAGGCGGTGAGTGTGGCAAAGAAGAGAAGACAGAACTCGATGAAGGTGCGGCTAAGATGCGGTGAGTGAAGTATATCGATCAAGTTAACTCAAGATAGCCAAGTCTCAAGTTGAAGTGACGGAAGAGTCATCCAATGATTGGAAGTCGACTCTAAGTCACCTGGGGAAGGCAAGGAAATGCGTCAAGTCGAGATAATCGAAAGAGATCCGTTGTACGTAAATTAAGAGAATTACTTAAACAAGTAATACTTCCATACTACCTTTCGTGAAGTGCTCATCCCGAGAAGCATCGATGGCTCAAAAGCTACCTTTAAAACCGTAGGCAAGTGCACCTATCGTTTTATAGTATAGATTATTGAGTACCGAGTGTCATTCCCACGAGGATTGTAAGTACTAATAATTACCGTCTTTTTGTTATTTAATCTAACAATTTTCAGAGTTTTTGTTTGATGAAAAAGGAAAACAAATTATAAATTGTAAAAATGAAGGAAGATTTGTAAAATAAGAAATCAAGAGATAGAAATGTGTTTGAATGTAAATCCCTCTAGAATGTTTTTGTGATTTGACAAGTTAAAAATACAACCGTAAGCCCTTAAGCAAAAACCAACCTCTTTTAATAAAATCTCATGTCTTGTGGACCGTAGAAATTCCCAATTTAAGTTAAACCCTTTCTCAAGGCGAAAAACTTCTAATCTCAAGTTGATTAACTGAAATCTCTTTCTAGTTAAAACCCCCAAGACAACATTATAACGATTTGTGAATTCCCATATTAGGTTTGACCCTAATCCAGAAGATTTATGTCGTCCTATATCTAGGATTGCATGCAACTCTTTTCACTTATATAGGTTCTATTTCACCATGAATCTCTCGATTTCCCGGATGAAAAATAAACTTCAAATCAATATTGCGCATATATCAATTCGAATGAACGAAGCATAATATAAGTGAATCACACAAAATATGAAGATTTTATTAAAAACATACACACCTTAATCACAAATCCATTCTAGAGTTCATTACATTCAAACACTAGGAGTTTAGCTACACATGATTTTGACCAAAGAATAAATTACACAAGAAGATTTAAGTATTGTAGACATGGTGTACTTATCTTTCTCAAAATCTCAATTGACTTCTTTCTTGATTGATGATGTTGCTCCAAGCCTTCTTCTCCAATATTGCCCCAAGCTTTCTCCTCCAAGACCCCTTGATCCCAATTCTACTTAATGAAATGAATACAATGAATATTTTCTGAGTATCTAATGAATTTTTTTCTCCCAACTTCAACCCTTGGCTTTTATAGGCAACCAATACATTGATAGTACTCTCTTTTATTAAACAATCACCCCTATTTTCCTTGTTGGTTGGTGAATTCTTGTATTCAAGTGATGAGGGAGGGGACATGGAGACATGTTTCAGCAAAATAGGGAGTTAAAAGTGTACAAAAGTGGCCAAAATGGATTGGTTGGTGAGTTTTCCCCAAATTCCGCAAAGAAAAGTGACAGAAAGTGGCCCTGACACGGCCATGTTGGGCAGCACGGCCAGGCCGTGCTGCACAAAAAAAACTGAAAATGGGCCTGACATGGCCGTGTTGTCCAACACGGCCAGGCCGTGTTGTACGACACGGCCGTGTTGTACGACACGGCCAGGCCGTGTTCGGGGCTGTTTTCTGCAAAAAAAATCGAGTTTTTAGCTCCCGGCGGAACACGGCCGTGTTGCCCGACACCCCCTGCCCGTGTTGGACCAAAAAGGCCCCGAAATGACGCGTTTGGCTTGGAATTTCGAGCGTTTTTGCATCCTTAAACTCCCCGGTATGTTTTGACATGAATCCATGGTCCGAAATTCACCAAAATTAGCCCCGAATGGTCAATCTACATCAATAAAATCACCTCGGAGTAATATGAACTATGTACAATCAAAAATTTACAAAACTAACAATAAAATAACTCGAATTCTACTCAAACATACACATAAAACATGCATAAAAAGACCCTTATCAAACCACCTCCAACTTTGAACTTTGCTTGTCCTCAAGCAAAACATTATATCAAAAAGAGGGATTCAATAAATCACAACATACAAAGATGATTTTTTTTTTTTTTTTTTCAACATATTGAACATAAGCAGTCAAGTTCTTGGCTTTCTCAACCTGAATTAACCATTAAGTAAAAACATAGTTTTGTAAAGCGATCGACTGTCAAGAAAGACTGTAATATCGTGCAGGCATCATTCGACTTGAAATCATCACTCCACAAAATCGATAGTTATGAACAACTTCAATTCAATAACGCCATGAAAATACAAGAATTCAATAGATCATTGTAGTTAGCTTCTTTGGTCATATAACCAAGCTTCTTGAACTTTATTGGAATGAGAAGTCAAGGAGTATTCATTCTCCTTTTTTTTTTTTTTTTTTTTTTTTTTTTTTTTTTTTTTAGGACCTTTCAAAGCATGCTTCCACTAGGTTTAAATTTTGAATTTCTGTTCAAACCCTCCTAGGGTGGTTTCCCATACTCATATTTGTGTCGCCGTTTTACGTAAAAGGCAAACATGGGGCTCATGAATGCTCCTAGTTACTAAGCAACAACAAATAGAGGAGTATAACCTCGATTGGTCCATTTTTTTTTTTTTTTTTTCTCTTTTTTTTTTTTTTTTTTCGTTTTTCGCAAGCTTGGTTTAATAACTAGTTAACCACTACTAAATCACGAGTTCTCAGACGTTCATAGCGCTAGGTATCGCCGTATATGCATTAACACATCAAGTATTTATGGTGTTAGAAATCTCATCAAAATTTTGCCTGCATCCATGTCAATCTATCCTAGACAATCAATTGCTTCACCTTGAAAACACAAATTAACAAGTTAATGTAGGTATAATTAGGCCAAGTTATTGACTAGCAACATTCAATCTGTTAAAAATAAAAAATAAGAAACACATTTCCCACAAACACGCATACAAGCATTCCGAAAATGTTATTGTACCCACCTCCAACTTTTAAAATTTACATTGTCCTCAATGTGAAACAAAGAAATGGACAAACACACACCAAACACTCAAAAAGCAAAGAAATTAGAATGATATAAAAGAGGTGGAAAAAGAAAAATACGACCTTACTACAATAGTGGAATCGTTGTTGGGCGATCATTGGGTTGTTTTGTGGGACCTTCAACCGCATCTTCATACCTAATCAAAGTCAAGCAACACACAACTCGAATACCGTGAAATCTCAAATATTCCCAATTAGGACAACCAAGAAGGTGTTCAAGAGTTTTTTTTTTTTTTTTTTTTGATTTGAAAATGACTCTAAGGACTTGTGATTATTTTGAAAGAAAATAAAATAAAATAAAAATAAATGAAAACAATTGCACACAAACATCGGGTTGCCTCCCGGGTAGCGCTTCTTTAATGTCGTATAGCTGGACCATTTCACCTAAATGTGAAGATTTAATCAGGCGGAGCCTTGAACTTATGAAAAAATTTATCTCTTTGATCAACATCGCCACCCGTATCGATTTTCGAACAATTGACCTTCATGGTCCTATTTTTCTGCATGTTATTCTCAAAATGGGATTCATCTGTGGAAACTTTTGCACATTGAACATCACATACTTTCAAGGATTTATTAGAAGACATATCAAGCAAAGGATCATTTATCCTTGTCTCAATCAAGTTTATAGGAAAACAAGTATCATTTATAGGATTTCTCAAAGGAATTTTAAAGATAACTTGTTCACCCCCTACTCTCAAAGTAAGCTTTCCATCATGCACATCAATGAGAGATTTAGCGGTAGCCAAAAGGGACGCCTAGAATTAAGGGAACTTATATCATCATGCATGTCAAGAATAATAAAATCAATCGGGAATATGAATTTATCAATCTTAACTAGCACATCTTTAACAATACCTCTAGGATGTTTAATCGATTTATCGGCTAATTGAATGTCCATCCTAATAGGTTTAAGTTCACTTAATTTCGCATGCTTGAATGTTTCATAAGACATCACGTTGATACTAGCTCCCAAGTCGGCTAGCGCCCTATCAACAGGTAAATCATCAATTGTGCAAGGGATAATAAAGCTTCCTGGATCATTAAATTTTTGTGGTAGTTCATTGGAAGGACATTTATTATTCAATTGCACATTTGATAATTTGTTAAGCTTATTTTCACTAGGAATGATGTCATTAAGATCCCTAACATGCTTTGAAGGAGGGTCAACAAATGGAATATTGGCATGTAATTGTTTGAAAGAATTAAGGTACTTACCAAATTTTTCCTCCCTTCTATCTTCTTCTTGTTAGACTCCGGTAAGGGATCTTGGGCTTGTATTCTGCAACCTCCTTTTTCATGAGATTTTCTTTGGGCATGTCATCCTCCACGTATTTCTGCATGGCGGCATTGACATAATCATGCTCATGTGGAAAACTGATGGTGATTGCCTTTACGTGCTCCCTTGGGTTTGGCTCAGTATTACCCGGCAAACTACCTTGTGGCCTTTCGGAAATCATCTTCGCAATCTGGCCTATTTGGTTTTCTAGATTATGGATAGATGCCTCTTGATTTCTCAAGGATGTTTCCACCACCGAATCGGTATCTCGTTGATTGCACAAACTTTGTTATAAGATCTTCCAAGTTAGGCTTACCTTGATTTGGTGAAATCCGGGAGACGTGTGTAGATCGGGATTGGGATTAGGTCGTGGTTGGCCTTGACTTCCCCAACCGAAATTAGGATGTTGTCGCCACCCAGGATTATATGTGTTCTTTGTAAGGATTACTTGGGTAATTTTTGCCTTGATTCCCAACGTAATTAGCATGTTCAGTGTGAGGTATTGTGTGTGGGCAATCCTGATGATTATGCAATCCCCACAAGTTTCACAAGATAAAGCATGCGGTGGTGGTGGTTTAGGAGCTGCTAGATCGTCGATCTTTTGGGTCAATGCTTCGACTTTGTGCGGCGAGCGCGAACTACCGTGATCCGCATTATACACACCAACCGACCTATTAGTTTTACCTCGTATGGATTGCCATTGGTAGCCATTCATGGCCATTCCTCAATCAAATCCTCGAGCGGCTTCCGGCGTTTTGTTATTAAGAGTTCCCCGGCCATTTTGCATCGATCATTTGTCTTGTTGCAGAAAGTAGCCCATTATAAAATGTTTGGACTTGCATCCAAATAGGTAGGCCATGGTGTGGGCATTTCCGCAACAATTCTTTGAATCTCTCCCAAGTGTCGTACAAGGTCTCGTCATCTTCTTGAGTGAATGAAGAGATTTCATTCCTCAATCGTGCAGTTTTGGCCGGTGGAAAATATTTCAAAAGGAACTTTTCGCCATGATGTTCCACGTTGTAATCGTTCCTTTGGCAAAGTATTTAGCCATTGTTTAGCCCGTCCCCGAAGAGTAAATGGGAATAGGCGTAAACGGATGGCATCATCAGAGACCCCATTTATTTTGAATGTATCGCAAATTTCAAGGAAATTCGCGATATGATTATTTGGATCTTCGTCCGGTAGGTCGTTTAATTGAACAAATTGTTGCACCATTTGAATGACATTCGGTTTGATTTGAAATTATTGGTCGCAACAATGGGCCTTACGATACTAGACGACGTGCCGTCCATAGATGGCTTGGCATAGTCGCACATGGTTCTTTGTTGTTCATCCGCCATATTGGGATCCTTGCCTTCGTTAATATCCTCCTCGTGGTCCAGATTAATACTTTCCTCTCGTGTTTTGCTACCGGCGTGTCGTCGCTTCCAAATTCGGCGACGAGTAGGCATGCATGCGGTAAATAAAGAGGATAAGTGTAATCCAAGACTTACAAAGATAGATAAAAAGAAAGACAAATGATGAAATAAAATAAAAAAATTGATTAAATTAACAAAAATAAGGTGTTCTTAATATTACAATCGCAAGAACGCGCCAAAAACTTGATGGCTCAAAAGCTACCTTTAAAACCGTAGGCAAGTGCACCTATCGTTTTATAGTATAGATTATTGAGTACCGAGTGTCATTCCCACGAGGATTGTAAGTACTAATAATTACCGTCTTTTTGTTATTTAATCTAACAATTTTCAGAGTTTTTGTTTGATGAAAAAGGAAAACAAATTATAAATTGTAAAAATGAAGGAAGATTTGTAAAATAAGAAATCAAGAGATAGAAATGTGTTTGAATGTAAATCCCTCTAGAATGTTTTTGTGATTTGACAAGTTAAAAATACAACCGTAAGCCCTTAAGCAAAAACCAACCTCTTTTAATAAAATCTCATGTCTTGTGGACCGTAGAAATTCCCAATTTAAGTTAAACCCTTTCTCAAGGCGAAAAACTTCTAATCTCAAGTTGATTAACTGAAATCTCTTTCTAGTTAAAACCCCCAAGACAAAGATTATAACGATTTGTGAATTCCCATATTAGGTTTGACCCTAATCCGGAAGATTTATGTCGTCTATATCTAGGATTGCATGCAACTCTTTTCACTTATATAGGTTCTATTTCACCATGAATCTCTCGATTTCCGGATGAAAAATAAACTTCAAATCAATATTGCGCATATATCAATTCGAATGAACGAAGCATAATATAAGTGAATCACACAAAATATGAAGATTTTATTAAAAACATACACACCTTAATCACAAATCCATTCTAGAGTTCATTACATTCAAACACTAGGAGTTTAGCTACACATGATTTTGACCAAAGAATAAATTACACAAGAAGATTTAAGTATTGTAGACATGGTGTACTTATCTTTCTCAAAATCTCAATTGACTTCTTTCTTGATTGATGATGTTGCTCCAAGCCTTCTTCTCCAATATTGCCCCAAGCTTTCTCCTCCAAGACCCTTGATCCCAATTCTACTTAATGAAATGAATACAATGAATATTTTCCGAGTATCTAATGAATTTTTTTCTCCCAACTTCAACCTTGGCTTTTATAGGCAACCAATACATTGATAGTACTCTCTTTTATTAAACAATCACCCCTATTTTCCTTGTTGGTTGGTGAATTCTTGTATTCAAGTGATGAGGAGGGACATGGAGACATGTTTCAGCAAAATAGGGAGTTAAAAGTGTACAAAAGTGGCCAAAATGGATTGGTTGGTGAGTTTTCCCCAAATTCCGCAAAGAAAAGTGATGAGAAAGTGGCCCGACACGGCCATGTTGGCAAAGACGGCCAGCCGTCGCACAAAAAAATCGAAAATGGGCCGACATGGCGTGTTGTCCAACACGGCCAGGCGTGTTATACGACACGGCCGTGTTGTACGACACGGCCAGGCCGTGTTCGGGCTGTTTTACGCAAAAAATTCGAGTTTTTAGCTCCGGCGGAACACGGCCGTGTTGCCCGACACCCCGCCCGTGTTGGACCAAAAAGGCCCCGAAATGACGCGTTTGGCTTGGAATTTCGAGCGTTTTGCATCCTTAAACTCCCGGTATGTTTTGACATGAATCCATAGTCCGAAATTCACCAAAATTAGCCCCGAATGGTCAATCTACATCAATAAAATCACCTCGGAGTAATATGAACTATGTACAATCAAAAATTTACAAAACTAACAATAAAATAACTCGAATTCTACTCAAACATACACATAAAACATGCATAAAAAGACCCTTATCACATGCAAAAAAAATAAACCAATGGGAAGTACTGCACCGTGTCAGAACTCTGAAAAGCTGAAGAATCGTTCATACGAGGAAACGTAAATTCCAAGGACTGCAATAAGACAAGCGAACGACCACAAGTGACTTTCAAAAATAAGCCTATGTCTTCAACGGGCAAATTTTTGAAAGATCACTATAAAAGGCTGAGGAATCACTCTGAGAGAATGTTACCGACCTGAACCACGAACATTCAAGCTAACATTTGAACTGTAACCAAGAATACTCTCAAGTCATTCAAGATCAATCCTCAAGCCTACATTACAAAGGAAATCAATCCAACACTCACCTGTGAAGGAAAGACAACTTCAATCAGTTGAAGATGAAACATTTGAAGAATCAAGGGGTCTACATTCCACGAAGGATTGTAGAAAGGTTCAAGGTCGAACCAGGCTTAAGCTATTTGGAGGGCTTCGTGATCAAATCCAAGGAACTTAAGCAAGTGGGTTTGTAGTAGCAAAGGCACATTTGCCTGTGAAGAAAGTTCGAGTCGCACGAGAAGCATTTGTGTGACCAAGGCATCTCCGTGATCGAGTCCCAAAGGATCAAGTCATCTGTGTGATCAAGACTTGTATACGGACTGTTAACCACTTGTATATTGATCAATACTTAGTGGATTCCTCCGGGAGTTGGAGAAGAGATGAGTAGAAGAATTACCCCATCTTGAACCTCTATAAAAACTTATTGTGTCATTTACATTTTAGCACTTTAATTTCTGATTCTTATTTTTTATATCTGCTGATAAATTTACTATCCAATTGATAATAAACTGAGTGCTAAAACCAAGTATTAAAATAAACTTAACCAAATTCAAGGGTATTAAGTCTTCCGCTGAAAACATATCACAGTCAAGTTAAGTCTTTAGTCAAAAAGCTTGGTTGAGTTATTCTATCAACGGCTCGGTCAGTCCGTTGAGTGAATAACTCACGATTAACTAACTTAGTGTCCATCAAGGACTCAGCTGTGAAGTATTAACTCTGAATATTTTTTTAAAAAAGGACTAAATCGAAAAGTTGGTAAGGTTTATTCATCCCCCCTTCTAAACCTTACACTCACACCCCTTGGGACCTACAAGTGGTATCAGAGCCGTTGGTTCATTGAGCCTTCCGCACCGATTCATCGAACTAGATCTCCAAATTTTTCAAAGCTTGTTTTAGTACTCAATCTTTCAAAACTCTTTTATTCAAGAAAGTTATTATCATGGAAGAAAATTTAACACGCACCCCTATGTTCACAATTGAAGAATTTGATGATTGGAAAATTCGTATGCAGGCTCATCTATCAAAGATTACACGATAAGATGTGGATAGTGATAGAGGATGGGCCACTCCAAATCTTAAAAGTGAACACATTTGCAAGGAGAGCTGCGGTGAAGGAGAAGAAGATGTTGCTCCCGGACGGATGATGGTTGAAAAACCAAGAGCTGAATGGACACATGATGACAGGAAAAGATATAACTTGGACAATGTGGCCAAGGACATTCTTTACAAAACTTTAGACAAAGCCATGTTCAACAAAGTCAAATCATGCAAAACGGCAAAAGAAATCGGGACAAGCTAACCTTGATTTGCGAAGGCTCGAGCAAATCAAAGAAAATAAACTATGTTGTTGTACAAAAATTTGAAAATTTTAAGATGCTTGCAGGAGAAACCTTGGATCAGCTGGATGCTCGGTTCACGGAAATTACCAATGAACTGTCTGCACTTGGAAATGAATTTACACAGAAGGAAATGTGTATGAAGATTCTAAGAAGTCTCCCAACTGAGTGGGATATGAAAGTCATGGCCATGAGACATTCCATGGACCTATCAAAAACATCCAACCATGAGCTATTCTCAGATCTCAAAGCCTACGAATTTGAGTTGAGAAGAAAAGATCAAGAAGAGACAGTTGTGCCCAAAACAGCTGCTCTAATTGTCAAAGATGGCGAAAGAGCTAAGGTCAAAGAGGTCATTGACCAAGAGGAGATCGCACTATTGGTTAAAAGGTTCAACAAGTTCTTCAATAAGAACTACAAAAGAAGCAAAGGTGAATCCTCCAGAAGACACTCAGCTCCCTCCAAGTCAAGGGAAGACAGACCACCCAAGAGAGCGAGCATCAAAAAGTTGAATATCAAAGAGTGACAATCCAAGGATGGAAAGAATCGATCAAAAAGTTGAAAATCTATCTTTGGAGGCTGCAGGCAACCTGGTCACTATACCATTGAATGCCCATATCCCGTAGTCAACAAATACGGGAATGAAGAGGAAAGAAAAGTCTTGAGAGAAAGAAAGAGGGAAAAGAGAAAGGCAATGTTGGCTCAGCAGAGGCTCATCGATCTGATCAAGTCAAAAGACACGGTGACTCGAGAGAGTAGTGAAGCGACTACTCAAGTGACTACGATGAAGAAGCCTTGATCCGTCTAATGGCTAAAGAACAAAACCAACTCCGACCAAGAAGATGAGGTACACTCTAACTCATCACACTCGGATACTAGTGATAGTGATTGTGACACACACACTTCATCACCCACTCGATCTTTATGATTCATTAGGCAAAATGATGAAAGATTTTGAACACATTAAATCCTCACACACACTACTAAATGAGGAGAATGACTACTTAAGAGCCAAAACTCACAAATTGACTAAGGAGCCGAGTACTCTAAGTCAAATAGCCGATGAGAATAAAAGTCTAAAGAAATTTGAAAATGCTAAGCTAATAAGCGAGAGATAGTCGCTATATAAAAGAGGAGAATGATCTCAAAAATGTGATTGCCTCATTCACTAAGGCATCCAAATCATTGGATGATCTTATTATGAGTCAAAGAGAATGTGGAGACAAGACAAAGCTTAGGATTTAATTCTCTATGCTATGTCAAGTTCCAAAAGTGATTTTGGAAAAGGGATCTTCAAGCAATGAAGTATCTCTAAAATCCAAAACTCCAAATGATGCACACACATTTATTCCAAAGCACAATCACAAGCAAACTGGCCTTGGTTATAAAGGAAAAGAAAACAGCGACCGAGTTGAGTATATCGAGAGGACAAAGTGAGAAGAAATCCAACAGAGTTCCTCAGCAAACTCCAAACAGGAGATACTCTGTAAAGAAGAAACAGAGCTACCAAAAAACCCATAAATTCTATAAAAGAAACACATATGATGGGAATGGTAGAAAATACCCAAGCCAAGCTGATTGGAATAATGTGAACTATCAGCAAAGACCTATGGAATATAAGCCTAAGTGGCAAAGGCCTATAACTCAGCAAAGGCCATCCCAAAGGCATAAGAGCTTTCATCAGCACTCATATGCACCCAAGCACTACACTCAGAGATATCACAACTACCCAAAGAAGGCAATTGCTAAAACACATACACAGGCATACAGACAAAAGAGACAGCTGTATGAACCTAGAACCCCCAAGCAATTTGCCAAAATTAATTATGATTATGGCATAGATAGATGGCAACCCCTTAGAGTCAAATCATTTGGCTATAGGTTGGTTGGATCATCTTCCAATACTAACCCTTCAGGACCCAGGCAAGTATGGGTACCTAAAACCTAACTTCCTTGATTGCAGGTTCAGGGAGCAGCTGAGTGCCAAGGAACCTGGTACATGGATAGTGGTTGTTCCAGACACATGATAGGAAACAAGAAAAATCTATCAAAATTCAAGGAAGTCAGAGGTGCAAAAGTCATATTTGGAGGGAATGAAGCTCCAGGAGAAATAAGAGGCATTGGATCTATCAAGAAAAATGGATTAGAAATCACAGATGTTGCATATGTTGAAGGACTCAACTTCAACCTCGCTAAGCATAAGTCAACGCGTGACAAAGGCTACAATGTTGGATTTAACATGGGTTATGCCAAATCAAAGACACTGAATCCAATGAAGTTGTGCTGCAAGGATACAGACAAAAGAACATGTATGTGGTAGATTGGTCAACTGCAACACCAAGCACCTGTCTGTTAGCGAAAAGCACAACTGAATTGGTTGTGGCATAAGAAGCTGAGTCACCTGAACTTCAAAACAATTAACAAACTTGCCAGGAGTAATCTTGTAGAAGGACTTCCAGACTCAGTATACAAGAAGGAGAGTATATGTGATGCATGCCAGATGGGAAAGCAAATCAAATCATCATTCAAAGAAAAGACATGTCCATCTTCAACAAGAATATTGCACTTGCTACATATGGATCTGTTTGGTCAGTGGAACCAGCTAGCATAAGTGGGAAGAAATACACCTTGGTGGTAGTAGATGACTACTCAAGATATACATGGACAATATTCATGTGTAAAAAGAAAGAAACTCGCAAAAACTACCACGGTGATGAAGAAGAGAATACAAAACGAGAAGAGTCAAACCATTATCAAAATACGATCCGAGGAGGAACCGAGTTTGTCAATGGTATAATAACTTAGTATTGTATTGAAAATGGTATTGGTCATGAATTATCTGCGGCAAACAAGGACTCCACAAAAAATGGAGTTGCGAGAAAGAAGGAATAAAACTCTCAAAAAAGAACAAGGACCATGTTAGTCAAGCAGGGCGCCTAAAAGATTTTGGGTCAAGCAATAAACACAACATGCTATACTCAAAATAGATGCATGATAAAAGACGGTGACAAAGACTCCCTATGAGATCCGGACGGGGAGAAAGCCAAATGTTGCATACTTCAAAATATTTGGAGGCAAATGCTTCATCCATAACAATGGCAAAGATAATTTAAAAGCTTTTGATGCTAAAAGCGATGAAGGTATCTTCTTAGGATACTCGGTGAAAGCAAAGCCTACAGAGTGCTCAACAAGAGGACAATGGTTACTGAGAAGAATCCATCCATGTGGTGTTTGATGAACCAAATGTAAATGGAGAAAATATTGAAGAGTCGGTGATAAGTTCAATCAACCAACCATGCGAGAAGAGTCCCTATGTTGAAGTTTGAAGTTTCGAGTTATAAGTCCGGATGAAGATGAGATAGTTGAGTCTCAAAGACAGCTGGAAAAATCTGCAGCTAAGTGACGATGAGAGAGCTGATCAAAATAACACAGCTGCAAGATGACTGAATCCAGCTAACTTACTCCAATCTGATGTAAGATGGTTGAGAGATCATCCATCAGAACTAATCATTGGAGATGTAAGAGAAGGTGTAAAAACTAGATCCAGAACTCAACAAGAAGCAATGTTCACTTGCTTCATCTCACAAATAGAACCAAAAGATGTGTCACAAGCATTGGATGACACACATTGGATTCAAGCCATGCAAGAAGAGCTAAATCAGTTTGAAAGAAACAAAGTGTGGGAATTGGTTCAAAGGCCAACCCATCAAAATGTTATTGGCACTAAATGGGTGTTCAGAAACAAGATGAATGAGGAAGGCTCTGTGGTAAGAAACAAAGCAATATTGGTAGCCAAAGGGTATTGCCAAGAAGAAGGAATAGATTTTGATGAAACTTTTGCCCCTCTGACAAGATTGGAAGCCATAAGGATGTTTCTTGCCTATGCAGCTCACAAGAACTTTATTGTATATTAAATGGATGTAAAGAGTGCATTTCTTAATGGTTTATTGGAAGAAGAAGTGTATGTTGAACAACCTCCAGGATTTGAGCAGAAGAATCTTGGAGATAAGGGTTACAAACTCAAGAAGGCTTTATATGGATTGAAACAGGCACCCAGAGCATGGTATGATACATTATCACAATTTCTAACTAAGAACGGATTCACAAAAGGCAAAGTGGATAGAACACTCTTGAGTAATTCAAGATGGGAAGAGTATCGCTTGTTCAAATATATGTGGATGACATCATCTTTGGATCCACAAACAAAGAGTTGTGTGATAAATTCTCAAATCTCATGCAAAGCAAATTCGAAATGAGCATGATGGGAGAGCCGACATTCTTCCTTGGACTCCATGTGAAACAGTGAAGGATGGAACCTTCATAAGTCGACAAAATACACCGAGAGATTTAATGAAGAAGTTTGGTATGGAAGAGAAGTCTTACGTGAAATTACCAATGAATACATCATCAAAATAGACATGGATGCAGATGGCAAGCCGTAGATCAAACAAGATACTGAGCACTTATTGGATCATTGCTCTATCTCACAAAGAAGCGGAGCGACATCACCTTTGTTGTAGGTGTATGTGCAAGATTTCAATCTGCTCCAAAAGAAAGCCACATGATTGCGACAAGAGGATCTTGAGATATTTGAAAGGAAGCCAAGAAGTTGGCTTGTGGTATCCTAAGGAAGGTGGATTCAAGCTAATTGGTTATTCGGACTCGACTATTTGGATGTAGAGTTGACGGGGAAAAGCACCTCAGGCACATGTCAAATGCTTGAAATAGGCTAATTTCCTGGTTTAGCAAGAAGCAAAATTCAATAGCCACCTCTACAGTGAAGCAGAATACATAGTTGCGGGCATTTGTTGTGCCCAAATCTTATGGATGAGACAAAGTGAGAGACTATGAGGTTGAAGAAAAGGAAATTCCAATTATGTGTGATAACACAAGTGCAATTGCAATCACTCAAAATCCTGTGTTGCACTCAAGAACAAAGCACATCGATGTCGATATCACTTCATAAGAGACCATGTTGAAAAGAAGGACATCACCTTGGAATATATCTCAACTGATAAGCAGTTAGCTGACATATTCACAAAACCATTATGTGAATCAAGATTTGAAGAATTCAAGCATGAGTTAGGGTTAATTGAGCTGAGTTAACACTCAGAAGACTCGAAGAAAAGAGATGAAACACGAAAAGAGGAAAAAGAGCCAAACTTTTAATTCAGCTAAGTGAATCAGCCGTATCGGAAAGTCAGTTGCACCGAATTAGCTGACAGCTGAGTCACAAGGAGAGAAGTGAGAAGAAGGATTGAATCAGCTAAGGAGTAAGCTGAGTTATTTATGAGCAAAGTAATAAAAACGCGGTCGTTTTTACTAAGCGGGAATGTTTTTAAGAATGACGCCAGCATAATTATGACGTGTACAGTCAAAAGCTGCACACCAAGCTTATGATTGGATATAAATGCTGCCACATTAAATGCGAGAACTTAAATGCTAATCGGCGTGCAAGATCTAAGCCGTTGATTTTGATCAAATTTCAAAAACCACCCGCACGTCCTTTCATAAACCATACTTATGCCATTTCGTCCGATTTTCTCTCACTTTACCAAAATTGTTCATCTCTCTCAAGGCAAAAGAAAGAAACTTTCTCTCAAAACCTTACAACTCCTCAAGATCATTTTCTAAGTCTCGTTCGGTAAAACACTGAGAAATGGCACCTATTCATGATTTTGTCAAGCTAGGAAAGCAAATCCACACTGGGTCTCTTGTGGATTTCGATGGTATGGTTAAACAGGGTCCGACGACACCCTCGTGAAGAAGATTGCTGAGAAATTGGAAACGTCTGGGCTGAAGCCGTTTTTGACATTGGAGTTTCCGATGACCTATGTAGAAGAGGTCGCACAGTTCTACGTGAATGCCGAAGTTCACGATGAGGGCATCAAATCCTCTGTTCACGGAAAAGACTTCACCATCACAGCCAAGGATTTGGCAGAACACTGCTTGTTGTCGGTGGAAGGAGTGCCGGAGATTCATGAAGCTGAGGTTGACCTGACTGCTACTTGGAATGAAGTAGCCAAGTCCGACTGTGCTGCGAAAGTGGTCTACATAGCTAACAAGAGGCTGCTGAAAGAGGACTACCACAAATTGCTGGACATTGTTGCCAAATGCATAGACATCAAATTTGGCAGTTTTGACCAGCTGTCCAAAGCTAAATTGATCGTAATGGCTGCGATCCTTGAAGAAAAGAAGGTGAATTGGGCCGAGTTTGTATACAGCAAACTCTGCCAGAATATTGGGAACAAATCCTTCAAGGAGGATGGTACGTTTGGAGGTTCCCTGGGATACGGCCTGGTAATTGGCCGGATGATGGAAGTAAAAGGGGTACCTCTTCGACATGGAAAGGCGTTCCATGTAAACAAGAGGATGTTTCGATCAAACCTCTACGGCACACGTAAGAGAGCTTACGCCAAGAGGTCGATACGAGTGAGGGGGAATCGGTGACCGACCAAGATTCACCGCCTCCTCACCTCCCAAGAAGAAAGGCAAGCTAAGAAAAACGCGCATACGGCAACAAAAAAAGAAATCGCACCTACCCCCCCCGTAGAGTCACCCGCCCCGTGATCGTGTCTCCCGCCCTGCCGCAGATGGAGAAGGAACCATTAATCCCTTCTCCGGTGATCAAGAAGAAGAGGATCGCCCACAACAAGGAAGGCGCCTGCCTCTAAGACAAGCTGCGAAGGCATTTACCTTCAACGAACGGAGGAAGTGGAACCGATGTTCCTCCGGTAAAAAACAAAAAGAAGAAGAAGAATTTCCAAGCTCTCCGAGCTTGAGAATTTGAGTCCGCCACTCAATTTGGAAAAGATACCCGAGATCGCCGGGAGAAGTAGAGTCTCAGGAAGTTATCGATGAAACGGCTAAGTCTGCGAGGCCGATCCCGGCGAGAGGCAACTCAAGACCCCAGTGTAGATAGAGCAGTGAGGAACAATGAATAGCCGAGACAACCGAATCCCCTATTGATAGGGTTGTGTCTCCTTTGTAACGGAGACTATCGAAGATGTCGAGAAGCAAAGTTTGCTACCCTCAATCCCCGAGCTCGAGGGACGGGGAGATGATGACAAGGATAATAATGTGATGATCATATCCCCACCATACCGGACATTCAAAATCGTCTCGCAAGAATGGAGAAATGGAAGTCGAGTCGATCCAGGGAACAGTTCCAAAGACCGAATTCATTGAAGAAAAAGACGAATCGATGAACTTCCTCGAATTGACCAATGTGGTGCAAGCTCTTGATGAAGAAAACTGTTTGGACATTCTAAATATCTTTAAAGAGAAGGAGAAAGAAAGATTGGTAGAAGAAGGTCGAGGCACGTGAGAAGGCCAAAGATCATCGCGCCTCTCACCGCACCACAACATACACATCCTCACCTCGACATTCTATCGAGAAAGTGATGAGGATCCGGACCTGTTCGCTTACGGAAGAGTTGCAAATGCAACAAGCAATGCAAGAATCCGTAATCCTACATGAGCAAAGAATGATGGAGGGACCAGGGAGTCATCCAAATCACGGTGGAGATAGATCCTATGGGAGTGGTGCAAAGATATTGCCATTGTTGTCGCCGCCACAACTTCCCACTCATTCGGAGGAAGGTGTTAAGGGAATTGGCGATGAAACGGGATTGTGGGGACCCCGGTCGAGCCAACCCCTAATGAACGTGTCTTACCACCGCCCCAACTTTGAATACTCAATGGGAATAGGGAGTCCGGAGACGAGTGACCCCATTCCAAGTCACTCGGTGGTGTGCCGGTGAGGGGGAAACTCCCCCTTGCGGCAAGGTCGGAGGATCTTTGCGGTGACTCCACAACGAATCTCGGAGGCGAAGTGGAGAGGAACAACAACAGAATACACACGGCAAGTTGTCATCAACGAGGCTCAGACGATTGAGACTGTCTCGGTGAGGTGCCAAGCGCTTGCGGGGCCAATGACACTGTTGATGCGGTCGAGGCACGGGGAAGGAAGCGCCCGGGAGTTAACACTGGCAATGAAAGTGCAATCCACGGAGTTGAGACTCCGGTGGATGCCACTTCAAAAGACCCCAAGAGTGACACCGTCGAAGGGACCGTCAAGGCCTCGCCATTGAGATGCAGGAGGTAATGAAGGCTAACGGGAGGTTGAGACTTCCGGGGTAAAGAGATCGAAGCACGAACATCCCTCCCGCTATCATTGATCCATCGAAAAGGAGATAAGTGCTCTTCATGATTCCCAGGATAATCTGATGTAACTTTTCTCCGGGATCGAAGGTGAAGATGAAGCTTCGAGTCATCCCATATTGCGGATCCAAAAGACTCGGTGAGGATGTTCCAACCACGAGTAAGTCGACCTCAAGACTACTCGCCAAACATTCAACTTTGATGATGAGCCACCCATGGAAATCTCATCATCGTCCGATGATGCTTACGATATGGCCGAGGACCGGTCAACTCATTTGGAAAAACCATTTGAGACCGACAAAGTCAGTTAAGGCAGTGAGGCTCGGCAAAGCAGTCGGGTCGACTTCACAATGACCACCACGGTGAAACAGAGTCCTCGCAGCTCCCAAGTCTGCAGCAGTTCGACTCCACAGGGGACTTCACGAACACCAATTATCATTGAACGATTCTGTTGCCCGTGATGATCCTTTTGTAGAATCATTTCCATTCTCTCCGGAGGCACGACCTCCCGAAGAATCGCCTAGATATCGCGAGCGCTTCCACGACTCCGATCTGTTATTCCATCGACACCATTGTTCGGTGACTATGACTTTGTGATTTGCTTGGCGTCAAACAGAGGTGATGACCAATTAAGTTCGGGAAGTCTTCAAAGCCTTATTTGCCGAGATAGAAAAGATGGAGAGGCACCAGGCCTCACCGCTGGACATGAGGCCGGATAATGAGACGCCAACCTGCTGGCGATTTGTGAGGCATAATAGTCGAGGATCCGGGAATAGTGGCAACAAGAAGCAGACAATGCGTGTGGAACAAGCTCGATATTTCAGGACATTGTTCAACAAGTTGCTAGTCAGTGGGTGAGAATGCCGATGCAAAGACAAAATTGCAAGAGCACATCGAACAAATGCATGAATCTCACACCTCGGAGATAAAGGCGATGTGTGAACATAATAGAACGAGCTCCGCGTGGAAGAGAACATGGATCGAAAATTGATCTTCTCACGGCCGAGATGAAGTTGGTAGCAGTGAATCCAACACCACCCGCCGAGTTCCGTGCGGCAAAGATACTCCGCAGCCATTTAAAGCAAAACTCGGCTATCGCCAGACTAGACTTCTTGCTTGCTAGCTTGTTTCAGGGGTTCCTCTCTCCTTTGATGATGCCAAAAAGGGGAAGAGAAATACCTAAAGGTCAAGGCATCCGAAGCGAGAAAGGAGGACGCCTTGTTGTGAAGGGAAAGACAAGTGAGGAAGTAATAAGAGAGAAGAAAGGAAAATCTGTTGAGGGGGAAGGTTCAAAAGATGTGACCTTGATGATTGCTAAAACCCCCAACAAGGTCTTGTCACGGTGATATCATCAAAGACCAAACTCCCGATGACTCGCCACTCCAACACTGCAGTACCTATGGCCGAAAAGAGAAAGCGATTGAAGCGAGGGATGAAGGAAGTGGAAGGAAAGATGAATGCCCGAGTTATGGATATTTCAAACAACATGGAGGCATTCCAATAGAGAGACACCTATGCCATTTCATATGCCGGAACCGAGCAAGATCTGTTGATGAATTCAAGACGCTCGCATCGAAGGTTACTTTGCAAACATGTCCATGGCTCAAGCCGGGATTTGTCTTGGGAAAAGGGTCTCAAATTATGTGAAGAAGCCGACAGTGCAGACCATCGGCAAATCACTCTGCTGGTCACTCCGCTAGTCACTCGGTGGGAAAAAGAAGACCCCAAGATACAATACACGCCGCAGGCGCAGAGGAAAAGCGATGGTGGAGGAAGAGGTTTCGACCCAGATCTCCGCCCAAAAAACATTGAGTATATAGATCCGGGAAAGAAATAAGGGATCTATTGATGGATTTGTGAAATAGCCAACCGCAAGTGGCTAAGAATAATCCGAGTATGTGAAGAGAATTTAAGAGGAAAATAAGAGACAAACTCAGCTATGGGAGGAAAGACAAGAAAGATCGAGAAGAGATGAAGTTGCCCGGAAGACGTATGAGAAAAAGAAGGCAGCTGAAGATGAGAAGGATAGAAAGAGGTCGAGAAGATGACAGAGCTGAAGGAGATGAAAGAAGGAGGCAGCAAAGGAGATGAATTGTTGCTATCCACTCCTTCATGTATTTTACTATGTAAATACATTCTATGTAAGTCTTACGTACATCGAATAAAATTGTACAATTTCTATACTTGTGTAGATATAGAACAACATAGTTACTTTAAGTTCCATTTAAGCTCTGATACATTTTCTTTTGGTTCAAGCTCGATACACTTTGTGACTATGTAAAGAACAAGAATGTTATGATCAATAAAAGATCGAATCTAAGCATACATTCGTGATTCTACATTAAATCGTATGTATCTTTGTTGTTTAATTATTGTAAGAATGTTTTAAGTTTTGGCATCATCAAAAAGGGGAAATTGTTGGGAAATTATTTTGTAGATTTTGATGAATGCCATGTAAAACTTAGAATAGGAAGTTGGCACCCCATTCTTGTTATAAATTGCATTGTAATAGATAGGGCTGGTAGAGCCGAGTCAAGTCGTCCTATGCCTCGAACATGCAAGAAGACAACCGGAGACTAAAGGAAGACTCGCCGTGAGGCGGTGAGTGTGGCAAAGAAGAGAAGGGGAACTCGATGAAGGTGCGGCTAAGATGCATCCGAGTGAAGTATCGATCAAGTTAACTCAAGATAGCCAAGTCTCAAGTTGAAGTGATGAAGAGTCATCCAATGATTGGAAGTCGACTCTATGTCACCTAGGGAAGGCAAGGAAATGCGTCAAGTCGAGATAATCGAAAGAGATCCGTTACGTAAATCAAGAGAATTACTTAAACAAGTAATACTTCCATACTACCTTTCTTGAAGTGCTCCCCCGAAGCATGCAAAAAGAATAAACCAATGGGAAATCTTGCACCGTGTCGAACGAAAAAGTCAAGAATCGTTCATACGAGGAAACGTAAATTCAAGGATCGCAATAAGACAAGCCAACGACCACAAGTGACTTTCAAAAATAAGCCTATCTCTTCAACGGGCGATTTTTGAAAGATCACTATAAAAGGCCGAGGAATCACTCCGAGAGAAGGTTACCGACTGAACCATGAACATTCAAGCTAACATTTGAATCAGTAACCAAGAATACTCTCAAGTCATTCAAGATCAATCCTCAAGCCTACATTACGAAGGAAATCAATCCAACACTCACCTGTGAAAGAAAGACAACTTCAATCAGTTGAAGATGAAACATTTGAAGAATCAAGGGCGGGTCTACATTCCACGAAGGATTGTAGAAAGGTTCAAGGAAAGTCGAACCAGGCTTAAGCTATTTGGAGGGCTTCGTGATCAAATCCAAAGAACTTAAGCAAGTGGACTGTAGTAGCAAGGTAGTCGCCGCCTGTGAAGAAGCTCGAGTCGTGCGAGAAGCCGATTGTGTGACCAAGGCATCTCGATCGAGTCCCAAAGGATCAAGTCAAGTGTGATCAAGACTTGTATCGGATCATTAACCACTCGTATATTGATCAATACTTAGTGGATTCCTCCGGGAGTTGGAGAAGAGAGGAGTAGAAGAATTACCCCATCTTGAACCTCTATAAAAACTTATTGTGTCATTTACATTTCAAAGACTTTAATTTCTCGCATCTTATTTTTTATATCTCATTGATAAATTTGCTATCCAATTGATAATCAATCGAGTGCTAAAACCAAGTATTAAAACAAACTTAACCAAATTCAAGGGTGTTAAGTCTTCCAATGAAAAACATATCACGGTCAAGTTAAGTCTTTAGTCAAAACAGGTTGAGTTATTCTATCAACAGTTCGATCGAGTGCGTTGAATGACTAACTCTACCGATTAACTAACTTAGTGTCCATCAAGGACTCAAATTTGTGAAGTATTAACTCGAACATTTTTTTAAAAAAAGGACTAAATCGAAAAGTTGGTAAGGTTTATTCAACCCCCCCTTCTAAACCTTACACTCTCACCCCTTGGGACCTACATTAGGGTTATATGAAATCGTGCTTATATTGTGCCAACACTCCATATTGTCAGTATACTGTCTGTTATTCGATTTAAACAAGGTTAAGTAATTAAGAGGAAAAGCAACATTACCTTGTTATTCAATTTTTTGGTTCGATTTTGGTTGTGAAATAATACAATAAGAACTTCTTGATATTTTTTGAAGAAGAAGAAGAAGAGAGAGAAAAAATGAAGAGTAAATGAGGGCAAATCGTATGTATGTATGTATTTAACAAGAACCTACTTTAAAGGCTTGAATTTAAAGCCTCAAGGGTATTGTGGTAAAAGAACCCCAAAAGTGGGTAGAAAACTATGTTTTTATCCTATATGTCAAAAACATCTCTCTCCTATCCCAAGTGGGTAAATCCCACCATTTGCTCCATATAAAATATACATATGTCTAAAATAGTATCACCGCCTTAGTTCTTCTTGGATAATCAATCAGCATAAATTTATTTTATAACTAGCTTAGGAACAAAAATACACACACAAATACACCAAAGTGTTTAGACGGACAGAGTGTTTGGCGAGCGGATGTTTTATAATTCAACATCAAGTGATTATTCTCTATCAAATTCTTAATAGAGTTAACTTATTCGATACACTATTCTATTCTACTGCTCGATTCAAATTTGGAAATCTCATTTCAATTTAGGAATCTCATGCGTGTGAGGTTAATAAACTTAAAATTTCGAGATTATAAAACTAATACTAACTTTCGTAATTTGTCATATTTAATGGATCAATTAGGTCAATTTAATTAGAAATGAATATAATTAAAAGTGTCCAGATTCTTCGTCCATGAATTTATGGCATATTACGAGATTAAGATAAAACATTAATAGTAGATATAATGTATATATATATATACAGAGGTATATATATATATATATTTGAATATTATAATAGGTTCATGAAATATATTGGAGATGTGCATTTATAAATAATATAAGAACTATACCATTTAGAATTCCATAATGTGTCATCAACTTTAAACATAAAACAAACCCAAAATTTGGGCTTGATGGTGCTGAGTGGCTGGTCAAAGAGGTCAAAGATGTAATGCCTCAACCAAACAATTTTATTTTACATTATTTCTCTGTTCACTTCATATTTTTCTCCTTTTTTTTTTAATACTGAGGTCCATGCTTACACATTTGACACGACTAGTCCTCAAAAAACAATCCTAACCCCTCATAAACTGCCCCAAGTAAATCGTGAGAAATGCACTATGCTTGAGTCGGGACAAATATTTTAATAAAATTAAAAAAAAATTAAACTTTAATACATTTTACACGTTTACCTTTAAAGATATTGAGTGTAAGTTACTGAAATTAAAAATGTAATTCTATATTAAAAAATATTTTAGAAATGTACTCTTATTTTTTTGGACATCTTAATAAACAAAAACTCATTTTTTTGTGGAGCAGTAAATTTAGGAGAAAAAGGGTTATATATTCATATGATAAACATAACTTAAATGGTTGTTTGGGCCTTTGGGGGTTACAAGTTTGTAGTATCATCAAATTCTTGTCGGTTTTTGAATGTGTTGTAGGGTAAAAGACCCCAGAGTGCATGCCATCGGGTTATTCCCAGCCCATACAAGTATTTTTTTTGGACGTTACAAGTGTGTGCGTATTTTCTATAGTTTAAATGGGCTATGAGCCATTTTACACCTGCGGCTAGTTTGGGAACTTTGATGGGATAAGATAAACTTTTGGGGATTGCATGTGATAGGATTATATTTATCACACTTGTAGGTTGCAAACTTTTGTTTAAGATCATATATTATTTTTTTCCCTTATCATCGAAAGAGTCCTTATATTGTGTTTGGGAAGTATGATTAGAAGTGATTAACATGGAAATGACAAAAATGCCCTAACTTCAAGTCTCACCTGGTCTTGTTGTCCATTCCTCATTGTCTTCTTCCTCCCAAACCAGCTCTAAACAAATTGGAGTCACCATCACCAACTAAACAAAATAATAATACATAAAAAGAGGACCAAAATTGAAGAAAAGAAAAGATGAGAAAAGACTCTTCCCAATGGACACACTTCTCTGCGATGAGCTTCTCCAAGAAATCTTCCACCGCGTCCCGCCACCGTCCTCAGCCGCTGTAACCCTCGTCTCCAAGCGATGGCGCCGCCTCCTCCGCTCCTCCTTACAACCCTACCGCCATCACTTCTTTCTCCGCCTTTCTTACACAAGACTCATTTCTCTCTTCTCTTTTCATCTCCGCCGCCGCGGCGGCGAAGATCCTCTCCTACTTACCATCGCCTCTTCTTGCCCCAACCTCCGGCACCTCCGTTTCTTGAGCTCCCCTGTATCTCTCTCTCTCTCTACACACTCTCAACTTCTTGTATTCATCTCTCTTCTATTTCGATTACTATTTCCAGACCTCTGTATTTCAATTGGCTACCTAATTTTAATTGAAGTATACTGAAGATGGTGGTCTTTACAATTGCTAAACTGAAAACAGGGGAATAGGGAGAATAAGTCCTTTAGGAAGGGTAGTTTTGTAATTCGGTAGCGTGTGATTGGTTGGTATTATATAATAACACCTCGGCCCCGTGATCCGATTTCACCCATTTTCGATTATTAAGCGGGCCGAATCCTATCACACGGGCCCTTATCAGAAAACGCAAACGTTGTGAAAAGGTGGGATAAGGACTTTTTCCTCCCTTTTCATAAATCCCAAACCAGCCGCTAAAGTAAGCTAATAGTTGGTTAACCCGAACTTATCTTTTCAAATCATCTATTCTAGGCAATGGATATTTATTCTTCACTGTCACTCAATTCAACTGTCGAAAATCTATACACAATCTCAACGTACCATCTTTCTTTTTTACAAACAATATTGGTGCTCCCCATGGAGAAACACTCGGTCTAATGTACCATTTGTCCAACAATTCTTGTAACTGTGCCTTTAATTCTTGTAATTCAACAGGTGCCATTCTATAAGGAGGGATAGAAATTGGCGACGTACCTGGTTGTAATTCGATGGTAAACTCTATATCTCTATCTGGAGGTAACCAGGTAAATCATCTGGGAACACATCTAGATATTCTCTAACCACTGGAGTGTCTTCAAGTTTCAAACCACATAAGTGTGTATCTATTACATGGGCTAGGTAACATTCGCAACCTTTCTTAATCTTTTTGAAAGTTGTAGATGCAGATATTATACATGGAGGCAAAATTTCTCTTTCCCCTTTAAATACAATCTGCGTCTTATCAGGAAGCTCCAACACGATTTCTTTAGTAAAACAATCCAATTTAGCATGGTGTTCGGTTAACCAATCCATACCGAGAATCACATCGAAATCTCTTAAGGGCATAACAAGTAAACCAACACTCAATTTTGATTCACCGATCAAAAATTTGCAATCACGATATAAAGTATTTACAATCGCCACACTCCCTAATGGGATTCGAACCAGTAAGTCATAGCCTAATGTTTCCGATTTATTACCCGAATGTGATGCAAATAATTATGAAACAAATGAATGTGTTGCTCCTAGATCAAATAAAACATAAGCATTTGTATCAGAGATTGAAATATTACTAGTAACTACGGTTGGTGCAGCTTTAGCTTCTTCCTGTGTCATAGCAAAAACTCAAGCTGGACCTTGTTGTCTACTCGTTTGACTTTCCACTGCGCTAGCGCCTCTTCCTATACCGAATCTTCCTCGACCTCCACCTCTATTAGGATTGAAACCACTAAATCTAGTTTGCTCAACGGTGGATTCCTCACGTGGTTTTGTGCAATTCCTTGCTATATGTCCAGGTTCGCCACATCTAAAACATTTTCTTGTAAACAATCTACATTCTCCATAATGATTTTTACCACAATGTGTACATGTAGGAACTGGTGGTGTAGAACCAACACTCTTACTGGCTGATGTTGCACAACTACCACTTTTTGAACTGCTCGGGAAGCCCTTTTGTGGAGGTTTAGTAAATTCCTTTCTGTTTCTAAATCCTCCAGTTTCGTCACCCTACCTCTTCTTATTATACTGAAAGTTTTGTTTTGATTCAACTTTCAATTTCTCAAAGCACGTATCACTGCAGCTTTCAGCTTACTATAGGACTCAAAATCTGTAGGTGTAATATGGTTTCGAATAGCAAATCGAAGTCCAGACTCAAATCTAGTACATTTCTTCTTTTCTGTGGCTACCAGATGTGGGGCGTAATGAGAAAGCTGATTAAACATCACTTCATATTCAACAACTGATCGACTTCCCTATTTAAGTTCAAGAAACTCTTTTTCTTTTTGATCCCTATAAACCTTTGGCAAGTATGTATCGTGAAATTCTCTTAGAAAATCATCCCATTTCAATACAGGTGGCTGAACAGTACTATGAGGTATAGTCTCCCACCAATCATACGCATTCCCCTGGAGGAGTGATACTGCATAATCAAACTTTTCTTCAGGAGTACATTTAATCAAATTCAGAACCCTTTCTATTCGTTTCAGCCATGTTTCAGCCTCTGTTGGGTCAGTAGTACCCACAAAATCAATAGCTCCTATTTTTCTAAGTTTATCATACTTTCGTTCTCGTGGTTCAAGGGGATTTACCGGTATATATGGTGGATACGCAAAATGAGCAGGTATTCCATGCACATGATGCGTAGGTGAATGAGATGAGTGTTAATCTGGCTCAGCTACTCCTTCCCCTCTGTGTACACTTTGCTCATCATTATGTACATGTGCTTCTGGACTCACAACCCTTTGCCTAAAATATGACAGAAATTTTAACCTTTGTATGACATTTAATGATAATGCACAAGTCATGCCATGATCTACAGAACCCCTACCCGGGCTCTGATACCAAACTAACATGTAACGACCTTACCCTAGTAACACGTATTACTATAGTATAAAACTGTAGTTCATAGGCAGCACGGCTACATTGCACATGACATTAACATGTTAATCGTAATCTGTAATCCTTTTACGCAAGCGGAAATATTTACTCAAAACGATTTAACGATTTAGCAACACTTAATCACATATGTGCACTTATTCATATTACATAAAGTTACCAATTGTGCCCTTCTATATACAGATCAAACAGACTCCTATATGAAATGCGGATGATGGCCGAGGAGAAGGATGGAAATCCCGGCCGATCTTTGATCCATGCTTTAATTTCTGTCACACTTCACGGATCAACCTTTATCTACAGCAACTAAAAATTGGCAACATTGCATTTGGTGAGTTGCAAGCTCAATAAGTATAATCCAATAACAAGTTATTTAACATCACACAAGCACATCATCGCAACCATTTCACACTCTCTATTCACAATATTCATAATCACATAAATGCACGTGCTTAATCATATTCTTTTACTGTTATGGGCCATCTAATACCAAGAATAAATCGTGATCACGAAGATGGCCATGGCACTCTGTAATTCTTATTTCACGTAGAGTTCAGTGAACTCGGGGTGGGATGCGGTACAGTATCCGAATTTTCGGATGACTATAATTCTGTAACACATGATTCAAAGTCATTAGCGGCCATAACATAATCCATTAATCTCTGATGAATGCACTTTCTGTAATCACATATCTCATTTTCATATCAATAACATCAGTGGAGATCACGTATCTCATTTCTATGTGGAGATCACGTATCTCATTTCTATGTGGAGATCACATATCTCAATTTCATTTCAATGTCATCACATAGAGATCATATATATCAATTTTATATCCATCTAATCACATAGAGATCACGTATCTCAACTTCATCACAATATCATCATAGAGAATCATGCAATTCACGTTAGGGCACGATAAGCTACTAATCACTGTAGCCAAATAAATATACACTTCATTCCAACACATTAATCATATAATAACACAAATCAAATAACAAGCTAAAAGATTATACTCACAAGTATTGTCCTTATCCCGATGACTTTACCTAATCGGCCTTACTTGCTCCTGTATCAATATTTTGACCTATTAACATATAACAATGTATAATTAACTTGCAAACCAAAGATTTAACAGTAATAAAATTATACGTATGATATGTATGGCAAGTACACATTATGGAATTCTAAATGGTATAGTTCTTATATTATTTATAAATGCACATCTCCAATATATTTCATGAACCTATTGTAATATTCAAACATATATATACCTCTGTATATATATATACATTATATCTACTATTAATGTTTTATCTTAATCTCGTAATATGCCATAAATTCATGGACGAAGAATCTGGACACTTTTAATTATATTCATTTCTAATTAAATTGAACTAATTGATCCATTAAATATGACAAATTACAAAAGTTAGTATTAGTTTTATAATCTCGAAATTTTAAGTTTATTAACCTCACACGCATGAGATTCCTAAATTGGAATGAGATTTCCAAATTTGAATCGAGCAGTAGAATAGAATAGTGTATCGAATAAATTAACTCTATTAAGAATTTGATAGAGAATAATCAACTGATGTTGAATTATAAAATATCCGCTCGCCAAGCACTCTGTCCGTCTAAACACTTTGGTGTATTTGTGTGTGTATTTTTGTTCCTAAGCTAGTTATAAAATAAATTTATGTTGATTGATTATCCAAGAAGAACTAAGGCGGTGATACTATTTTAGACATATGTATATTTTATATGTGTCTAGATATCAATTAATTTTAATTTGCTTTTACAAAAGTAAGACTTATCCACATGCATATACATTTGTCCGTGTAAGTAATAAGTATACGTGGCTTCCAATTACCATTATATAGCCATGCATGTGTAAATTTATTAATTAATCCCACTTCATTACATATATATCTCGTTGGCTGATATATACATATATACACGTGTGTGTGATATATTTTCTTTTCCTACCCACCTATATACATATACTTGAATTTTTTTTATATTATTCTATATATATGCAAGAGTACATTAAATGTTTATGTACTTATAAAAGATAATAAATTTATATATAGGATTAAAATTCAACTCTTTGTGAAATATTATATTAATCCCTCTATTTAACTTATCCATATTCATGGTTAACATGATTATGCTGAAATTTGAAATTTCATGATATTACATGCACTCTAATGTGAATATGAGTTATCGAAATGTGTGTACTTATGTTTATGAATAATTAACCTTGATAATTAAAAATGCAAAAGTTTTAATTTTCGATCTTCAGTAGTTAAATCTTCGAAAAAATGGATGTTTGAACTTGAAAACACCATTTTTTTCGAAGGATAATCGTATTTTTTTGTACCCTCAAAACCCTAGAAAATGGAAGAGGTGGAGAAATGAAAGAACCGAAAGTGAAATGGGATTTAGGATGAAATCCGAGCAAAAAGGAAACTTCCAGATTTAGGTGGATAAGAACAGATCTGCACCGTTGATTGTTACACGTGTCTTGATCGTGTTAATCCGAATTTTAAATATCCTGATATGTGTGTGTTGGGCTTTTGAAGAAAAAAGGATATGAATTTGGTACTTGGGCTTATATTAAGTTGTGTTTTTTTATATTGGGTCTCTTTTTATCTTTTTATTTTGTAGGATGTAGAATTGTTTAGTGGGCCATGTAATATGTTTGAAAAATTCATAGTATGTATATTTTAAATGGTGTATTTTAATGTGTAGAAAAAATATTATAATTAATATTTAATATGTATTGAATATTTAATATTTTTTTAATCCGTATTTTAATTTGTAGATAAATTCATTAAAATATTCTATTTATTTATAATTAAAATCCTTAGTTTGTCATTTTTCTAACCAAATTAAACTTTAAAAGAAAATTCTTTATTTATATATTATGCAATTTGTTATATATTTTTTATATATTTCGAAAATTTATTAATAATATAAAATAAATGTACATGTTTGGTTAAAAATTAAGGTTTTGTTAATGTTTTGTATTATATTTTTAAGTTTTTTTGTGAATTTAATATTTTATATACATTTTAAATAATGTTTTTCTTTAGAAAACTGTACAGGTCAAGTAGGCACCACTTCTAATCTGGCGAATGGAATTGAATTTCGAGCTTCGTCAAGCAGTACTATTTATCAATTGTTGATTTCACCTCTTAGTGACATCACAAATGGTATATACAATATTTTATTTATCCATTCAGTCTTTAAAATAATAATTAGTTCATATTATTTATTCATATTTTATTTCTTTTAATACATGTAATTGAATTTTTTGCAGTCGTTGTTCCCGGCTTAAAAACTCAGCCTCGAAAAAATCTCAAGAATGCTAGCACTTCATTTGGCGATACCGTTGTATCATCTATCAAGAGCAGCTATAATACATCAGTGGTCATCGATCTTACGCTCGACGATTATGTTCAAAATGATACGAGTGATCCAAATACTATAATCACTGAAAATGTAACGACTGATGTAAATCAAAAAAATTGTTTGAGCATGTGTCCTTCACTGCAATTGGTAATTATAACTATTTAATATGTTAATTTCAATGTAATTAAATAATTTAAATATTTTTTACATTATTAATAAATTATTAGTTAATTTACAGATTATTGGGATGTCGGTGATGCAACATACACTCGCCAATTTTGTGGTGCGTTATTTTGGTACGAAGAAAGGCTACGATCCCACGTAAAATCAAAAAATCCTCAATATTCAGTTGTGGTCATGGAATTATTCAGTTTCCTTCTATCAAACAACCACCTCCGGTGCTTCATGATTTATTATTTGGAGTTAGTGATAAGAGCAGACATTTTCAAGAAAATATAAGATCGTATAATAATATGTTCTGTTTCACATCAATGGGAGGCAAAATTGATACTGATATAAATAAGGGTCAAGGTCCTCCAATTTTTCGCTTGCATGGACAAAATTATCATCTCATTGGTAGTTTATTGCCCTCGGATGATTCCACGCCAAAATTTGCACAGATGTACATATATGATACAGATAATGAAATCTCAAATAGGTTAAATTGTGTGAGGTTAGATTTATTTTTAATTTTAAATTGGATAATATTTTGTTATTTTTTACTCTATTCACTGCAAATGTTTTAATATCTTTTTGTAGACAAGGAAACGAAACTAATAATTTGCACAAAGATATTGTGGCTGAGCTAAAAAAAATGCTTGCTGGATGAAAATAATGTTTTGGTGAAGACTTTTCGAATGGCAAAAGACAAAATCCAACATTCTTCAAATTCTGATGTCCGATTGCGTCTAATAGGTGCCCGAAATACTGATCCAAGGAGGTACAAATTGCCTTCAAGTTCCGAAGTTGCTGCTTTGATCGTTGGTGATTTTGATCATGCTCTAGGTGAAAGGGATATTGTGGTTGAAACGAAATTAGGATATCTGATATGCATAAATGAGTTGAATGCCTCCTATCTGGCTTTGCAATATCCTTTGCTATTACCTTATGGTGAAGACGGGTTAGAGAAGACATCTCGTTCTCTGAATTGAAGAAATCAAGTCCAGGGGGAGAAAAACAATAAGCGTTCGTGAATTCTTTGCATATAGATTACACGACAGATTAATAGAATCTTCGTCTATTCTATTATCGCGGAGATTGTTTCAACAATTTGTAGTTGACTCTTATGCAATGGTAGAATCTTCACTATTGAAATATATTCGCTTGCATCAAAAGAAGTTATGTTGCGATATATACAAAGGCCTGTCAGATGTTGTGTTAAATGGAGACATCAATCCCAATACTCAAGGAAAACGTATTATATTACCCTCCAGTTTCACGGGCGGTGCAAGATTCATGATACAAAACCATCAGGATGCAATGGCTATTTGTCGTTGGGCTGGATATCCTGATTTATTTATAACATTTACTTCCAATCCAAAATGGCCAGAGATTGTTCGTTTCCTTGAGAATAAGAATCTGAATCCCGAGGATCGACCCGATATTTGTAGAATCTTCAAAGTTAAGCTAGATGCTTTGATCAAAGATCTTCGGCAAAATGAAATATTTGGAAAAGTAGTAGCAGGTTATGAATTAGTATTTTTATATTATTATTATATATAGATGATTATTATTATTATTATTATTTTCATTACAGTTTAAATGTTATTAATTCTTATCTAATTTTTTGATTTCCTGATTTTATTCATTGCAGTTGTATACACGATAGAATTTCAGAAACGTGGATTGCCTCATGCTCATATATTATTATTTCTGGCCAAGGAAGACAAGTTTCCAATGAAATAGATAGAATTATATCAGCAGAAAGACTAGACGAGGCATCTAATCCATGCTATTATGCGGCAATGAGAGACTTTATGATTCAAAGCCCATGTGGTGATATAAGGAAAAACTCACACTGCATGTTTGAAGGTCGTTGTACCAAGCATTTTCCAAAAATATTTGTTGATGCTACTACTATTGATGAAGAAGGTTATCTGTGACACCCTGAATTTTAGCGACGTGAGATACGACGTTGTGTAGTGATTTATTTATTTTGTTAAGTAACACGAACCCATTATTAATGAACCGCGACCCGACTTTTGTTTATCTTTTTCAACGTCAATTACGCCTTCCTCGTTTTCAGGCCTAACAATTTTATATTCTCCTCTAATATTATTACTTGATCGGTTAACTATGACTTTAGAAATATTAGACCCTCGGAAATTTAGGAGTACATTTCGACCTTTATCCAAATATTTCACTTTATTCTATAATGCATTTCCAAAACAACTTCCTATTTATTTTGAAAAATACTCATCTTGTTATTTCACATCCTTATTTTTAACCTCCTATATATTTATATATATACCTATACATTTATTATTCCTAACTTAACAAAAATAAAATAAAATAAAATAAAGAAAATGAGGTTGGTGGACGTCCACAATGTGGAGAAAAAAACAAGCAAGCATGTAACTACTTCAATCATTTATTAGATTCCACCTTTATTAACTTTTGTTTTTTTTCTTTATACACCACTTCATTTTTTATTCACAACTTTAACAAAAGTATAGAAAATACAAAAATAATCATCCTACAATACTCAAATTCGGCCATAGCTATTCCTAGTGGGGAATCAATTCATTTTTTTTGTTTTGTCTCCCAACAAACTTAGTCAAATTATTGAACATCAAAACAAAAAAAACAATTCCCCTACACCACCCTATTTTCGGTCCTATGGTAGAAAAAGGAGAATTTTTTTCTTTTTTCATCTTACAACACTTAACCCTCTCTCATTCTTCTATTCTTAGAAGAACAAAACACAAAATCCTCTCCCCCCACACCTCTAAGGGCCGAAAATTTCAAGGAAATAGGTGAGAAATTCTTCTTTCATTTTCATCCTTCATTTCAAGACTTTTCTTTCACCTTCTAATCTTGATGAGTTACCTCTCTTGAAGCACCTATAGTGGATGAAAATTGAAGTGGGGTAGAAGAAGAGAAAACTTTGATTTTATAGAGATTTTAGAGCTTCAAACCATTAAGTATTAAGGTAATCATTTAAGTTGAGTACACCTTCTTACTAAACTTAAAACCTCCAACTTTTAACACCAAAAATATGGTTTGGATGCCACATAGGGGCTGATCTTCAAGAACTTGAGTCAAGAAGTTGATACCAAGAAGAATACTCCATTTTTGATCAACCCGAAAAAACTACTACATGAAGAACCTTAAGGTGGGTGAAAAATATTTCAATAAAAATGCATTATTCTTTCTACTAGTGCACAAAAATGCATGTTCATGTGATAATATGATATTTTATGAATTGTATCAAGTATTTATGAGATTTATATTTTAATGAAATTTTGAGAAAATAAAAAGATGAGTATGATATTTTTCTTGCATAAAATGTTGATAAAATTGCTCATCATTATGCTTTTATGATTTATGATGCTATGAATGTTCAAATATATTTTAAAAATATTTAAAATAGGTTTTTATATATTATTGGAATTCTGGATTTGTATCTTGTGCAAGAAAAATCGAAACTTTGGTTATTTTTGTAATTATTATGAAATATTGGGTCAAAAGTGTAAATATAAAAAACTGTGAAGGCCACCTATGAAAATTCAAAATATTGAACCCAATTTCTATAAATTTTATATATGAAGTGACTTGAAATATTGGGACCCCTTCCGGCAAGAAAATACAATAAGGAACAAGTTTGATATTAAAATGTAAAATTATAAAACTTAAAGGACCAAACCTGTAATTTTCGAAACTGGGGCAGTCAAGGTATCTCAAAAACTTGCAGATTTATTTAATATTGTATTTTAAACCTTTAGTTCAAATTTCATAACCATCTGACCTGAAACGAGCCTTTAACGACAAAGAATCGCTTTTGGGCCAAAATTGTAATTTTTAAAAATGAGGTACCTAACTTTCGATTTTTCAAAACTATTTTAACCACAACTTATTACTGTCCAAAGAAGTATTTGAAACTTGTAATCACCTAAAAATTCTTCCCGGTTCAAGAGTTACCTAATTTTAAAAATATTAAGTCAAAAATCCAAATTTTTGGAAACTAGAGGACGTATCTGAAAATTTTATAAAATCTGTCCCAAGCGTCTGAAAAATTTAAACCTCTGGGAATTTAGGAATTTTTAAACTTACCTTACCCTTTTCCGAGTCCGAAATTGAAACTTATCGAATTTTAAAACCCGATAAGGGAATGTTACTCTTAGTAAAAATAATTTTTATTTTAAAATTGCTAAGGTCCTTAAAGTTGAGATTTTGTAAATTGGTTATCTTATAAATATTTTAAGAGATATTTCATACTTATCTAATAAAAATATCGAGCTTGAACATAATGCGCCGAACCGAATATTAAAATCGGCTAGATTATCCGCCCGATAACTAGACCGCGAGTTTTGTTTTGAAATAAATACCGGATATTTTGTGACCAAGATCACTCCGGAATTGCTAATTGATTTTATCAAATTTTTTGAACGAGAAAAATAGTGATTGGAAGAGAAATTGTGAAGTGAAGATTTAAGTGAAACGTAAAGGGAATTAAAAGTGAAGTGAAATGTGAAGTGAAGTGAAACTTGAAGTGAAATGTGAAGTGAAGTGAAATTTGATGTGAAATGTGAAGTGAAGTGAAATTTAAAGTGAAATATGAAGTGAAATGATAAGTGGAAGTGAAATTGAGAATGAAAGTGAAAAGTAAAGTGAAAATTTAAAGTGGGATATTGGTTACGGCCTTATCCAAGTGGGATATCGGCTACGGCCCTATCCAAGTGAAGTGGGATATTGGCCGGCCTTATCAAGTGGGATATCGGCTACGACCTATCCAAGTGAAGTGGGATATCGCTACGGCCTTATCCAAATTAAGTGGGATACTGGCTACGGCCCTATCCAAGTGAAGTGGGATATTGGCTACGGCCTTATCCAAATTAAGTGGGATACCGGCTATGGCCCTATCCAAGTGAAGTGGGATATTGGCTACGGCCTTATCCAAGTGAAGTGGGATATTGGTTATGGCCTTATCCAATTGAAAGTGGAAGTAAAGACAATAATAATGCTTGACTGATTCTGACCAATCTAACATAATGGTTAATGGAAATTTTTATACAAACAACGAGACAAAGTCATATGCACTTCATTCATTGATTTCCATGAAACTATTTTCCGTGCATAAAAACCAGCCACACTCGCACACCGGCTCCCACCCACTGAGGATTTTTGTTCTCACCCCACCTCTTTTATCAACCAGAAGATAAAGGACTGTATCAGGATGCTGGTGACGACGGATCCCAAGACGTAGCTTAGTTTTGTATTGTATTATGGATTGTATTAAGTCGATGGATTTTATTTATGATGATTTAGACCTTGGACTTATTTATTGTAAAAACAGGGCGTAGGACCCTGCGAATCAGTTACTGTATTGCATTTTCATTCTTTGAATTCCGCTGCAACCATACTCTGACTTAGTTATTCCCGTATTTATGCGTTATATTGATGTATGTTGGAGGATAGTTATGTCGGATTGGTAAACCGGTATAAGTTTGGTAAATTGTGTCACGGCTTCAATTTTGGGGCGTGACATTATCCATGTTATAAGCGTCGAGATAATGTAAGAATAGTTGAGAAGAATAGTTTACCTCTTGACAACAGATATGTTGTTCCTCATAATCGCCGATTGCTAGTCAAGTACGGTGCTCGCATTAATGTGGAGTGGTACAATCAATCAAGATCGATTAAGATTTTTTTTAAATATGTGAATAAGGGGCACGATCGTGTGACCGCTTCATTCTATCATAGTACAAATGACGACGAATCTAGAAACCTGTCGATGAAGTCAACATGTACTATGATTGCAGATATGTTTCGTCATGCGAGGCACAATAGAGATTGTTGGGATTTAAACTCCAATATAAATACTCTTCCCTTGAACGCCTTAGTTTTCATCTTGAAAACGAGCAGAACATTATTTTTCATGATTCGGAATGAATAGGTGACGTCCTAAATAAGAGTGCTGTTAAGGAAAGCATGTTCTTGGCATGGATGGAAGTCAATAAGATATATCCTGAAGCAAGAGAACTGACTTATGCCGAAGCTCCGACAAAGTTTACATGGAAACAGGCAATCAGGAAGTGGGCGCCAAGAAAATGTGGAATATCTATAGGATGCGTCTTTTATGTGCCTTCTGGTGCTAGTGATATGTTCTATTTGAGGTGTCTCATCAATGTAGTACGTGGTGCCACGTGTCATGATGATTATAAGAAGGTTAAAAGGGTTCAACACTCTTCATATCGTGAAGCTTGCTATTCTTTGGGTTTGTTGGAAGACGATAGAGAGTACGTTGATGGCATCACTGAAGCGAGTCACTGGGCGTCTGCAGAGTCTCTACGGATTATGTTTGCCTCATTATTGTCGGGTGATTCTTTGAACATGCCACACACGGCGTAGGATAAATGTTGGGAATATCTTTCGGATGATATTCTTTAAAGATGGCGAGCCCTTATGCAGCATCAAGGTATTACAATGATTTTCCAAGATATTTAATTAAACTTTTATTTATGCGTATTTGCAAATACTCACTATCTGGATCCATATTTGTTTTACTAAACTTTTTCCATTTTATTCTTTTGTATAGAGTTGATATTGAGTGAGAATGAAATCAAGAATCTGGCATTGGTGGAAATTGAGAAACTATTGAGAAGTCGCGGCAGGAGCCTACGTGAATTTGATACAATGCCATTCCCAGATTTTGATAGTTTTGAAATTAATCAAAACAGATTGATATATGACGAGTTAATATATGATCGTAATGTGTTGCTTGTGGAGCACCAAAGCCTTCTTTCGAAGATGACGGATGAACAACATCAAGTGTATTCCAAAATAATACATGTTTTTCAATGCAATGAAGGTCGTATGTTCTTTGTATATGGATATGGAGGTACTGGAAAAATATTTTTGTGAAGGGATTTATCTTCTAGGTTGAGATCTGAGGGACAAATTGTTCTAAATGTGGCATCGAGTGGCATAGCATCCCTTCTTTTACCCGGTGGAAGGACCGCGCATTCTCGATTTTTTATTCCATCAAATCCAAATGAAGAATCAACGTGCAATATCAAACAAGGAACACCGCTTGCGGAATTGATTGTTTGTTGTAACTTATAATTTGGGACGAAGCACCAATGATGAATATGTACTGTTTTGAGTCGGTGGAACAATCTGCACGAGATGTTATGCAGATCGAGAACCCAGATAACCTCCATATCCCTTTTGGAGGTATAACTATCGTTTTTGGTGGGGATTTCAGACAAATCTTACCTATTGTACCCAAGGGAATACGGCATGACATTGTTAATGCCACAATAAATTTGTTCTACTTGTGGGATTATATTACAGTTCTCAGACTGACCAAGAATATGTGTCTTCAAAGTCTTGGTCAAACTAATGATTATTCTGAGTTGGTTAGGTTTTCTAAATAGATAGCAAGCATTGGAGACGGAACAATCGAAGAAAAAAGTGATGGTTACTCCACTATTGATATTCCTGAAGATATTTTGCTCGAGGCCACTGATGATCTGATTGCAACTATCGTTGAAGATACCTATCCAATGGTTAGAGATGCAATTGATGATCCGACCTATTTGAAGGAAAGAGCTATTTTGGCACCTACACTTGATATTGTCAAGTCAATTAATCAATATATGATGTCTTTGAACTTCTCTGAAGGTCATACATTTTTTAGTTCTGATAGCACGTGTAAGTCAGATTCTAATGTTGATTTCTTGCATGATCTGCACACACCGAATTCCTAAATGGTATTAAATGCTCCAGTGTTTCAAATCGTGAATTGTATCTGAAGGTTGGGACTCCGGTTATGCTTTTCAGGAACATAGACCATTCGATTGGATTGTGTAATGGTACAAGATTAGTGATTACGAGGCTTGGCAAGCATGTACTTGAGTCTAAAATCTTAACTGGCGCCAATGTTGGTCATAAGGTGTTGATTCCTCGGATGACACTAACCCCTTCGGACCTTAGGATACCATTCAAGTTTCAGTGTAGACAGTTTCCTCTAATTGTTTCATACGCAATGACCATTAACAAGAGCTAAGGACAATCTCTCTCCAATATGGGCATGTATTTGAAAAATCCCATTTTCAGTCATGGTCAGTTATACGTTGCTGTCTCTCGAGTTACGAATCCTAAAGACCTGAAAATATTAGTTTGTGGAGAGTATAAATCAAAAAACAAACAGACGAATAATGTCGTGTACAAGGAAGTATTCCAAAATGTGTAATTATTGAATGTAGTTATTACCTTGATTTATGTTTCTAAAGTTTCTATCTTTCAATTATACATTCTTATTTATTTTAATCTTTACATATATACGTTGTTTACATTCAACAACACATTTCATCACATCCCGTGCGTCGCACGGGTCGAGTACTAGTTCACATAACAAACAGCACAATCAAAGGGATCCTTTAAGCCTATACTATCCTTCTTGAGAAAAACAGGGAGTGCATCATTATATGCTTGATTCAAATCAGAGATGTAAATGAAAAAGCTGCTGGAGTTAGGGATTTTATCTATTTGCGGGGCTAGACAGATGTTAAGAAATGAGAAAATAAAAGAGAAAGGGGGTCAGACGTTTCAGAAGAAAGAAAGGAAAAGAAAAGAAAAGGAAAAATTCTAGAAAGGAAATAACAGGGATAAATGAAATTAAAAGAAGAAACGGGCAATGGAATTGGGTCACGGGTCGCAAGGGGTCTGTATCACAAAATGCGACCTGTAAGACCATCTTATATGAGTTTTTGACTTTAATCTATGGAATAATGGAAAAAAACTGCACAGCCGGGCGCTTAGTTTTTTGTTCTGGCCTGGTGCATGGGCGCTTGCTGTTTGTGCACTGTGCGCCTCAAGTTTTGTTCAACCGAGCGCTGTGTCAGGCTGCTGCTATTTTTTCTATTAAAAAAATTATTGGATTGTTGGTCTAACATGTTCAACCAAGACCTTTTGATTTATCATATTAATATCCACCATTGGGCTAAGATGATTTCTTATTAATATGCCAACTTGTTTTCAATTTATATAGAAACTGGATAACAAGTTATTTTTTGCGCGTTGGGATGCTTGCAAAATTATTTTTATGCATTATTTATTTGTATAGTGTTAATGCATGTAAATATATTTTGCGCAATTAAGTGCTTACAAAAATTATTTTTGCGCATTAGAATGCTTGCAAAATTATTATTGTGCAATATGATGCATGAATAATTGTTTATTGCACATATGTAACAATGATATTTTTTTTCTTTCGCATTAGTTGCATGAAAGAAAAATTAATTATTTTGGCGCATTAAGATGTTTGCAACAAATTAATATTTTTTTGTGCATTGTGATGCATGGAAAAATTATTTTTTGCACATTGGTGCATGAAATTTTTTTCGCATAAGGTGCGTAAAAAAAATTATATTTTTGCACATTGAGGTGCAAGCAAAAATATTCTATGTAATTTTAATTTATGAGTTGCATGATTTATTAATTGCTTATGTGTATACAATTTTTTTTGTGTTGCAATTAATTTTGTTGGGACTTATAGGCCTTGTTTGTTTATGTTTCCAAGAGGTTCTTTCCATTTTCCAACTATTCATAAAAGTGGAATCATGTTTGTCCATAAATTTCCAATGGAAATCATCATTTTCATTTTCTATTTTCCACATAAAACAACATTTCAAACCTATAATTTATATTTTCAAACCTATACACTACCCTACATCACCAATCAATCACTATTATCATATTTTAACCCAATTATACATATGGGACCCACCACTATCAACTATATCTACTTAAAATAATACTTTTTTAAATTATATCTATCTAATAGGACCCACCATCTACAATCTTACAAATAGAATATTATATATTCAAATTAAAATTTTGAAAATGGACCCCACCACTATCAACTTTTCAATTATTATATACATAAAATAATATTTCAAAACTACTAAACCAAACACAATCTCATTTCCAACCCTACATAAAACACATTTCAATTCATTCATCCAAACACAATTCCAATTTCCACACGAAAACCAATAAATTCTCAAAATTCTATTTCCAACTCCAGAAACTGGAAATGGACCATGGAAACATAAACAAACAGGCCCATAGACATTGACATATGGGTGCTCATGTATGTGAATGTTTACTGTATTATATTAATATTTTTTGTGGGGGTTAATGTTTGACAATGGTGGTAATTCGATATCCTCATTTATGTTTTTTACTTTTTTTCCTAGATTGATGTAGCAGGCCTTGGGAATATGTAATTTTTTTTAATTTTCCGAGGCATGTATTTAATGAGCCAATTTTTGGAGGCTATGTAACATCAATTTTACGAGGATATTTTTTGTTTTACCACCATAGGTCTAAATTATCTCCATATGATGCACCATATGTCAATATCGCCCATGGGAGCTATATTGTTTTTTGTAATTACTTATATCGCATAGTTGCATGCATGATTTATCTATGGACATCGATAATTTTATTCATGGATCAATAATTTTTATTATGATCTTCAATTCGATGGGAGATGATTACTAGCCTTGGTGGCAAATTTTCGATCTCATTGAATTGGAGAAAATAATAAATATTACTTGGATCCAGAATAAAACTTTTAGATCAGTACCTAACTATTTGCACAAATTATTGAAATGTGTTTAAACCAAACTCACCAACTTTAGTTCAGCCAATTTAGCATGAAACTAGACAAAGTATCCAGTATTGTCGTGAATAAGACGCGGACAATATTTTTGTGGATTAAAGAAATTATTTGCGCTTTATTTGTTTAAGTCGCAGATATAAGGGCTTAATTGCCCGAAATCATCGCAGTCAAGATGCTGATGATAGACTTATGGATCAAGAATTAATTTTGTGCTTTAATTTATTTAAGCTGTAAATTTAATAAAAGAGTTTAAGCTCTATTTTTGGAATATGAGCTTACTCCCAAGTAAAAAACTCTAGTTATCCAAATCCACTATTTGAGTTGAATTAAGGATGTTAGTTACTTGTGTGTATTATTAATGAAAATCGCCTATCTAGAGGCTGATTATAAAAAGTTAAGAAATCACAAGTTAGTACACTTGTCACTTATGTTGACCAACATAAACCAACTCGGGCGAATGTTGGAACAAGCATAACGTAGCTTGAAGAGAGCAAAAGCTAAAACTAGAACTATAAATTGATCCATGAAATGACAAAGAAGTCGTGTCACCATATTAAATAAGGCAATTAAGTATCAACAAATATTAAGTGCACTTATGAGATTGGTAACTTCACTCGTAGTTGTACTGAGATGAAGTTTGACTATTTATTGCTCTCTTATTTTTTCGCTAAAATTTCCAAATCTCTCCATGGGTGGATTGTAGATATTGATTGACTTAACATGTGTTTTTAGATTGAGCAAATGTGTATGACTATTATTAGATTGTGCAGCTATAGATTGCACAAGAGGAGGCTAAAAAGAGTCACCTCAAGCTCAATAATTGGTGTGAGCAACTTGATGTGTCGATATAATCTTACTCGGATAAATGCACTTGTAAGATATTTGTTGAAGACTTGTCTATCTTTTCTTTGTGATGCTTGGCTTTAGATAATATTTCTTTTAGGTCTTCTAATGATATCGTGGTACGTGAGATTAGGAGGACAACTGTATTAGCTCGAGGAGGCTTTATTGTCTAACTCGCTAAGGTCAGTCTCCCTCTGTATAACATTTTTTCAAGCGGAATAAGCCTGCTGGAAGAATGAAAGCTGACTATTTTTTCCTTTAAAGCTAAGTCCACTAAATTGAGTGCAGACTTATGAGTGTGAGGTACAAAATTAACGCATTACATTTTCTTTCATTGCTATTACACTATAAGTTAGTACATTCTCACTCTCATCAGTTAGAAGCGCCAAATTGCTTTGAGCGATTATGAACAGATGAGATGTGCTAATAGGGAGCAGAAATAGTGTGTCTAATTAGTTTGGACACACAGTTGAAGAAAATAAAGTTGCAAGTTGAATGATGGTTCTAAATACTTTGCAGCTATATGAGCTTGCGAAGAAGGGACAACCACTTCAAATTGATTAGATTTATGATGGCGCAAATTGATTTGTGTATCTTGTTGCTGCCTACATCATGAAAAAAAGTGCCTCCAAATGATTCTTCAACCCTGTATGAGCTTTAGTTTGGTAACTAGCCCAAATTAGTGGGTATGTGCCTATGTAAGTTCGAGAATATGTGTTCTCACGTGGAGAATCAAGTCGCACGATTTAGTTTTTCCCTCAAATGGATTTATTGAGCATATGTGAAGTCTAAAGAAATCTTAAAACTATGTGAGTTGCAAGATCCTTAGGAGGCGCTTGTTTCTCTAGCGAGGATGTTGTATTTTATACTCATCTAGTAATCGTTGGGATAGTGGGAGCGACACTAAGTCAGTGGGAGCTAGTGTCTCACATGCAAAGGATTCTCAAATTCCACGAGTAGAAGGAGTGAATATGCAATATTCCCCATCATCTATATGAGATTGAGTGGGTATCCTTCAAAATTACTTTTGTGGATGTTGATGAGTCGATAGAATATGTGACTTCACTTAATGCCCTAAGTGGATAGTTTTTGCGAAGGAAAACATGAGTTGCATGACTATCTAAGAATAAACTCCAAGAGCTTGTTAATCTTCTATCTAGATGCAAGTCCATTTAAAATATGTGGTTTCAGTAGGTCAAGTGCAATATAGATGGGTTGATTAACATGTGTGTATCTCGACTAAGGGCGAAATGTTTGCGCCTGTGAGAAGAGCGTAAATTTTCTGACATGTTCTCCCTAAGTGGTGAGATTGCCTCAGTTCGCCTGATATGTTATCTATTATTGTCACTTTGGTCTAGGTTTGTCCTGGATGATTGACGTTGACATAGTTCAGTAAAAATTGAATCAGGAGATCTATGTGGATCACCCGATGAATTCAAGAAGTGGAGTAAGAGCGCATTGATTACTGATCAAGAAGCTCTAGCTTGACTTGAATCATCATTGATTTCATCGAGCTATCATTTTGATAGGCCTACGATGGTCAATTAATTCATTGATCATATGTCAAGAGTTGTATCTCACTGTATATAGCAAAAATGTGATGACTAGAAAGAACATGGAGTTATCGCCACTCAGTGTTGGCTGTCTTTACACTCCATGGTCAAAGATCATATTCTTAGTTCAGAAACGATATCTTCAAAAGATGAAAAAAAAATGCTAGCTAATTTAAGTAAACACTGTCGAATTTTTGATGTGTGCTATGTGTGTACTCAATAAGTAATGCGATGCCGACATGTGGGTACTTAGATATCTTAACAATTTGGTCTATGATTTGCTAGAGGTAAATTTGGCATCTTGAAATGCTGCTCATTACGCGAATATTCATGATGTATTTTGTTGTCTTCGTGATAGAAAAACTGCTTTGGTGTATGGTTTGGGCGCCGAACATTGGTGGTAGACCAAACATACTTACTTGAGGCTTTACTTCACTTAAGAGCTTTTGCGCATAGTTAAATTGTTCTCAGGCATACTTGTACGAGCGGTGTGGGCGTTGATCCCTTTTATGAGCCTTTGTTTGGAGAAATGCTCCAAAGGCATGTGAGTCACTAGGAATTAAGTAGAATTGAGCATGTGGCCTATGAGAACATATTGTGATTAATGAGATATGTTGGATTCTCATTATGTGTTTGGTACTGAATTTGTGAGTTGTCACCAGGCTTTGATTGGCCCTCTCGTACGGGCAATCGCCCTGACGCTAAGAGAGCGAGCAGGATGAGACTTAAAAATATTGTGTCGCATAAAGAGGTTTGCGAATGATCGCCTTCACACTAGAGCAGTGAGGAAGGTTAATAAGTATAATTAACAGTCGCCTTAACTAGAGGTTAAGATGAGATCCGAGTTGATAGATTATGAAGTATGTCCAAACTTCATAAAAGTTTGTTTGTAGCCGAATGTTCGAACTATCGTATATACTTTGGGAGTGACTACGAGTAGTACGCAGGTCGGGCATTTGAATAGCGACTGGACTAAGATTTGTATGATATCTAGAGCGTGATATGCCTAAATTGAGTGGGAGCTCCATCATAGCATGTATTCATACTACATGTGCTTTGAGTCGACCGTCTATGGAAAAGTGACTGAATGGGTCCCCGTCATCACTGTGTGAGCCCGTATTTTTTTTTTTGTTGTACCCTTTGGGAATTTGGACCATGTCATGAGGTGTAAGCTTGATGATGCTATTTTAGCATGTATCCAATGGCCATGTGTGATTCGGTCTGTCTAAGCATGTCTACAAAAGTTGTCAAGACCAAACTAATTGGCATGTGGGGCCAAGGAAGAATTAAGTTGGTAACGCACTTATGTTCTATGATTCATAGACCGGGCGACTATGTTGAAATGTGTTTGACTAGTCATGAATCTAAAAACATATTTGAGTGAGTCGAGCATGCTCTATTTATTTCATTGAGGGATCTAGAGATGCTTGATTGAGTGCGACCACTTGGTTTGGGGTAAATAATGAGTTATTGAGTTGTAGGGTTATGCTAGTTTGGTGATAACTTAATATAACTCTCCTCACCTATACTTTCTCGCTTAGTCGCACGCCTTATTCCCTGTATGAAAGAAGAGACATGAGATGAGAACTATGAGGATGTGATTCGAATGAGTCGAGTCAAATATGTATGAGTGGGAGATATTGGGTTCATATTTGAGATAATAGGGAGTCATATTTAGATGAAGTTTATTTAAAAACCTCTCCCATTAGGACTCTGACTGAGATATGGGATTGAGATATATATTGATATATCTCCCTACAATATCAGTCTAATTGAAAATATCGTCTTCCACATAGAAATAATAATCTCTCTCCTAAAATTTCTCTCTACGGTTTTCTTTTTGGAGCATCACCAAAGTTCTCCAAGGGTTCAAGGTGTGCACATCAAAGTAAATAGATCTAGTAGTTATTTACACCAACAAGAAATACGGATCGTGATCTTGTTCGTGGTTTGCTCGTGGTTCAACCAATCTAAGGAGTTCGTTCGTTGTTCGTGGTTCAACTGCAAGAAGGCTTGTAGATGGCTCAATCTTGGATCAAAAGGAGGCTTGTAGATGGGCTCCATCCTGGCTAAGTGGATCGATAATTCCGCTGCAAATAGGTATACTCGATCCACCCTATATGTGCAAATATGTGATTTATGTTTCGACCCATATTTGCTAACATGACATAACTAACTGTGGAGTAAATTACATGTAAATGAATGTGAAATTCAACTTGTTGCTGGAGTTCTTCTATCTTAACAGTTTTAAATGTATAGAGTTCTACGCTTATGCAGAAAATATATTCCGTTGACATGATTAGTTATAAATTAGAGAAGGTCTCTTGTAAGATTGTCTTACGGATCAGGATCCAAAAAAAGGGGAAATGCTTCAGCGCTAGCCGGGAATCGAACTCGCATCTATACAATGGCAAGGTGTTATTCCACCACTAGACCATTTGTGCTTGTTGTGTAGTTTCAGTATATATAACCATGTATATAACGCCATTCATAAATATGCCTAATAAATTAAATAACAAATTAAAAATTCTTCTAAATACAAAGGCTGAGAATCGAACACAAGTCTGTACCATAGCAGTGTACTATTCTACCACTAGATCACTCGTGCTTATTGTGTAGTTTCAGTATAACCATGAATATAACGCCATTCATAAATTATTACAAATTCCCAAAGCTCGTATTTATTTTCCTTCTTCAAAATTGTTACTTTAATTACATCATATTTATTTTTTATTTTTTCTCTTTCTTTTGTTCCTAGTTTGTAACTGTATTAAGAAATCAGATAATTTATCTCAAAAAATGGATACTTTTACTTATGAAAGTGTTACTTTAACTATATCATATTTATTTATTATTTTTCCTTCTTTCATTCATTCCTAATTTATAACTATATTAAAAAACATGATACTTTATCACAAAAAATAGATACTTTAACATATAAAAGTGTTGCTTTAACTCTGTTATATATATTGTTGGGGCGAGAAATTTACCCCACCAAGAAAACTCGATCTCCAATGTTCGTTTCGCCTTGATGCCTGCAAAACAACAGTGAGAAGGGAGCCAGAGGGTTTTTCCGGCGTACCCTCTCCATCGCTCAAGTCATGATTGCTCTAGAGAGAGAATATATGTAAAAAAGAACAATATATCAAATGTGTGTGTCTTTGGAATTCTCACCGAGGCACCCTTTTGTGAACTATTTATAGGTTGTCAATTAGGGTTGCGTGTCTACCAAGTCAAGCTAAAACCCTAGCTAACACATGGGCTTAGGTTAATTATTTATTTTGGGCCGCACACCTTCCAAATTATATTGATCCTATTTAATATGGCAAATCTAGCCCGTATCAATTAGTCCCCCCACTCTTGTAGTTTATAATGTCATGCACTATAAGAGTAGAGTCATTCTTATATTTGCCGAATCATGACCTATCTCGATTGAAGTTCCTAACATTGAAGGGTTGGTTAATAAGCAATCATCTGTTATTCAAATTCGTCAAGGGCAACCGTCCATAAAATGAATCAAAGGCATCCGCCTATCATGTTTGAAGGTCGGCTCGAGCCAAGTACTTCTCGTCAGGGGCAGCCTCCCATCAAAGTTTCATCTGGCTCTGCTCTGAAGCTGCTCAAACCAGGAAATGGCTCGTCTGGCCCAGCTTCGAAGCCGTTCAAACCAGAAGAGTTCGGGACAGTTTCATCGCCCGTAAATAAGTTCATTTGGCCCAGCTCGAAAGCTATTCAAACCAAGAAATGGCTCATCTGGCCCAGCTTCAAAGCCATTCAAACCAGACGAGTTTGGGACAGTTCCATCGCCCGTAAATAAGTTCATCTGGCCCAGCTCGAAAGCTGTTCAAACTAGGAAATGTCTCGTCTGGCCCAGATTCGAAGTCGTTCAAACCAGACGAGTTCGGAATAGTTCTATTGCCCGTAAATAAGTTCATCTGGCCCAACTCGGAAGCTGTTCAAACCAGGAAATGGCTCGTCTAGCCCAGCTTCGAAGCAGTTCAAACCAGACGAGTTTGTGACAGTTCTATCGCCCCGTAAAAAAGTTCATCTGGCCCAGCTCGAAAGTTGTTCAAACCAAGAAATGGCTCGTCTGGCCCAGCTTCAAAGCCGTTCAAACCAGACGAGTTTGGGACAATTCCATCGCCCGTAAATAAGTTCATCTGGCCCAGTTCGGAAGCTGTTCAAACCAGAAATGGCTCGTCTAGCCCAACTTCGAAGTTATTCAAACCAGACGAGTTCTTCAAGAAATCCATTGGCACACGTGCTACCTGATCATGTGTTTGTAAACATCTCATTTGACTCATAAGCATATTAATCTCATGAAGTCAAATATAAAATCTTGGCTTTATATTCTTTCGAATAGCTCGCACATTTTCAACAAATGCATGGAAATATATAATTACGTAGATCATTTTAACATAATCATTTGGATTAACCTTATAGAGGTTCAGTGGCATGTCCAACATATATGTATTCTCAAATATGCAATCATAGCATGTCATAATAATTGAAAATCAAACTTCTGATTATGGTAGGCAACACAGACTTTTAAAATGACTCACCAAGCAAATAAGAGTTATACGTGCAGCTCCATTGACATGTTTTATTCCAAAACCTTCATACAATATTTTATATCAATCATATCATAGATTTGCAGGCTTCAACATACATCATAGCTTCAACATATATCATGTTCAAAATAGTAAACCTATCAAGACATCCATCCAGTAAATATGCTAATAGACCATGGCTACACATAATGATCAGCTTGCCTAAAAGTCCAATCTAATTAGTGGGCTCCTAAATAATTGTTATCCACGATTGATAAATTTGTCAATAATCCCCCATTTGTTGCAACTTCAAACCCCAAGACGAAGCCAATACGCTGAAGCATTCTATTTAAACAGTTAGACTTTAGAATTCAAACATTTCATAAGCAAGTCAGCTAGTAGTACATTACAAATTAAATTTTAAGTCAGTTGCAGTTTATAAAAAAACGCAACAAATATCAACATTGACCGATGCTCAAGATCGCAAGAAGAAAGGTTTTAGTTGAGAAATCGCATACCTCGAGGGAAAAACAAAGTTTGTTAATCCCCAATAATATTCCGCCTTGTTTTACAACGGATTTGGGTGGTGTTATTAGGCAAACAAATGGTGGTTTCACCATATAACTCCGCAGAGTAGCCTCAAAGAAAATGGGTTTTGCATACATACCCTGGTAAAAGATTTTTTTCTCAAGCAAATCGGCAAACACGATTAGGTACAATTGCTAAAATGGATATTTAATCTAATAGCCTTCTCACCAACAAGACGTGAGTGTGATTTGTTGCACATATATACTTTATGTTGAGGTACATTCAAATAAATCATTAGAACTTTGTGGAGTGATAACTATTTAGTGCCTATTCAATGAAATTACTTAATTGATAAGTCAAACTAATGCAAGTTAAAATAATTTCATGTATATGAATCATAAACAAGAGACATAAGAGGACAAACAATTCTCGTCGAGACTTTTCAATAGTCTTAGTTTCTATCAAAGTTAAGACAAATTTCATTAACCTCATTTAATAAGCCCAATCTAGGCTGTATTCATTACTAGTCCCCCCACTCTTGTAGTTCATTATGTCATGAACTATAAGAGTAGAATCATTTTCATCTTAGTCAAATCATGACACACATCGATTGAAGTTTCTAAGATCGGATGGTTGGTTAGTAAGCAATGAGCTCCTACTAGGTTATAATTCTCGATCAATAAAGCTAATAAAAGATTTAAGGCATCTGTCTATCAAGTAAACAAAGGGCACTTGCTCCGTCATATAAACCTAGGATGCCCACTCGTCAAATGAATTAAGGGCATTCACCCATCAATGTTTCAAGATCGACCCGAGTCGAGTAATTCTTGCCAGTAATGGGTTCCTAAAATAAGCATCTCATTTAACTCGTAAGCATACTGATTACATGAAGTGAGATATAATATTTTAGTATTATACATATTTATTTTCAAATGGCTCGCATACCTTTGATAAAAATGAAAGCATATATAATGTTTTAGTAGATATTTTAATACAACTCACCTGGATTAACCTTATACAAAAAGTCCAGTGTCGTATCAATTTACACGCATTCTTGGATTTGCAATATTATAATAGCATGTCATCATAGAAAAGTCAAGCTCTCTATTGTAATATTCTCAAAGGAATCAAGGATTTCATTCTCAACAATTTCAATTTCTAAGCAAGAGCTTTATGTATAATTTCTCATGAAATCAATTTTACTTATTCATTTCATTTGTAAAATCATGCAACATGTGTTGTATCTATAGCATATCGGTGCCAAACAACAAAAAAACTTTTTCTTTTAGCATATCCATGCAACATTACACAATTCGTAGTGTGCATTTCGATATTCAATCTCTTTAGGCAATCAAATATATTAATTCAGAATATGACAACATATGTAAAGCACATAATTGCTACCAAGATCCAATTGCTATTCAAGATTCACAAGAAGTCGACTCTTAACTAGAAATCTCATACCTTGAGCCGAAAAAAGAATTTTTATCAAATACCTCTTAGCCCGTTTTGCCGGATGGTGCAATCAGATAATGTGGTGTGGTAGTTCCACTATTTAACATCATTATTTCCTGGTTTGAGCCCCCAGCTGCATGATTGCAGCCTATTTCACACTTAGTAAAACTCATAAGCAGGTGGCAATTAGAAGATACATGGAAATAATTATTACACAACTGTTATTGAAACACGAGAATATTCTTCTTGGTGATTTCAAACACTTTCCATCGCAGAAAATAGTTTTTCTTCCTCTAAAACAGTAAGTCAATTAGAATGGGTCTTTTCTCAAACACATGACATGCATTATGGTAGTTTCAAACCCATACTATTTGGAGTTATTTGAAATTATTCCCTCGGATTCTCCCATCAAATCCAAATCCTTTAATTCAAATGCAACATCAAACAATTAACAACTCATGTTTATCTCACTAACATGTGTAGTTCAGCCGAATGGATTGACAAAATTAAAACACAAAATTGGACCATCAGATATGTTCCCCCAATTTGCGCAAGTGTGGAGCCTATAATTTCATTTTTGGATAAATTAAAATAGTTTATCAGTAAGCAAATTACATTTGCAATTTCGTTCATCACAAATTTTAAATTCTACTAAACCGAACGAAAGTTAGGGAATCAATCAGTATTTTTTTTTCTTAGCAAAGAAAAAAAAAATAGAAATCAATAAATTGTTTTTGCATTGTGCATAAATATCTTACATGCATGTCTAATTTATTTATTCCAAAGAAAAATTTAGTTAAAACCCAACATGATCGTGGTTAATCAAAAAATAAATTAAAAAAAATAAAAATCCATGCATGTGCTATACACATCTCGAATTAATCATAAATAAATTGATTGAACCGATTTTCTTGTTTTTTCTTGCTAGGCGTGTACTATACGTTGATAAAAACATTTGATTTTATGTGGAAACGAAGAAGGAATATATATATATATATATATAGGGAGGGGGTTATATGAGACCACTTCATAGGGTGAGTCCATAAGTGTCAATCCTAGCCACATATCTAGATTTTCTAATGGCTATGATTTTAGAGCTAAAATTACAAATTAAATGCTGAAAAATAGAGTGAGGGGTAAATTAGTAATCCTACATAATTACCCAACAAGAATGGAGTTCTCTTAACTTTTATAATCACGCAGAATCTCTCCAAAATCAATCCAGCAAAATCAGTGATCCAGCAAAATCGGCGTGAACAGATAGATCTCTTCCTTCTTCTTCATCGAACGATTTCCATGATATAACAAGAACCAGTCTCCCTAGCTTGAATAGAACACCATTTTTGCTACGTAATTTTGTGGAGAATCAACTGCATATCATGATGCATGCAGAAGAGATGAACAACATATTTGAAGAAGTATTATACACATCGCTTGGAGAAGGTATGTATGATATTGATCATATTATGTAGATTAAAATCAATATCGCAATATGATACTAGCTAATCTGCAACGCAATTTGCAATTCTAAAAAAAACACTCAACAAAATTCTATAGTCATATATCTGCATATGAAGGTAACGGTTTCTGCTTACGTAGTATCGTCATACTGCTTATGAAAAGCATTACTTCGTTAGAGTATTAAAAATTGCAAAAACATTATCATCAAAAGATGCTCTCAAAAATCATGCATGTGAATATTTAATTTGTTGCTTATGAATAAAAGTGTTGTTGCTTCTGTAATATTGTTATGTTGCTTGTAAACACATGCATGTTTTATGAAAATATGATTGCTTATGTAGAATCTGAGTAGTGCTTATTAACAAGCAATATACTGATTAATAACTGATTGGTACCCATATGCCAGAGAACAACATGAATATACCTCGAGAGCGACTTGAAATATCGACTGACTCTATGAAGTACTGGATACCTGAATGTGAACAACAAATCAAACCTAAACACTCAATGATTTTATATAATTTGGTTGAGGGAGTACAATTCTACCGAAATTACGGCCAAGTTGCTGGTTTTGATGTATGAATAAGTACAACAAAACGCTTCTAAATAGTACGCGTGCAATACATTGTATGCAACAAAGAGGGGTTCAAGAATGTTGCCAAATCACAGAAAGGGATAACAATAAAGCTAACGATACCGGTGAATGTTCTGAAATCAGACACAGAATCTCCGGACGAGTCGGATATATGAACAATTCGTATGCAACAAACTACAAGTACATAAGCAATGTATGAACAATTTGTATGCAACAAACTTCAAATACATAAGCAATGTATGAACAATTCATATGCAACACAACTACATTAAGCTTAAAATCGCAAAAACGTTATACATAAATGTCCCCCATACATTACATATGCAACAAATCTGTACTACATAAGCAAGAATTGTAATGTGTAAGAACACATTGATAATATAAAAACATATTGTTTGGGAAATAACGGTTATCTCTTCGTAAGCACCAACATGCTCTGCATATGCATACAAAATATCCTTCACAAGCAACATACCTATTTAACATTCATAAGCCACATCAAATTTGTTGTATTGCATATCTACACATGCATTATACTAAGTCTACATTATCATTGATTGCATGTACAAATGAAATAATTTGCTTGTGTAGAATAACACAATTGCATATATAGTATTTGTACATGAAAAAAATTAGATATACACCAGGATAACCATCCCATAAACTTTACACATAAAAACTTCATACATACCCAAAAAAATAGAAAAGTACGATCCTACCTACATGTTTATCAAAATATTTGCAACATGACATCATAAAACAAAAACCGCATAAAAGTATCTTGTTCGACATAGAGTTACAATATCAAAATCAAATTCCTACAAAAAGCCTAAGACCACAATTTCTTCATCCATTGTAATTTTTTGCCTCGAGCAAATTCTTCGCCTTGTGTTCGTTCGTGTCAGCCAAAGCAATAGCAGCGGAGTACTTCGCCCGCAACATGGATAAATGTGCAGAATTTTTCTTCTTCAACCTACTATCCCAGTTACTCATGCCTCCGCCCATGTATGTTTCCATGTGGCGCATGGCAAAAACACCACAACCCACCTTATTATTATTGTCTCTCTAGTCCATAGCGAAGCCTCAACACACTTTAATTATGTATATAACGCGCAGCCAATGTACAACCTTTGGACAAAATGTATTGAACAAACATCCGCGCATAAAAAGTCACAAAGCATGTGCATCAAAACAACTTCATATGCACATACTTTCAACTACATAAGCATGTAATGAACACTACACATGCAACACTACTACTAAAATCTAACTTATGAAAATTTCGCATGCAAATAGTAATACCTTCATAAGCAGAATTACACAATTACACAAGCATGCAAACAAAAATATACATAAAAAATAGAATTGCAGTGGAGTCAAATTATTCAGCATTCCACAAGCACCATAGACAAACTAAACAAACAACCTTAACAACTAACATAAGCAAATGAAAAAAAAAAAAAAAGAAACACATGAAAAAAACAACCAGTTTTCATCTCTCTCGGTTGTACTTTCGAAGGTTTCGATTTGTAGGTAGTTGCGTTTATAGGGTTTATGAAGGTTCATAGTTCGTGTTTGTTCGTTCGATTTTTGCAACTTCAATCTATTTTTTCGTTGTTTTGGGATTGTTTTTTAGTTGTTGTTGTGTAATTTTCATATCGGTTTGCACATTGGTTTTTTTTTTTTGTTCGTTGTGTGGTGGTTGTTTTTTTCATGTGTTTCTTTTTTTTTTTTCATTTGCTTATGTTAGTTGTTAAGGTTTTTGTTTAGTTTGTTTATGGTCCTTGTGGAATCTTGAATAATTTGACTCACCGCAATTCTATTTTTTATGTATATTTTTGTTTGCATGCTTGTGTAATTGTGTAATTCTGCTTATGAAGGTATTACTATTTGCATGCGATATTTTCATCAGTTAGATTTTAGTAGTAGTGTTGCATGTGTAGTGTTCATTACATGCTTATGTAGTTGAAAGTATGTGCATATGAAGTTGTTTTGATGCACATGCTTTGTGAATTTTGCAGCGCCATATGTTTGTTCAATACATTTTGTCCAAGGGTTGTACGTTGGTTGCGCGTTATATACATAATTCTGAAGTGTTGAGGCTTCTGCTATGGACTAGAGAGACAATAATAATAAGGTGGGTTGTGGTGTTTTTGCCATGCGCCACATGGAAACATACATGGGCGGATGCATGAGTAACTGGGATAGTAGGTTGAAGAAGAAAAATTCTGCACAGTTATCCATGCTGCGGGCGAAGTACTCCGCTGCTATTGCTTTGGCTGACACGAACGAACACAAGGTGAAGAATTTGCTCGAGGCAAAAAATTACAATGGATGAAGAAATTGTGGTTTTAGGATTTTTGTAGGAATTTGATTTTGATATTGTAACTCTATGTCGAACAAGATACTTTTATGCGGTTTTTTTTTATGATGTCATGTTGCAAATATTTTGATAAACATGTAGGTAAGATCGTACATTTCTATTTTTTTGGGTATGTATGAAGTTTTTTTGTGTAAAGTTTATAGGATGGTTATCCTGGTGTATATCTAATTTTTTTCATGTACAAATACTATATATGCAATTGTGTTATTCTACACAAGCAAATTATTTCATTTGTAAATGCAATCAATGATAATGTAGACTTAGTATAATGCATGTGTAGATATGCAATACAACAAATTTGATGTGTCTTATGAATGTTAAATAGGTATGTTGCTTGTGAAGGATATTTTGTATGCATATGAAGAGCATGTTGGTGCTTACGAAGAGATAACCGTTATTTCCCAAACAATATGTTTTTATATTATCAATGTATTCTTACACATTACAATTCTTGCTTATGTAGTACAGATTTGTTGCATATGTAATGTATGGGGGACATTTATGTATAACTTTTTTGCGATTTTAAGCTTAATGTAGTTGTGTTGCATATGAATTGTTCATACATTGCTTATGTATTTGAAGTTTGTTGCATACGAATTGTTCATACATTGCTTATGTACTGGTAGTTTGAGGCATACGAATTGTTCATATATCCGACTCGTCCGGAGGTTCTGTGTCTGATTTCAGAACATTCACCGGTATCGTTAGCTTCATTGTTATCCCCTTTCTGTGATTTGGCAACATTCTTGAACCCCTCTTTGTTGCATACAATGTATTGCACGCGTACTATTTAGAAGCGTTTTGTTGTACTTATTCATACATCAAAACCAGCAACTTGGCCGTAATTTCGGTAGAATTGTACTCCCTCAGCCAAATTATATAAAATCATTGAGTGTTGAGGTTTGATTTGTTGTTCACATTCAGGTATCCAGTACTTCATAGAGTCAGTCGATATTTCAAGTCGCTCTCGAGGTATATTCATGTTGTTCCCTGGCATATAGGTACCAATCAGTTATTAATCAGTATATTGCTTGTTAATAAGCACTACTCAAATTCTACATAAGCAATCATATTTTCATGAAGCATGCATGTGTTTACAAGCAACATAACAATATTACATAAGCAGCAACACTTTTATTCATAAGCAACAAATTAATTATTCACATGCATGATTTTTGAGAGCATCTTTTGATGATAATTTTTTTGCAATTTTTAATACTCTAACAAGTAATGCTTTTCATAAGCGTAGATACGATAAACGTAGCGTAAAACCGTTACCTTCATATGCAGATATATGACTATAGAGTTTTGTTGAGTGTTTTTTTTAGAATTGCAAATTGCGTTGCAGATTAGCTAGTATCATATTGCGATATTGATTTTAATCTACAGAATATGATCAATATCATACATACCTTCTCCAAGCGATGTGTATAATACTTCTTCAAATATGTTGTTCATCTCTTCTGCATGCATCATGATATGCAGTTGATTCTCCACAAATTACGCATCAAAAATGGTGTTCTATTCAAGCTAGGGAGACTGGTTCTTGTTATATCATGGAAATCGTTCGATGAAGAAGAAGGAAGAGATCTATCTGTTCACGCCGATTTTGCTGGATCACTGATTTTGCTGGATTGATTTTGGAGAGATTCTGCGTGATTATAAAAGTTAAGAGAACTCCATTCTTGTTGGGTAATTGTGTAGGATTACTAATTTACCCCTCCCTCTATTTTCCAGCATTTAATTTGTAATTTTAGCTCTAAAATCATAGCCATTAGAAAATCTAGATATGTGGCTAGGATTGGTCCCTATGGACTCACCCTATGAAGTGGTCTCATATAACCCCCTCCATATATATATATATATATATATATATATATATATATATATATATATATATATATATATATATATATGAGGATGTGGCCTATTCATGATAAATTGGAACAAAGAACAGCAAGTCAATTCTCGATCGAAGGTTACATGGAGGCGATGGATGTATCTAAATAAAAACAAAGTCCAACAAGAATTCAGTTACTTTCATATCAATATTCACGCCTTAACTCGATGTTCCCACATACGGCGCCAATTCTTGGGGCGAAAAATTTACCCCACCAAGAAAACCCAATTTTCAATGTTCGTTCCGCCTTGATGTCTACAAAACAACAGTAAAAAGGGGGCCGGAGAGTTTTTCCGGCGTACCCTCTCCAACGCTAATGGCGTAGCCAGCACACTATAACAGGGTGGGCCGATACACGAAAGTGGGGTGGGCCGTATAAAAAAATCATATAAATTTTAACTAAATTTAATTTTTTTTTCTAAATTTGCCTAGTAAAAATTTTTTTTTTTTTTTTTAAAAGAGGGAGGGTCGGGCCCGGGTTGGCCCCTCTAACTACGCCCCGATGTCCAACGTTCAAGTTAGGATCGCTCACAGATAGAGAATATATGTGAAAAAGAACAAGATTATATGAAATGTGTGTCTTTGGAATTCTCACCGAGGCACATTTTTGTGAGCTATTTATAGGTTATCAATTAGGGTTGTGTGTCTACTAAGTCAAGCTAAAACCCTAGCTAACACATGGGCTTAGGTTAATTATTTATTTTGGGCTACACACCTCCCAAATTATATTGATCCTATTTAATAGGGAAATTACACTGAGAATATCTTTGATTTTCGTGCCATTACCACACAATACGCTCCAATTACTCTTGTGCCTATTTTTTTTTACTTTTGTGCCTAATTTTTTTTTTATACGCTCCTTGCTATTTTTTGATTTGTTTTTGTTTTTTTTCGTTTTTTTTTGTTCCTGCATTGTTTTATATGTTATATAAGTTGTTTCGAGGTTGTTTAAATTTGTTTATTTATTGTTTCTATGTTGTTTCTTTGTTGTTTCGATGTTTCAAAACAACTTTAACCTATTTTTTATGTTGTTTTTTATTCATATATTATTTTGTACATTGTTTCTATTATTTCGGTGTTGTTCTATAATATTTTTAATATTGTTCTAATAATATTTTTTGTTGTTTTCATGTAGTATTCAATGTGTAAATACGTTTTTATCTATTTTTAAGCTCTTTTTATTCATGTTGTGTTTTGAATATTTTTACGTTGTTTCTGGATTGTTTCCATACCCTTTTTAATGTTGTTCTGATATTTTCAATGAAGTTTTCGATGTTTAATTACAATTTTTTACCTATTTTTATTAAAAGAAAACATTTTAGAAACAATGTTGAAACACAGAAACATGTTTGAAACATGTTAGAAACATGTAAGAAACAATGTTGAAACACATAAACATGTTTGAAACATGTTAGAAACAATGTTGAAACAAAGCGTAAAATTTAAAAGGAATTTTTCTTTGGAGCGTATTGTTGTAAAAAAAAGAACGGGAGCGTAAATTTAGGTAAAAAATTTTGGGAAGCGTAAAAAAGACGATTGACTTAAAAATGTGGGTATTTCTGTCATTTTCCCTATTTAATATGGTAAATCTAGCCCGTATCATATATATAATTTTTTTATTGTAATATATTCATAATTTGTGACTATATTAAAAAATATGTTTCTTTATCTCAAAAAACAAATAATTTTACTTATAAAAGTATTACTTTAACTTTATCATATTTATTATTCATCTTTCTTTGTATTGAATTCATAATATGTGATTATATTAAAAAACGTGATACTTTATTTCAAAAAACAGATATTTACTCTTAAAACATGATATTTTATCTCAAAAAATTTATACTTTTACTCATAAATGTGTTACTTTAACTCTGATATATTTATTTTTCCTTCTCTGTAAGGTAATCATAATTTGTGGCTATATTAAAAAATATGATACTTTTCACATAAAACTGTTACTTTGACTGAGGAAAAAAAAAACAGAAAAAAAGGGGTAGCAGGTGGCTTTGACCCGCGGACCCAGTCATCAGGATCCATGGTCAATAGGATCCGTCTTACGGATTTAGACCCATAAGACGGTCCTATATGAGTTTTTGTCTATAAATTATTGCTATATTGGATGACATATGAACGATTAAAAATTTATAATTTATTATATACTTAAATATACTCATTTATAATATACTTAAATATATATAACTTAAAGATGAATATTGCAAGAAATTGTCCATGTTTGGAGATTGGAAATGGGCAGTCCACAAATCTATGCAATTGTGACTAGAAATGCAAAATGCCGTTAAATGCGGAATCTGAAAGTATGTCTTTTTTTTTCCCTCAAAAAAAAAAAAAAAAAGAAAGTATGTCTTTTTTTGCCTTGCAACCTGTACTTTCTCTCTTCCTTTCTTTTCCATTTCAAAATTACATCATTATCAACGCCATAACTAACTGATTAATCCCCATTAATTATGCAATTTATGTTCTTCTTAGTTCTTACCACCTTTGGTATTTAAATAATTTGTTTAGTTATATGAAACTTCTTTCAAATAGCAACGCTGAGGTGTTAATATTTTACAATTACCAAATATTGAATTCAATTCACATAAAAAAAAAAAACGTGTTTGCTGTGTATTGTTCTTTACTAGTATGGAAATGTTAGTTGGACTTGAGATTACAATATTTTAAATGATTTTCCTTTTTTTTTTAAACTTTGAATGATTTTCCTTAATAAAAAAAATGCCCATATGAGGATAATAATTAATATAATCCGTTGAGGCAAAAATGGATTACTGAACTCTTTAGGCAATGAATAATAATGAGATTTAAAGCATTGGTGCACTTTCCTATCATGCCAAATGGTATCTATCGTGATAAATTATCTTGTCTAATTTTCAAATTCCCCATAATTGCTTTCCCTTTTTATCTATCAGAATTATGTCGCCAAGATACATGACCAATTGACCACAAATATTATTATTTAGCTTATCTATTCAGGCATGCTTAATAAAAATTAAAATCACACATTTTTGTAACTAGGGCATGTTTCTTGATCTTTGGTTAAAGTATGAATATGTTCTCATAACTCTTTTTTTTTTTTTTTAATAACGAAATTTCATATTCCCACATGACTAGTACTCGAGGAAACAGTCCGACCCTTAGTAACTACCCCATGTAAATTGCGAGAACATAATGGGCTCTCGCGGTCCCTAATATCCTCAACCACCACGCAAAGGAGTCGTCACCTGTGATTCTCCCGTGTTGACTCCGCCTATCCTACCCAGTGTGAGGTTCCCAGTTAAAGTTCCAACTTCTCACACTGTCGTTTGAAGCCATTAATCGAATTACATATAGACAAATACATTGTATGCGAGTTCATATAGTATTGATATGACAAATACCTTGCTGTTTGACAACAAAACAAGCATGTTTCTTGATATTTAGTTAAATTGTGAAATACATATATATGTAGCTCAAATCCATTTAAAGTTATGTACTCTTCGCAAATTAGGTAAAATATCAAATAGTTAAGGAAATAAATTATTTACCATGTGTTAGCAATACAGTTCATGGGATACCTAACCTAACCTTACATGTTTAGTAATTTGTGATAATGCCACTAAATCCATTTCTAGAAGAAAAAAAATTAGGGATTCTCAATTTATTGCATTTCATTTTTTTATTTTTTCTATTTTTGTTTTTGAAAGAAATTTATTGCACTTCATCAGGGTATAAAGCAAACCAGACACAGTAGTCCCATATTCATATTAAGAACCCCTTAATTCAAGCCATTTTTCACTCCAAATTCCCCCAAATGTTTACACATGTCATTGCGCACTAAATTCCAGTTGAACCTGCTTTCTTCCTTCCTTTCCCCCAGACAAAACAAACGCAAAATCAAGTTTTCATTGGACTTTTTCAACCAATTTATATCGTGCTAAAAAAAAAAAAAAAAAGGTTTTCAAATAGTTAATTTAACTGACATTTTACACAGTTTTGTCTAAGATTTGTGGTGATATAATTTCAAGTACAAATAGAATTTGCAGTTAAATTTTTTTTGCTGCAAATTAGTCGGTGGTTTTTTTTGGCCCCTCCCATCTATTCTTCATAAATTTGGGACCCCAAATTCAAATTTCCCATAATTCGCATACCAAATCATTTCCCCATTATTTATCCCAAACAAACAAAAAAGTAAAGGTAAAAAAGGAAAAAAAAAAGAAAATAAATTTGAAAAAAAAATCTCAATTATAGTTGTACCAGCATACAGTACACATAGCTCACCTTGTAACTAGTGCCCGTCTCTTTAATTCCTCCATGTGAGATTTAAAATACAAACTGAACCTTTGTTCCTCCACCATTCCTAAAACAAAACTCCATTTTCCGTCTCTTTTTCTCTCCTGCAACTTTTATCAAACACCTTGCGTTCATATGAAGACCAGCGCCAAATTCATCGTTCTCCACCCTTCCGTACACAAGCCCGGCGGTGGCGGAGGCGCACCAGCCTCCTCCCACCGCGCGTGGCTCGTGGTTTTCGTACTATTCTTCATCTTCACTTTCGCTTTCACTCTTCTCACCACCAGAGACGCCGCCGCCGCGGCGAAATCAGCCACTAGCGCCTCCGCGAGAGCCAAGTCTCAGCTACCCAAACCCATCTACGACGCGCTTCTCCACTACGCCGCCGCAAACGCCACTTCCTCCGGCCGAATGTCGTCCGCCGAGTTGAGTTCCATATCCGCCGTCCTCCGCCGCTGCGCCGCCCCCTGTAACCTCCTCGTCTTCGGCCTCACGCACGAGACCCTCCTCTGGAACGCGCTCAACCACAACGGCCGCACGGTTTTCGTCGACGAGAGCGCGTACCTGATCTCCAAGCTCGAGGAGAAACACCCGTCCATCGAAGCGTACGACGTGCAATTCACGACAAAGGTTAGCGAGTTGTACGATCTGATAGAGTACTACAAGCGTGAGGTAACGAACGAGTGCCGCCCAGTGCAAAACCTCTTGTTCTCGGACTGCAAATTGGGGATAAACGACCTGCCAAACCACGTGTACGACGTCGCATGGGACGTGATAATAATCGACGGGCCGCGTGGGTATTTCGGGGCGGCGCCGGGTAGGATGACGGCGATTTTCACCGCCGGAGTTCTGGCGAGGAGCAAAAGGGGCGGCGCCGCCGAGACGCACGTTTTTGTGCACGAATTTGAGAGAGAAGTTGAGAGGGTTTGCAGTGATGAGTTTCTGTGCAGAGAAAATTTGGTGGAGAGTAAAGATTTGTTGGGGCATTTTGTGATTGGAAAAATGGAGGCTAATAGTGATAGGTTTGGGTTCTGTTCTAGCTCTGGTTCATCTGTTTCTCCTAAATCAACTTGACTTATGAATTTTTTTTTAATTTTGGTTTTATGTTTATTTTTAGGTATACTATAGAAAGTGTAATATAGGGTATCAATTATCAAATGCCAAAGTATACTATTTGCATTTCTTGGTTTATTTAGTGTGTTAAATTAATAGTGGTGAAATTTGGAGTTTAATGCAAGTGTTGGTTGTTCAAAACATGTTTTATCCAAGAAATGTGTTGAATTTAATATGAATGCAGAAAATGAAATTGGCGGAATTTAGGTCTTTGTGTAATGATATGTTCTTTTGCAAATTGAGAAAGGAACTCGGGTATCAAGAGAATGATGAGCATTACATGTCCAAATTTAATTTGTTTATTTGGAGGGTTTTTTGGTTGAGATTATAGGGTACGGGTGTAAATGAGTTGAGTCGAATATAGTACTGTTCGAGTTTGTTTGAATTTTAATTGAGCTTCAAAATTGAATTGAGCTTGGTTTGATTATTAATCGAATCAAACTTGAACGAGTTTTAGTCGAAATTTAATCGTTGAAGTAGCATGATATTTTTACACACATTTTATTCTTTTTTTTTTTTTTTACTAATAGAGCCGAGCTTGAGCCGAACTTTACATCTTATCAAATGAAAAAAATGTGTTCAAGTTTTGTTCTTTATGTTAACGAATCGAAAGCTCAAACGAGTTTTTAATAATCGATCTCGGATAGAGTATCAAGTAGTTTAGTTTGTTTTACAACCCTATATAAGCTATATATCAAAAAATGTTTGGTGAAATTCTTTTGTAAACATCTTATAAGATGTAATAAGTCTATAAACTCTCATAAAAAAGAAATGAAAAGTGCGGGATCCAACTTATTTTCGAAACAAAATATTATTTCAACAACATTCTTATACTCTAGCCAATTTAATTAGTAAAATGACGTATACTAATATGTTATAAATTTTCATCTTATTTTATCTAAACACTTCAACTTATGTTTAAAATAAACATAAGATGCTTTTATCTAAACTTATACTAATATGGTATAAGTTTTCATTTTATTTTATCTAAACACTTCAACTTATGTTTAAAATAAAATCTAACATTTTATAAGATGTAGCAATTTATAAGATATTTTAAATAAGTTTAGCCAAATATCCTCTTGATATGGTTATTGTGTAGGAAATTCTGAAATTGAAAAGATTTCGGGAATTTAAGGAAGATGCTTTTATAACATTACTCGCCCTAAATCCAACATTAATGTGGATAAGTTGCTTTCGGCAATATACTTTAAAAGCATTCAAACAATACTATGTAAAGGTTGTAACATTAGTGGTCCTTTTTCGAGACGTGGTCCTATTGAGTTTTGATGCACCCAGGAGACTTCGTATGGCTCTACATTCGAAAAACAACTTTGACATTTATTTGAGTTTTAATATGAAGAAATATTAAGAATTAATAATCTCTTCAGTTCGTATATATTAATAGGTGATACTTTAATTTGAAAAAAATAACTTAGTCATTGAAATTCAAGTTCCACAAGACAACAACAACAACAAACTAAGCCTTAATCCTACTACGTGGGATCATTTATCTGATCATATCGCTACCATCGTTTTACGTTCATAAGCCATATTTTCATTTATTTCTGGTATAAACGCTTGTTTAATAACCTTCTTTCCAAGTCTTTTTAGCCTACCTGCCTCTCTTTCGATTTGTATGAGTGATTATCTACCTTCTAAACGCCGCACGGTGCATCTAAAGGTCTCCTATAAACATGTCCAAACCATCTTAATCGTGTTTCTCTAATTTTCTCATCTATGGTGCTACTCCCACTTTGTTTCTAATGTGTTCATTTCTTATTCTATCTAATCTAGTGTGTCCGCACATTCATCTTAACATTCTCATCTCTCATTACCCTCATTTTTGTTCGTGTTCATATTTACGCCCAACATTCTCGCTCCATAAAGCATTGCGGGCCTTATGGCCGTTTTATAAAATTTTCCTTTCAATTTTAATGGTATTTTACGATCACAAAGGATAGAAGATGCACTCCTCAATTTATTCCAACCCGCCCGGATCCTATGTGTGACATCCTTATTGATTTTCTCCGTTTCTCTTCAATTATAGATCCTAAGTATTTAAAACTCTTTGTTATACTCATTTCATGTCCATCAATTTTAACCTTCGTCTCATTGTTCTGTTGTTTTTACTAAAGTGGCATTCCATGTATTCTGTTTTAGCCATACTTATAGTAAAACTTTTTGATTCGAGTGCTTCTCTCCAAACTTCCAATTTTGCATTTACTCATTCCCTTGTTTCATCAATTAAAACTATATCGTCCGCAAATAGTATACATTCAGGGATGGATTTTTGTAAGTGTTTAGTGATTCCATCAATTATTAGGATAAAAAGGTAAGGGCTTAGAGCGGATCCCTGATGCAAACCTATAGTGTTTGGGAATTCACTAGATATTCCTGTTGGTGTACCGATACATGTTGTTATATCATCATACATATCTTTTATGACATCTATGTAAGCTATTTTTATTTCTCTTTTTTTCAATACGCGCCACATTATATCCCGATTGACTCTATCGTATGCCTTTTCAAGGTCAATAAAAACCATATGTAAATCTTGTTTTCTCTCGTTATATTGTTCACATAATCGTCTAATTAAGTGTATAGCTTCAATTGTGGACCTTCCTAGCATGAAGCCAAATTGATTATCTAATATACTAGTTTCATTTCTTATTCTTGTTTCTATAACTCTTTCCCATAGTTTCATTGTATGACTTATTAATTTAACCCCCCTGTAATTTGCACAATTTTGTATATCACCTTTGTTTTTATATATAGGTATCAATATACTTTTTCTCCATTCATTAGGCATTTTCTTAGTTTTTAGGATAACATTAAATAAATTAGTAAGCCATGCAATTCCAACTCCACCTAGACATTTCCATGCTTCAATTGGTATATCATCTAGGCCAACTGCTTAGTAAAATATATAGTAAAATAAAGGGATAATTACAAAAAGTACCCCTAAAGTTTGACCTAATTAGAAAAAAAACCGTTTAACTTTTAAAATTACAAAAAGTACCACTGAGATTTGATTCATTGTTAAAATTAAGGGGCAAACTGTAATATTTTTATAAATATGGGGGGTTTTGAAATATATTTTGCTTATGAAGAAGGTAAATGTTAGACAAAATATAACCTGAGGAGTATTTTTGTAAATTTGAAAGTTAGCTAGGGTTTTTTGTAATTACGTTAAACCTCAAGGGTAATTTTTGTAATTAACCCTAAAATAAATTCCTTGATAAGAATGAAAAAGAACGAGACTTAGAACGTGCAATTGGTTTGGGGAAATTGGTTGTCGGTGGACTGATTGATGGAGTGGTGCGATGCCTAGTATTGTTTCGGGGCAAGCTCGAGGAAAATGCGGAATTGTGTAGCTTTAGCATTTTGTATTTATTTTAATTGCCAAAAAAACCCATGTTCAAGAATAATGTTGTTAATTTTAACAGTAATAATGGTCATGTAATAGTAAAAATATTGTGTTTATTAAAAATAACGATAATAGTAAATTAATAATAAGATCATTTGTCATGTAATCCTGTAATATGATAAAACTAATAATGATTTAACATTGCATTTATGATATTTGTACTATGTGGCGATGAACCCCATTTATTTATTGTGATAGTATAATAACAAGAATAATATTAACTATTATCGTATGTTTTTTACAATTAAAACAAAACAATAAAATCCACTTCAATTTTATTTTTTTGAAACGACTTTATTTTTTTAGTACAATTGGGAATAATAGAAAATGGGATACACACCGTATAAGATCCAATTTGAGAGTCGTCGACCGAAAAACACCTTCCTTCATCTCATTGCATACCCTTTTCCAAATGATCACAGCAGTCCAAAATCTAATATTGGGAAATGTTCTAACCACGTCACTAGTATAGAAAACAACCTTATCCAAATAAAAAACCTAAACAAAAAAAAATTAGAAAGTGCACAAGGTAGTAATACAAAAAATGTACACGCAATAATAATTTAACACTTACGGATAAAAATAGAAAAGGCCCATTGAACATAATTTTCTTGTCGTCTCCCCAACGTGCTCGGTTTGTAACCAACGTGTTAATCATATACTCGCACTAGCCAAGGTTGCGAATATTCTAAACATTCTCCAGGTTATCCATCATGAGGGGATTAACATAACCAATAGGGTTATTCCTGATAATCAAGCAGTCCACCAAGGCAACAAAATGCCTTTTAAACCAGTCACTTCCGTCCTCGCATTTTAACATCTCCGTGCATACGTGTTTTGCCGTGATGTGGTTGTTAGCCTTGTTAAAAACCTGTTGCCATTCTTTATAAAGATCACATCCCCCCGCTTTGTTTTCCGGTCAATATTCAAACTACCATACGGAATTCCCAGGACCCTTCCACATCCATGGCGTCAATGTGAATTGTTTTCCCCTTCGATATCACCAATTCACAGCTATTTGGATTAAAAATTTTAACCAGCCAGTAAGTTAACTGTGCCGGAATTTCAACAATCTTCATGTGCAACAGGCCGCCGAACCCAATCTCATTACCACATCCGTCTGTGCAGGGTTCAGTTTCTTAATAACTTTGGCAAACCTCCTCAGCGTTGATCTCATACACAACCTAGGATATTTAGAATCTTCATCACCCTAGCTACCATCCAACACTTTTTTCCCCTTGTCCTTCCCCACCTTTTTCTTATTCGCCTCTGCAGGATCATCAATAGTTGTCGCCTTCCTTTTCTTGCTCACTTTAGCCACTATTGTCTTACTCTTCTTGCTCTCTTTAGCCATTTCCAAAAGAATCACTAACAAAAAAAAAGGTGACCAATAGTCATTTAACTGAATCATTTATTAACAGAAAAAAAAATAATTTAAGCATACTATATGAAATAAGTAATCATGATATGGAATGTGAATAAGCGTAATTGTGAACACCAATAAACAGTAGACAACATCAAACAGGCAAACCCCCAGACTTAGAAAAAAAGGTGGGAAATGATAATTATCTTATGTATGAAAGCATTATATAAAACATGCATAAGCATAATATACAACATAAACAAGCAAAGTTATCAGCAACAATATGCATTTTAAACTCCCATTAGAGCCATCTACCAGACTTCGTTTTTTCAAATAATAAAGACAGTTTAAGACAAAAACACAGCAAATCCTAACCATTTTGTACATACTTGAATATATATAAGCATAATACAAAACATAGATAATCAATATTTTTGCCTCATTAAAGCAGTCAACCAATACTTGTGAAAAAACAAACGTGATCATAATTATTGACAACAATAAGCAATTTTTGCCTCAATAAAATAATCTCCCAATAGTTCTGAAAAAACTAGAAAATACTAATTTCCACCCTTCCCCGTTTTGACAGTATAAACTAAAATAATTTTAAGCATAATACATAACAATCATAAGCATATTTATCAACAACAATATGCAATGTTAAAAACATATCCAACAAAAACAAAAATCCTACATAAAAATGCGATAAAATATCAAAAAAAAAAATGAACAAAAAAGAGAAAAACATATTGCCCTACCTACAATGTGGGTGAATGCACAGTTGAAATTTTACTATCTCCTCAAATAATACTCGTCGTTCCGGTTGCCGCATCGAAAAACCACAGACGATTCCGGTGTACTTCACAGATTTGGGGTTTTTTTCAGCGAAATTGGGGTTTTCCAAAATCGTTTCTTCTGGGAAAAATTCACAATGCCTGAGTGATGTAAGCGGAGTTTGCTCAACTTTGAGTTTGGTTTTCGACCGATGCAGGAGATTGATTTTTTGATTTTTGATCGAAGGTTTGGGATTTTTCACAATTCCTGATATTTCACAAGGACGGCTCCTAAAAAATGAAAAAGAACTCCTAACAGAAGGATGAAGTTGGAGACAGTTCGAAGGGAGAAAACCACTTGAAGAATGAAAAATGGAGATGGTTTTTTCTCACGGTAAGAATGGTTTGGGGCGGTTTATAGAGATAGTTGTTGGGGGAGAAAGACACTCATTTGATAATATGACTCTTCGTTTACCAAATATGAAAAGATATGCAAGATTTTAGATAACACACGTCCCCCAAAACCGTTCCTAATTTTTAGCCCACTACCAAAAATAATTTCCCTCCCAAAAACTGATCTTAATTAAAATTACCAAAAGTCATTTTTTTCTTAAGTTTTATATTAAAAAAATAGTAAAATCTGTTTAATCTCAACCGTTTAAAAATTAAATCAATGCCTCAGATTTGGTCTCGTATACTCACATAAGTTATGTGGACTCACTGGATCCAAATCATATATTGGATCATATGTGGCAAGCCCCTTAATATGTGGCAGTGTGGACAGATCTAGACCATTAACATGTTTGATCCAAAGGCCTGATTTTTTTCCTTTTTCTTTTTAAACAAAAATCGAAATCAGCCCATTTAAGGGCAAAATAGGCAAATTACAAACATTATGTAACGTCTTATATGGTAACTGCACACATTTCCTATTTTTTTGGGATTGAATCACCAAAAATTTCTCCCGCTTATTTGCCCGGTTTTTTTCTCACAATATTCTCAAAGATTTCGTCCCCCCCCCACAAACCCCACTATCACACGTCTTCAATTAGTTCATCTCTCCCAAAATTCCTTCTCACAAACCGCCGGCCACACCATTTTTTCTCTGAAAAAATCGTCCCAGAGGGACTCATCCGTGTCTGGGCGCAATTGTGTTGGGCATAAAACCTCCAAAAGCTTCGCAAATCTACATCAAGGTATGTCCTGCTTCCATTTTTGTGTGACCTAGTTGTATTTCACATTTTTTTTAGTTTTTTAGTTATATCAATTGAAGAGATTTATTTATGGGTTTTCTTTAGTTTTTGTGTGACCTAGTTGTGCTTTTGGTATATACATAATCAATTTGTTGTGCATATTTTGTCACAATGTCTCAGCATAGATTTGTATTTTTCATTCATATTTTGGTGTTTTTTTTTTGTTAAATTTGGTATATAAGTACACATGATATTGTGTTATTGCACTAGTACACATTAAGTTTACATTTGGTTTTCATAAATCAATTTTGTTGTGCATATTTTTCACAATGACTGAAGTTTTGTGTTTTTTCATTCATATTTTGGTGTTTTGTTTGTTAATTTTGGCATATAAGTACACAGGGTATTGTGTTTTTGTGCCCTGATATTCTATCCATCTTCGTATTATGTACGTCATGTGATGTGTTATTTAACTTTTGTAAATTACAGGTTAGATGGCAAGAGGAAATAGGAAGAGACCTACCTCCCCAGTCCCGAACGAGGGTCCGAGTGACGTTAACCCGAGGAGAAAGAGCGCAAAATCTGCGCTCAAAGATTCGTTGCCCAAAGCGAGACCGATCCGTCCCCAATGTTATATCGGGCGCATTGGTTGGCTCAATAATTATCGACAAGAGCGATTATTGAAATGGGGTTCGGGAGCCTCTTTGGGATAACATGAAGAACTTCAGGGAGATTTATCGAGTTGATGTTTTAACGAATCGTGTGTATGCATAATTATTAAGCGGTTTGTGTTCAAGTACTATAATTACTTTTTATTTTGGAACTCAATGTAACAATGTACTTGAATGTCACACTTATCATGAAATGTCAAACCAATGTATACCAAAACAAGAGTTTATTATACTATAATATAATTATGTGTACACCATAATTTTCGCTTATAAACCACCAAAGTATTCATATATATACACCACAATATGCCACAAATTTACTATATTTTTCGATTTTTAGTTGAAGCACTACAATTATTTTTACTATTTGGAAGTCATCGTAATTCTTTGAAAAGTTGTGTATCATCAATGAGATAGCGATTACAACATAAAAGTGTTTAGGTTACAGGGTATTTTTTTTTATTTAAAGTCAAATGGACTAAACAACGGTGTAAAACTAGAATATAAATGGCATTCGGTTATAATATAAATGACATTCAATTACAATATAAATGACGTTCATTTAATATAAGTCAAATCGATATGACTTTTTGGACTCTCGAAATTTGAAAGTCTTTGGGAAAAGTGTAGTTGTATTATGTAGGTTGTTCTGGACATGTTCGACTGTTGTGAGATGCAATTTTGCCACACGTTCCACACTTCCTCTTTAGTTTCTTGCTTGCACAAATTGCCTATAAAACTCCACACCCTTGTCCCAACTCGCAAATTGCATGCCCACTCACGGTATTTTATCTTGTTCAACTTCAGGTATCCAATATTTGGTGTTCTTAGGGTAATATTACCAGCGCTCTAGTATTTCGACGTGCTGGAACGTTTCATCACTTGTATCTGCAAAGTATATGCACACCAAATAAGTGAAACGTATACACACACAAAAATTCAAAATGCACAATAGTTTCAATATTAGCGTACATTTTCATAAATAAAAAATCTTACAATTTACACTGAATGTTTATACTAATCACACCAATATTGAAGCATATGTATACGAAAATAAGATGTTTTTACACTACTACAGAATTATTCGAACACCATTGTTTGTTCTCATTCTAAATCACCAAAGTTTTCGTATATATACACCATAATATGTTGCAAATACACAAGTTTTGCCGATTGTTGTACACAACTATATATGTTAATGTATATCTTCAAATAAACATTTAAACACATATCACATTTTAAATTAACACAAAAACATAAATATCTATACACCAAACATTGCTATACAGGCATATATTTTGCAATATGTGTATACAACGATTTCACATAAAAGATTCATCATCACCCCAGCCATCCCACAACATATACTGCATGCTTACATGTACACAATATTAAATATATGTGTACACCAATCTTATATCTAATGTGTACATCTCTGTACATTTCTTTACACTAACATAACCATCAATTATGATTCCATATTTCTAAATAAAACATCTATAGGATGAATAAGGATATTGCGCGATTTTTCGAATATAAACACACATACCAGGAAAAAAGCGTCTGAAACCCAGCTTTCATCAGGCTTGTCCGCCAACACTTCATCATGTTGTGATTCATCGAACTCGTCGCCCATTTTCGAAAGGTTTTTGTGCTCTTTTTTTTCGACTGTAGGTTTTCTTTTCTGTGTTTTTTGGGACGTCAAAATTGGTCTGGTTGCTGAATTTTGGATGGAGGAAGAATGAAGAAGATGATAGGGAACACTTGTTTCTATTCCTAAATTGACGTTTAGTTTGTTTTGGCAAGATTGCAATCAAGAGGATCCCTTGATTTTAGGTTCTTAATTATGGTATTAATTTAGGCGCTTTTTGTAGATTACTGAAATGCCTTTTTGGAATTAAAATTAATTATAAAATGGTGTTTTGAAGGGCTAATCTAAGCCATTGATTTTTTAGGATGTAGGGATGGGATCTGTCTACACTGCCACATGGTAAGAGGCTGCCACATGAGATCCCATCCCTATATATATATATATATATATATATATATATAATAAAAATATGAACATTAAATGAAATAGAGGATTTCAATTGCCACATGCCTACAAGTGTTGTGGTGTTGGTTCACTATCAAATTTCTTGTCCATTTTTTCCAATTTGTATATTTCATTTGTATTCCACTCGAATGGATAAACGGGGTATTTCCTAAAAATAAATGTGTTGTTGATTGTTTGAATATAATTTACATGTTTAGGGTGATAAATCTCTTCAATTATCGGAAGTTTTGATAAATGTCGATGCTAATAAGATCAAATAATTCAAATACTCTCTACGTCCCAAATATATAGTCCACTATTCCTTTTTGGTATGTTCGAAATATATAGTCCACTTTTTAAATTTAACATTATTTTTTCCATTCTTTTACTATTATAACCTATTTAATATGTCTTTTATAGGTTACATTATTCACTAAATAAGGGCAAATCAATTAAATATTTAATATTTTTTGTAGTTTCCAATACTTTTCTTAATTTGTACAAAAAGTCAAACTGAACTATATATTTGAGACGGATGGACTATTAGCTACCATCTCGAAGTTTTAAGTTATTATCACATCATGTTTGATATTTGTCACCTGGACATGTAATTTTAAACATTTAATAGATGCAATAATTATTTTCAATTCCGGTTGAATTTATTATGATGGCATAAAAGGTTGAACTTGAGTTATATTTTTTTTAAACAATTGCTTAATAACTGTCCACATTTTCCGGACCAAGACAAGAAAAAAAAAATATTTACACTTCTTGGATTAAAGTGAATAAGGATCAACCTTACTTTTCCAGTGATTGAAATTTGTGGTTTTGGACAGGGTTTTTTTGGCGGACGTGCTCCATATAGCTGCATCGAACGAAGGGTCGACTGCAGTTGACATCGGACTGTTAGGAAGTCAGTCAACAAAAGTTGGCACGTCATCCGAGACCAAGAGTCACGAGGTATAAATTTTACTTGTTTTGATTGGATGAATCCATTTTGTATTATTGCTTATGACACATGCAAATTATGCTTATATGTGTAGTTAATAATGCTTATATTATAAAATGATGGAGTATTGATTGCTGTAATCCTTGCATATATATATATAGTTAATAATTCTTATTATGTTTGCCAAATGTGCTTATCTATGTAGTTAAAAATGCTTACAAGTTATGAGTTGTATATTATTGTAATTTTTGTGTTTTCTCTCAAAAATGTTGAAATATTGCTTATGATATATGCCAATTCTGCTTATATGTGTTGCTAATAATGCTGACAAAAATGATCGAGTATTAATTATTGCATTTTTTGTATATTATGTCAAATGTTTGTGGATTGCTTATGATATATGTCAATTCTGCTTATATGTGTAGTTAATAATGACTACAAAAATTGGAAAATATTTTTTCATTTTTTTCAATATGTCTATGACAACTGTTTGTCTGCATGTGCTGTAAATCATGCTCTAGAATGTTATAAATAATGCTTATGCAACTGGCATTTGTTCTGATAACTTTTGAAAAGGAGTATAAATCGAGTGTTGCAGAAGTTGTCAGGCCTTGCTACATATGTGATCGACATAATTGCGTTGTTTCAGAATGCTCCAAAAGAGATGGCAGGCGATGCAGACTTTTGCAAATTACAAGAATCAGATAGGATGCTTATATGCTCAACTAGTAAGCATACATTGGATGCGGAGGGATCTCAAGCTGATGTTATGAGCGAAATGCAGCTAAACGAAGCTTTTTGGAATAACCCCGAGACCATAGCTGCCGTCGAAAAAGTTGAACTTGCTCTTGGTCGAAGGGACGAGTACAAAAAGGACGGGGAAGATTTGCCAAGTTTTAGCCTGGGAGTAACCCAAGAGATTGATACAACATTGGGCAGGGATGTAAGACATCTGGTTTTTCTTTTCTGTTATTCCTTTAACATCCGGTCTATCCCGCGTACAACATCACAAAATGTTGCTTTATTATGAATAGAATGTTGCTTTTTGTGTTGTAGTGATATGTGTTGCTTTTTTTTGTTTTATTATTAGGGCGGGGTTAGCGGTGCACGTGATATTGGTGGAGATGTTGTGGATATTGGGGACGGTGACGGTGACAGTGACGATGAGGGGAAGGAGGGTAAGACGATGGTGAGGAAGGTAGTAGTGAGGATGATGAGGGGAATACACGTGATGCCGATTTGGAACAAGAAAGCAGTGACAGTGGCAACAAAGAAGATGAGGTTAGCAGTGATGATGAGATGGAGGAAGGGCAAATCGAGAATGCAATACGGATTGACGTGTTGTCTGAGTGTACAAAAATAGAGATGATGGTATCGAATTGAATTTTTGAAAATCAGGCAGGTGATAGGTAAGTTTAATTATGTTTTTGTTTAATTCAATATTTTTTTCGATGAAGTTATTTGTTTGAACAATCGTATGAACACGCAGGGAAGAAGTCATTTTCGGTAGTGATGAATTTAACATCACTAGAGAAGATATGGAGACGTTGAAGGGTGGGCAGTACGTCAACATGTCAGGTGTGGATACGTGGTCGTTTGTCCTGAACCGCAAAGAATTGTTGAGGAGTGATAGTTCTCCGCGTAGATTCTTTGCCATGACATATCCTACTGTATGTTTTCACCCGTAATTTTTGTAGATTATTTTTTGATGTACGAGTTTTGATTGATATATGTTGCTTTGTAAGTAGTATCCATGCTGATGTTCTGATTTTTTGCATTATGCTTATGCATGTATCCCCACATGCTTACGTATGGTTTTCCTTATGCTAATGTATGATTAGAATTATGCTTATGTAAGATAATTATACTTATGAATGGTTTGCATTATGCTTATGCTTGGTTTGCATTATGCTTATTTTATGGTAGCTTTTTGCTCACGTATGATGATTATGCTTATGTATGGTTTGCATTATGCTTATTCATGTTATGTATTATGCTTATTTTTATGTTTTCCATTATGTTTTTATGTATGATAGGTTGCTTGGGACTGCTATGAACAATGATTATGTCTGCAATAAATGTTTCTTTCACAGGGTATAAATATTGCTTATGTTTGTGCTATTTTACTGCAGACATTCACAATTGTAATGCCCAGCAAAGCGTCGGATTCGAGTGAATTTCTTAAGAGATTCAGCGATAGCTTCGACATCAAATTTAGTGATTGCAGTGCGAGCAAGATGGAGGAGATCCAGTTGGTATGTGTGATATGGTGAAGCTTATTTTTTTTATTCGTGACCCTTATCTTTTTTTACCCATTGTATAGTTCTTGTTCCCGATATTCAAGAGCGAGCATTTTTTCGTGGTATGCTTTGATGTTAAAAAGAAGGTATGCCACGTATTAGACAACTCCTCAGTTGGCGGCAATAAAACCCTCAAATACGACGACCTTCCTGATAAATTGGTCAGTTTTATGCTCCATGGATGATTGAATATATATTTTCAATGTTTATTTTTCGACGATTCACATATATTTTTTTTGACAGCGACAAGTTTTTTTGCAATACTTGTCGGCGAAGGGTTTTTTGTCAATTGCTCGTGTGATTCAGAATTCGACTGCCTCCCGTTTGTGCATGCCTTGGAGGGACAAGAATAACAAAGCTGATTGCGCTATTTTCTCAATGTGCCATATGGAGACCTATATGGGAGGTGGGATAAAAAACTGGGATAGTGAGCTCCGAAAAAACAACAAGGTGCAACTATTGATGATGCGTAGAAAGTATACAGTTGCAATATATTTGGACGCAATGAATGAGCAGAGGGAGGCGGTCTTGGGACAGGCGAAGGAGTTTGCCAAAATGAAATAGGATCAATCCAAAGTATTTTGTTGCTTCGTACTTTTTTTATAAAAGTCTTGGTTACTGGAGTGTTTTACAGACACTGTAAATTTGTTTGGTTTTTGAAGTACTTTGTAGTAATGTTGAATGTTTTTTTATTATTGTTGTGTGTTAGTTCATGGTTGTTATATTTTCTTCAAAGCAGAATTCAATTGCTTATGTAAGCAAAATTCATTTAGTCTGTAAGCAAAATTCAACTCTATTATAAGCAATCACCTTCATGGTATCTTATAATATTTCTAGCATTATTTCAAATATTTTTTAAGCAGGGTTCAAGTTCTTTGTAAGCAGACGTCAATTGCCTTGTAAGCAGTATTCAAATATTTTATCTTTTCAAGTATCTTATACTTTTAGCAGTATTCAAATATTTTGTAAGCAGAATTCAAATGCTTTGTAAGCAGAAGTCAATTGACTTGTAAGCACTATTTCAAATATTTTATCTTTTCAGGTATCTTATATTTTTAGCAGTATTCAAATGTTTTGTAAGCAGGATTCAAATGTTTTATAAGCAGAAGTCAATGGGCTTGTAAGCATGTATCTTCATGGTATTTTATACTATTAGTAATATCAATTATGTTCATTTTTTTTCTTTTAGCATTACATCAGTAACAAATAAGCAAAGTGCAAGGTAATAAAAATTAAACAGGTAGTCACAACATTTTTTATCGAGCACATGCCCTTTTTTCATTTTCTAGGAATGATTTCTAGGATTGAATGAAACAAATAATTATAAAATTTGAAATAAACATAAATATTAAGCGGTAAAATATGGATAAATAAGCCGTATCAAATGTTTTAATAAGCGATATCAAACATGCACTTCAAAAATAACATCAATAAGAGTAAATTCTACTTGTCGCGCGTCCTGCTATTGTACGAACCTATTTCTCCACATTTCCCACAACGTCTCTTCAATTTCTGCCAGGCCTTGATTGCTTTCTCTTTTTGACTCTGAAGTCGGCTCTTGACTCGACTACCGCTTCCCTTATTTTTGGTCTGTGTTGGTGGCAACACTACAACCGCCTAGCTGGGATTTGTCCCCAATGAATCCTTCGATCAATGATTGCTTATTCACCGAATTGGAATCAGTTTGTTGATCCATCAACAATTTTTATTTATGGTCTTTTATGATATTTGACAAGGCTTCAATCTTGGACTTGTTGTCATTTGAAAGAACAATACAACAGTGAATGTCAGACCAAATCTGCTGAAGCATTGTATCAAAATGCATGTCCGATCCGAATCTATTCAACGAATCACTGTTTTGACATGGTAGCATGGACGCTTTTTTCGTCCATCTTTTGTGAATATATTTCGCTGGTATTTTATCGACGTCTTTTAGTGGCGGGAAAATGTGACGACATAAAGCCCGATACATTGAAACATCTTGCAAATCGCATTCCATCATATAAATCATTAATACACGAAACCACGGTAAAGACTCATGTTTTCACGTAGCTTGATTTTGTAAGTGCATGTGTTAGCCCCGTTGTTGATTTCTATTGTGACGCACTTGTAACAAGATGATTCGATCTCGACGCTCACAACAGAAAACACTGTTCTAGTATACACAATTGATGCATGTTTCTCAATTTCTAACTATGTTTTGCATACGGGCAAGCTGGAGTCGATCTCGTTGTTCAATTTGTCTATGGCATGTCTTTGAGCTTCTATAGCGCTATCGTAGTGCATGTAAAACTCTATTAGACTAACTTGTGGGTTGGTGAAACTTCCGAACCAGCTATTAGCACTTTGTGATCGTGATGTGGTTCTGAGTAATCCGCTCAATTGCACACTTTTAAAATAAGCAGGAATCCATGATTTTCTGATTTCAAACATATGTGCGAACCATGAAAGTGAAGTCAGTTGGTAATCGTTCATCAATTGTGCCCATCTCTTCTCAAATTCTGGTGGTTCGATGTAGTTACTCCAAACAATGTGATTCAATCTTTCCATGAATTCCTCGTCCTTAAGCAAAGTATGCCCAACCTTCACGCTAACCTTTTCCATGATGTGCCACATACATAGTCGGTGAATACTATTTTTGAAAACTTTTTAATAGCGTTTTCATTGCGGGATCTTGATCGTAATTATGTATGTTGGCTCATGCCCCATTGCTTTCAAGAAATTTTTGAATAGCCACACATACGATTCTTCATCCTCCTTTAGAAGTAACTTGACGCGAACGTAACACATCTTCTATGGTTGTCTACACGGTGAACGGGCACGAACACCATTTTGTACCTATGGTTGTATGACAAGTTAGTCTCCTTTTGTCCAAAATAACAAATATTTTTAAGTTACGCATGCAATTTTCTTATAATACAGCAAAGCAACATTGTGAGACCTCGAATTTTAATTAATCAAATTATAATAGTCCGAATATTGTATCGTGTGACTAAATGTTACAATTTGATATTAATAAAATATAGTTTAACTTCTTTTATTCTTAGTATTTTATTAATGTTATTTTACTTCCCTAACTCACTAATTGCTGATTCTAACTATCCCTAATGATATATTACTAACTTAACTTATATTGTATGATTTAATTAACAACTATAAGTATATGTGACTTATCACTAGAATTGAGATAAGGTGATGGGCTTATATAGGAGTAATGGAGTATAAGACATGTGATAAGGGAATTCTAATATCAAAACAAAACAAAAGAAAAATTAGGGAAGGCTTACATGAAAGTGGACGGCCAAGTTGATGAGTAGAGGATAAGGAATTAAATTTGGCATCATTATGTTGGGCACCATTATGCAAGCATGCCCAAGCTACTCTCTATCCAATGCAACCTTTCCTATAAACAAAGGTGGCTTGAGCCACCAAAATGACTAAATCAAAAAAAAAAAACAATGATGCTTAGGAGTAATGAGGAGGGGGAACGGCCATAGTGGCGGAATAAGGAGACCTGTGTCTTTCGTTTCATTTACACTACAAACACTTACAACCTTCACCAAAACAACAAACACTCTATCCCTCTCATACACTAGGCCGATTTTAGCAACAGGAATAAGGAGGAGACCAAGTTCTTCAAGAATATGGGCTTGGTAGTAGTCTTGAAGCAAAGGAGGTAAGGTAAAACCCTCTTAGTATCCTTCTTTCCTATATTTCTTTTTTTCCTCCATTTTTTTTCCATTATCTTGATCCTCAAAAAAAAAATCACCATTTAATGGGCTGTCCTAGAAGGAAGAGGACTTGAGGAAGCTTTGGAAAGCTAGAAGCCATCAAAGACTACCCTTACCAAAAGCACTAGAAGAGGTGGGTAAAACTTTTCAAATTTCCCATCATTTTGCATAAATAGCAAGAGATATGTGATGTATTCTTTTAAATATATTTTGTTTATTTTTGGGAATTTCGGTCTCTTTTATTTCTGGAAAAATTTGAAAATTTATGTGTATGATGAAAATATGATAAAAGTGCTTTTTTTGCTAGAAATTAGCTTTTATATGCACATGTCTTTTTTTTATATATAAAGTGGCATGAATATATGAGGCTATATTTTATGGAAATTTTCAGTCTCTTTTATTTTTGGAAAAAAAATTCGAAAATTTATGGGTATGACGAAAATATGATAAAAAGTGCTTTTTATGTTAGAAAATAGCTTTTGTATGCTTATATTCTTCCTTGTGGCATAAATGTATGTATTTTATTTTATAATATATTTCTGAAAATTCGAGTCTCTTATATTTCTGCAAATTTCGAAATATATATATAAGAATAGGATCAAATGAGACCAGATAATTAGAGTGAGACAGTGTGGACTAATCCTGACCACAAATCTGTAATTTTAGATGGTTGGGATTTATCCAATTTAATAATCATTTTCAATTTATTTTAAACCTGAAAAGGGTAGCATTGTAATTATACAATTACATAATATCCCCCTTCCTCCATCTCCCACCTCTCCTCGTCAACCGCGCACACCATCGGTGAAAGTCAGAGCATGTGAATTGAGAGGGATCTTCCAGTGGATCAATGGACTTGTTAGACAAGCCCCCTCGAACACACATGTGAATTAAGCTTCTCAATTCGTCTTGCTTGCCTGCAGGTGCTTTGGACAAGAGTAATTCAAGCATCTGTTTGGCGTAGGCAAAATTCTACACATACATGTTTCTTTTGATGGTAGTTCGAATGCAATTTATCCTGTGCTCTGCGAGTAGCGGCAACGAACCCAAATAGCGTGACAATTTGGCCATCTCATCTTTTGCACTGAGTGCGCTAGGGCCTTGGACTTCTTGCAGTCGGTTTATTTCCTGAAGAGACAAGAAAAGAATACAGGATTTAGGAATTGAGGTGTAAATTCTAACGTGAGGCATTATTCATATTAGATTAGCATTGGAAGATGTTTCTATATTCTCAATATTATTATGCTCTATTTGTTTGGCGGCTATGGGGTGGGATTCGGCGGAGGAAAGCATTGGTGAAGAAGACGACGTTGACGTGGAAAAAATGAGGGCCTAAATTAGGATTAATGTACACTTATATGTTTTTCGATGTATACTTAGATGTGTTTTGTTGTATAAGTAGTTAATTGATGTATGTATTTATGTTGTTGTATACTTATGTTTTTTGTTGTATACTTATATGTGTTTTGATGTATACTTATATGTGTTTTGTTGTATACTTATATTTTTGTTTGACAATTGTAATATACAGTACAAATATGTTAAATATACAACATAATAGTGTTAAATATACAGTAAATATATGTTAAATATACAGTACAATAATGAGCGTGAGTTTCTCTCTCTCTATAATTGATTTTACTTAATCCACGGTCTCCACATGTTAATGAGCGTGATTCTCTCTCTCTATATAACTGGTTCCTTGATTCACAGTCCCCACATATTTTTGTTTGACCATTTTAATATGCAGTAAAATTATGTTAAACATGTAGTAAAATAGTGTTAAGTATACAACAAATATGTGATAAGTGTACAACTTACTGCATGACAGAGCACAGGCGGGATTTTCTCTCTCCAGCGTGATTTTCTCGCGATTTTCTCTCTCCCCACGTGATTTTCTCTCTCTCCTAATAACTGATTCCATATTTGGATGGTCCCCCACTTTGTTAATTTGACAATTATACCCTTGTTTTGCTTTAATTAAATATTTAATGTAATTTTAACCCCTATTTATCTTAGCCATTGATATAGATAATGGAGGGTTGAGATGAGTCCACACTGTCTCACTATAATATGAGGTCTCATTGTAAATTCCTCCCTATATATATATATATGTATATATATATATATATAGAGAGAGAGAGAGAGAGAGGAAACTAAGCCAAAAGTGATTTTAGAAAATAGCTTTTGTGTGTTTTTAGACCTTTGTTACATATATGAGCTCAAATAACTTAGATTATGAGAAAAATACTTTTAACATATCATATCAATAATCTGGACTTGAGGACTTGTGAACAAAATCGGTTTGGCCTCTTTTGCAAATAAAGCAAAATATAGGGCCAAAAATGAAAATTACAAAAACTGTAGGACCACTGTTAAAATTTCAAAATTTGGACTGAAATTACTGTAATATAAATAAAAATAATAATTGGGACCCTCCGAGTCAAACAAATGTGAATATACGAATTTTAGACACTTAAATGAAATTTTCCAACCTTTAAGGGGCTAAACCGTAAATTTCGAAAATTTAGAAAGTTATTGTCCCAACAACTTTATGAGATTATTTTAATTAATATTCTGGACCTTTAGTCCAAATTTCACGAAAAACGGGCTTGAAACGAGCCCTTAACGGTAAAAATTGTCTTTGGGGTTAAAACGAAATTTTCAGAAAAATGGTACTAAATCTGGGAATTTTTCGAAACTGTTTTTAGCCCACATAATTACTGCCCCAAATAAACTACTAGACTTGGAATCTTGTTAAAACCTTTTCCGGTTTAAGAGATATTCATTTTTAAAAGTATCTGGTCAAAATAATAAATTCAGAGAAAATTAGGACTGGCCTGCAATTTTCGAAATTTTGACCCCGAGACCCAGAAAATATGATTCCTTAGAATATTTAGAAAAATTAGGGATTGGCCTTGCCCTTTTCCGAGTTCGGGATCACAATTCACAACTTATGGAATTTTTAAAACCCGACATAAAACTCTCTCCTTAATTAAAATATTTCTTAAAACAGGAATCTACCAAGGTCATAGGAATTATTTTATCTTCAAAAATTCAGTTTTTTTATAAAACATTAAATATTTTATTTAATTAAATTTTTTTATTTATAAATTATTATCCGAATATTATTGGGGATTTTCATAACGACTAATTGTCATGATAATAAGGCGACTACCTCGCCGCATAATCCGAACCTTATTAAGAACCTCTGCATCATACACTGAATCAAAGAATAGAACCGGCTAGATTACCCCTCTGATATCTATGTCGTGTCAATGTCTGACTGACTGAATATCGGATGCGGCGAGTCTATGAACACGCCGGTCCCATTGACTAATTGACCGGGTTGGCGTCACACTTTTTGTGCGCAATCATCTGATATGAATTGACGGATTTGTGGAATGAATAAGTCGCGTATGGGATGGGTAGCTTGGCTACAGTCTCATACCGGCCTCCATCGTCCAACTCCCAACCTCGAGCCGGACAGGAGAGTTTGGCGGTGATTGGGTCATAAGATTCTGGGTATAATCATGATTATGACGTTCTCCGAGCTTAGCTGGCTCCACTGTGGAGACATCGTGCCAACTGGGATAGCGGCTTGCCCTCATCGGGGAGGGATAAGGTGTCTTGTTTTGGGAGATGATGTTTGATCGACACTTCCGCTTTATAAGGTGGTGCAGGTTGGCGTCACGCCACACCGTTCGCGCAACCAACCGATATGAATTGATGAATCGACTAGGTTGGCGTCACAATTTCGTGCGCAACCAAGCGATCCGATTGTGATCGTTGTTAAATAATATTAATAAAATTATTAAGTATATGAAAATGTCATTGCACGTTTCTTGCATCAAAACTCATGAAACGATTTTACTGCATAAAATATAAGCTCCACTTGCACACACACTCACCACAACCACTGAGAATTTTTGTCTCACTCCCGCCTATTTTTCCCAACCAGAGGATGAGACCTTGCCGGAAGAAGAAGGCAGCGAAGACTTTGATGCCACCAACTAGCCTACATATTATTGGACCTTGATTCAACTGAATCTTTTATGTTGTTTTGATGAATGAACAATTGAGAAATTTGTAATAGTCGGGCGTAGGACCCATAGAAACATTTTGAACAATGATGTACCTTTATTATTTCCGCTGCGACATTTCAGACTTAGACTGTTTTGACATTATGTATGATTTTGGATTTTTCTGTTATGATTGAATTACTTTTATGATGAATAATTGGTTTATTTCGAGTCGGCTTAAGTAAACCGGTCTAAGTTCGTTTGACTGTGTCACAGCTCCGAGTTGGGGCGTGACAAACATTTAAGTAATATATAAGCAGTTTATGTTTAATTCGTATGCACATCCACACATGAATAAATGCTGTAAGAAAATGGTCATTTTCTTCATAAAATTATATATTCTCTTATGCAGTATGAAATTAACTCGTAAGCAGTTTATGTTCTTTTGATATGCATACTTATGCACGCATTAAAAAAAAGGGAAGGAGCACGAATTTTGATGGGATTGCACCGAACCTGTTAGTGTTGTATGTTTCATCAAAAGATATAACATCCCCGAACATTATGTAGTTCTTCTTGCATATTGAATCAGCCCAAAATAATCGGGTAAGTTGGTCGTTTTCATCAATGTCATAGTTGAATGTTGTATTTGGACAAACTTCAATCTTTTTCAAAAACTTGTCTATAATAAGTTGTGCATCAGCTCCACAGACGTAAGCTTTCAACTCTCTTTTGAAATTTTTAAAATCGATTGGCAGTGCGCCTACATTCGAATACCCTCCAACCATCTCCTTATACAGTCGATAAGTTTTCACTGGCCCAATGTTTGCTTTTATACATCTTAGGATGAATTTTTGGTGAGCCAAATTTAAATTCCTATTGGCCTTTAGAAAGTCTTTGTACACCTCGGGCGTCAAGAAATGTGTGTGCCTGATTTCAAAACTTTTTACTGTGTAAGAACCAGATGCAGTGGCTAGGAACATGCATCGCGCCTTGCATCCCACCCTTGTCGGTTTTCTGTGTCTCACTTGTGAGACTTCGTCATCATTTAGTACTGCTTCTTCATGAGATACAGATGACCTGTTAACCTTTTTGAACCCTTCGCGGTTGTACACTACGTATTGCATGCGTATTATACCACTGCAGAAGTGTTTGGTTGTACTTATTCTCACATCAAATCCACTGGCACGCCCATAATTCTTGAAGAATTGTATTCCATTGTCGACACTATCAAAATTCATCCCTTCTTTTGGAGTCATATGTTCATCACATTCCGGTATCCAATTCGGAGATGAATCCGTTGTTATTTCAATCCGCTGCTGCGGAACAGTTGCAATTACAATTGTTTCAACAAAAGAAATAATTAAGCAAGATTTTGAATACGCATTAGCATACTAGTAAGTATTTATATGCAAGTGTATAGTCATATATAAGCAAAGTATCGGGTCAGAACAAATGAGGTCGTAATCAAATAATTTCAATAGATACAACCTACATATGACGAAAAAACAATGATCAATTAACCTGATAGTTTATAACACCGAACAAATGTAAGCAATATGTTTTATTCATGACAACAAGTATTTAAGCACATATAAAATGCATTTTCGATCATAGCATGCATGTTTTTAAAGAAAAAATGGGGGACGAAGAATTGAATTTCATGCTTTAGCAAGTATGTTCATAATTATAAGCATATTCATATTCATGAATAAACAAGATTATAGATACACACAAGCAACTTTCTGGGTAATATGAAAAAAAAACATGGATAAGGAATTGAAATTTCTGCATTCGAAAGTATGTTGATAATTATAAGCACATTCGTAGGCACAAACAAGCATGATTATGCTCACGAATAAGCAACTCACTGGGTAAACATACAAAAAAAAATGGGGATGAAGAATTGAATTTTTTCTGGACTACCAAGTATGTTCATATTTATAAGCATATTATTTGGCACGAATGAGCAGATTATAGACAACACATAAGCAACTTTTTGGGTAAAACATACAAAAAAAATGAAATGATTGATCAAATGATTGATTTAGGAAAAATTGCGAATCAAATTTTAAATGGACTCAGTAAAAAATGGACAATGTAAACAATTGGAAGGCAAGAAAAATGATTACCTTGTTCTTCATTAGTGTTAAGCATTCTTCATATGTGTCATCCATTTTTTTTTCTTGGTTGAACTCTCAAAATGTCGACTTTGTGTATTGTGGGGGAAGATTTTCGTTGCAGAACACGGTGGAGAAGGTGATATGGCCTGGACGATTTTTTCAATAACAGATTTGGTTGATTGTGATTGTTTTGATGGTAACTTATCCTATTTTAGTGGGATTTACTAGATTTAGCTAACACACCTATTATTATATGGACTGATTTGCCCTCACATTGACTTTATCACATAATTTATCAACATTAATCAAGTTTAATCTCAACCATCGAAATCAGTGTATTTGTAGCTTGAATTTAGTTATATATACGCATATATTAGGGGGTCCTATATAATTCTTCCATATATATATATATATATATATATATATATATATATCATGTGTATAAACATAATGAAATCATTTACACGCATGTAGTGACATTGTTAAAATAAAAAATATCACACTAAATAAATTAGAGTATATCAGGACTCAATTGTAGACGTGGAGCGAAAGTAACTAAACATCGGAAATGGAATTACTGTCAGCGAATTTCACGTGAGGCATTTGGGGTCTACCTTTATTATAATCACGTGACTCACGTGACAAAAGCTAACCTGTTATTATGTGGCCCTTCTGGTAAAAGGGATTCTATTCTACATGATTTTTCGTCCAATGAAACGATATGAGAAACTAACTTCAAAAAAAAAACAAATGAGAAACAAAATAAATTATTCAGAAATACTAATATTTTTTATATTAATTTTGTATTCTCAAAATCAACCTCCATATTTAATAAAATGTCAATGTAATAAATGGTTGACTTCCATTAATTCTTTTTTTAAAAATAAATATTAAGATACATTTTTTTAAATTTATACATTTACTGTTGAATAAATATTTATTTTTAAATATTGAAATGATAATCTGGCGCTGCTAGTTTTTTGTTTACTTTTTATATTTTAGACCAAGAGTTTAAGAAACATTAGAAGAAAATAGAGTTTAGATTAAAACTTTGAAGATTGTTGCGGAAGTAATTCTTTTGATAACGAAAACATTGTATAAGAGATCACTAATCGTAACGAGACATGAGTTCCGTATTGATTTTCAACTCATAAAAATTATCAATTGTGTCAAGTCAACCAAAAACGCCCCCAAGACGCAACTCATCACATAAGTCCACCAGACTCAACCTATAATACCAGGCCTTAGAGTCCTAATTCGGTATATTCGGCTAAAGTCCCAGGTATAAATAATCTTTCATTCATTATTTTTCATTCAGTACATTTGTACTGCTATTACTTCTAACGCTTTGGATTTTTTTCATACACTCTGCAAACTTAAGCAATTGAGGGATTTCCCGAAAACACCTAAAGACTCTTTTAAGTTCTAACCATGTTTCCATGTTACAGGCTGATTTCCTAAACGTGGATTGGATTTTGGACTGGAGTCGAAGATCTTAATTTGAATTACCCTTTCTCGAGTGAGCTGAACAATTTTTAGTGGCAGTATCCTAAAACCGAGAAAAATATTTTTCTGTTTGAGGAAGTATTAAATTTTAAACATTGAAAGGAAATTGTCGGTGAGGGGACATGTTGAATAAGTTCAGCAATAATAGGCATAGATAGACAGCAGTAGCCGTAAGGTAGCAATAATATTATTTATGCAGACATTGAATTAAATTGGGTGAAAAATTGAGTGGAGAGTCGAATGATGAGGCCAAGATGTTGGTTGTTCACAAACGCTGTCGTCTCTCATTTATAGCCTCATGGGCTGGGGATTAGCATAGTAGTTTTAGATCAAAGTATATGGTGGGGAATTTTTCCACCTTAATAGTAATTAATTTTTTGGGAATTTTTCCACCTTAATAGTAATTAACTTTTAAAAATTAATTAAACCTATGATAAAGTAGTATTTAAATAGGACTTTATCTGAGTTTGTTGTCCTCTAATAAAATTAATTATGGAAGACCTTTGAACTATTTTTTGTCCGATTCCATGTTCCAATTTCGTATTTCATTGATTGAATGTCGATCAAATATAATGGAATAAGAAATGAATATGAATGTGAAACATGAAATTTCGATCCAGTTTTTTAGATGTGAATTAAGCCCATAAGGATTTACCTATTTAAATATTTCATAATATCCCCAAGAAAGTCAAGTCATCAAAATTCAAAAATCAGTAACACTTTCTGTTTAAATATTTCTATCATGTCCCATGGCAAATCAATGCAAAACCACAATATCTTCGACCTGAAAGATTTGGCCCAGTCCATTTCTAATTCGACCCCTCTATTTAATGTAAGTGTAACAAAATTTTTGTAGTTTTCCCAATTGGGTGCAACCACCAAATAATTTCGAAGAATTTATCTTCCAAAAACCTCTTCAATTACAAGTTATAAGTATCTTGTAAGTTTCACTATTTTAGTATTTCAGATTGTTCTTACAATAAAATTTAGTATCTTATAAAAGCCAAAAACATCATGCACTTACTAGATTTTTAAATAAACTTAACCAAATTCACCTTATCTCAATTGTTTGCTCGTAGTTACTAAGCACGCTCAATTTATTACAATCGATGGGGATCCAAAGCAGCATAAGAATACGTCGAAATACGTTCAGAGTTCGATGACTCAAGTGATTTCCTTCGAATATTTCCGTTGCACGATACCCAATCGGACGAATTTTCTTCGGCACATGTCTTAGCCTTGGAGAAGAATGCGTGACACTGGGCCGGTGATCTTTGGGCCGGAAGGCCCGGAATACAATTCATCCTCACATCAAGCACTTTTTTCTTGATCAACTTCCAACATTCCGGCCCAACCTTTGTAAAATAGTTATAAGATAGCGACAGGTTCCTCAGATTGGGCAACTTGCATACGGGAACAGGTACAGGCCCATATAACTGATTATCAGCCAAGTTCAGAATCTCCATCCGGCCCAAACAGGCAAAAGACTTTGGAATTGGGCCGGTCAAGAAATTGCGGCTAGCGTCAAAAAGTGTGGCCTTCTCTAAAAGCCCAATTTCGCATGGCAAGCATCCAGACAACTGGTTGTTCAACAAGAGAACTTCAATAAGAGTCTGGGCTGCTTGGCCTATGCTTTTAGGAATTGGGCCGGTGAAGTTGTTGTTGGCTAGAGTCAAATAAAGGGCCGGGGTGGAGCCCAAATTATCAGGGAGTTTTTGCATGAGATTATTATTGTTGATGTAAAGAACATCAACATCTAGCATAAAAACTTGGGGTGGAACCATACCTGAAAATTTATTGAATCTGAGGTCCAAAAAGGTTAATCTAGTGGCACCAAGAACTTCATATGGGAATTCACAAGAGTACTTGTTATTACTCAGGTCTAATTCATACAAATATTTGATCTTTGAGATTTTTAATGGGAATGAACCTTTGAAATTGTTGGAATTTGCATGGAAAACGATTATGTCTGGCAACTCATCAATAAAGCCATTGAGATTTAGATCAGGGCCGTCGAAGTTGAAGCCGTTGAATATTACTCCGGCGAGCACTTTTTCGCCGTAATCGGAAAGGATGTCACAAAAGAAGCCTTTGTAATTGTTGCATATATCATGACCAACCCATGTCTTGGTGATGCCATAGGGGTCATGTTTAATTTTTGCTTGAATTTTTGGATAATGGGGTAGACTATTTCGACACGTTTGCTCTCGAAAGGGCGGCGGAGACGGCGGCGGTGGTGGTGGTGGTGGAGGAGGGCAATCTTGGTAATTAGGTGGAGTAGGTGGAGGAGAGTAACTACCACCACCACCAATAATTATTTCCAATGTTTCTCTATCACCGTTGATAATTCTTGGATTATCATGTACTTGATTGTGGTGTAAACATGTTACATGTAACACAAATTTGGCTAGTAGAAGAACTAGGGCAAGTGAAACATTAGAGGTGATGATCATGATTTCTCTCTTTTGGAGTTGGTTTTCTGGAGATACGAGGTTTTTATAATATTTTTGGTTAATAAAAAGAGGTGTGTGGGAATAAGTATTAGCTAAGGGCTATAGAGGGTTGCTCATAGTCACGGGGAAAGAGACTAAAATATGTTGTTTAATTGGAATGTGTTGTCCTGAAGTGTGTGGTTGTTGTCGTTTCATTTTCGTTGGGGAACTTATCCTTTGAGGGTTTGTTTTTTCTCAATCATTCTATATATATTGTAGTGATTAAGCTTGAAAGATTGAAGATTGAAGATTTCTATTGGTTTGGGGCACATCACCATATGTTTCTCTCTAACATAAAGAATGGGAAGAGGAATGAACTATTGGTATTTAAATAATCAATTTCCTATAAAAATCGTATATAATTTTCTGACTAAAAGGGAATTTTTCGAAAAAGTATAGTCTTGTGCAATTGACAAAAATCATCGTCACGTGGTCACGAGGAAGACTCGATATGTTCAAAAACACTTTATGGCCTAAAACTTTGAAATTTTGTGGCTAATAAGAATCAATTTTGCTAATAAATCAAGGGATGCAAATTTAATATGGATAACGTGACAACGGGCAAACTTTGGTTTATATTTCAGATTCTCTACTCAATATCTTGGCTCCCTGTGATGCAAAAATCTGTACCGGATTGGGTCAAACTCAATGTTGATGGTGCAAAGAAAAGAGATCACAACCATGGCGGGACTGGAGGGTTCTTAGAGACTCGCAAGCGGATGTCATATGGGCTTTTTCAAACTTTTTCCCACTATGTCATGATAGCTTATATGTTGAATTTGCTGCTCTTCATAAGACCATACGACTTGTAGACAAGACTCACTTTCAAAATATTTGGATTGAAACAGACTTACAAAGTCTCTTGGCTATTTTTTGACACCAGAAATTATTGGAAATTGGTTTATAAAATAGGTTTTGACCAATTATTTAAGTGAGATCATTTATTACTTTCGAGAAATAAATGATGTAATCGTAATCTACACTGCGGGTAGATGAAACTCGCATTTTGAATTTCTCAAAACCAATTTCGGGTGAATGAGAAATTAATGCATAAAGTTAGCCACTTAAATGCCCTCTATAAGGAATATAAAAGGGTGAGAATATGAAAAGTCATATCCCACTAGGAAATATATTAAATGTTTGACTAGTTTATATAAAGCTTCACCACTAATAAGGAATAATCAAGTGGAGCTCCTTATGATAACACTCTAGTGGACCAAGTCAATTTTGACTAGCTCAAATAGCATCGTCTGAGCCGGAGCCGGGCCCACACACGTCGCATTGGGCGCTTTAGAGGCTCACTTCGCATCCTCGTTAGGAGCCTCAAAGTGTTGGAAAATCGAATCAGGATTCGGTCCAAGAGCTCGATGATGTGGCGGCGCTCGTGTGGCAAGAATTTGGCAAGAGTCATCCGGATGGCAACACGTGGCACGGTGTACATCGACCGACGCACTGTGCCCTCGACAGGGCACTATGACTAGACACGATTCGGTGTGCAAATGGTGCATGCTAAGAGTTGTGTACCTTCGGAAGAGATGCAATCTGGACCATCAGATTGTGATTGTTGATCAGGAGGCACGATCCAACAATCCTGATTGATCCGGACTAAAGGATGCACTTGTTCTGATCAGGAGGCACGATCCAACAGTCCAAATGATGCACTTGTTCTGAAAGGGCATCCAGAACTCTATATAAACAGACCCCCAACATATTGTTTCTGTATTTTCTTTCTGTATATTCGAAAGTTCTGAATGCGTTTTTGTTTGCTGTAAGTTCGGCTTTTGCAAGTGCTATTAAGTCGAACTTAAAAGTCATTGTACCTTACAGACGATTGCTTAAAACCGTTAGCGCTTTTGTACGGGGTAACTTTGTCTTGCGGATATAGAATCTAATCCTCGCCTTGACTTACTTATCTGTCCCGTTATTTTGTCCGTTTTTCGAGAAAATCAAACACCGCAAACAACAGAAATCAGGGCACTGGAGGCTTCAACAACTTTTGATTCAGATCAAACACAATATAGTCGGAATTAATGTAAAAATATCTCATATTTTTAGGGAGGGCAATAAGATAGCTGATGCCTTATCTAATGTTGGTTTCCATGAAAAACCTCGTGTAGTGTACAACTGTTCTTCTTTACCTAGATTGATCTAAGGGATTAATAATAGGGTGGATTAATTGAAGATACCCACTTTTAGAACTAAAATTATACATAGTATTGCTATCTCTTAATTCCTTGTAAATGCTTTCTTCTATAAACTCTTCAGTATTCAAATATATTGGTTGAGGGGTGAAAAAAAGAAGTGACAACGGCAGCTTACAAGATCAAAGAATCCTATTTTGACAAAAGTGCATCTATTTAAGTGATAAATGGGCTTGAACACTAGAAATTGTCAATTCCAACCCCCAACAGACCGGCCCGATGGGCTAGCCCGCCGCCCGGCATTTTTAGTGTATTTTTTATTGATGGGCTTGGTGGACAGCTCAAATCTACGACAAATTGGTCCAAGATACTGTTTGGCCCGGCCCGGTATTTTGACAGCTCTATTGAACACTACATACAAATTGGTCAGCTTTGGAAATGATGTGGCAATAATTATCATGTGGCGGTAGGTCTTCCACGCCAATTGATTTTAGGCGAATTGATAAATTAATGCTGAAATCCTGCATAACCCAAATATGCTCAGCTTTTTCCTTAATGATACACAAGTATGTCAAACAATGAAGCTCTTGATTAAGACAGATTCAGGCCCCCAGAAACTCCTATATATATGTTGCCAAATATCTTGCTCCTCAAGTCCACAAAACTAATGGAAAACTGGAATATTATAAGTCAAGCTTTTAAAGAGAGCAGGTATACTGTGATATAGACCATATGAACAAAAAAATAATCATTCATGCACAGTTACTAATCAACATAGTTAAAACATAAAAATGATCAACAGAGTATTAAACAAGAACCAAATATATTACATTTCTTGCACATCTATCCTGGAAAAAGCATGTCTCATTGAATACAAGCACTGATTGCTGACCAAGGCAAAGACTTGTCCACTAAAACAAGATTTGAACACGTCTCTTTTTTTGACTTCATGGGTCATCCCAAGAAACACACACAAAATAGGAATTAGGGTTACTTACAAAAACTACCTAAGGTTTAGCCTAATTACAAATTATTTTTTAAAATTACAAATAACTCCTTTTGGCATTTGTTTCTATTTTGGGTTGAAAAACGAATCAAGCTACTCGATACTCGATTCGAGATCGATAGTTAAAAGCTCGTTTGAGCTCGGTTCGCTAACATAATGAACAAGCTTGAACAAATTTTCCGTTTGATAAGATGTAAAGCTCGGTTCGAGCTCGACTCCATTAGTAAAAACGAATAAAATGTGTAAAACTATCAAGCTACTCTAGCTCGATTCATGCTCGATCACGACTAAAGCTCGTTCGAGCTCGATTCGGTCAATAATCAAACCAAGCTCAAACACAATTTTTGAAGCTCGATTAAAAAGCTTGAATATAATACTATATTCGGCTCGACTCGACTCATTTACACCCCAATTTCTATCCTACAAAAATGCACCAAATTATACCTCTTGTGGGATATTTGTGAGATAAATACAAACCTCAAGAGGGGTATTTGTAAATTTGAAAGATAAAGGGTCTTTTTTGTACATAGACTAAAATTCAGGGGTAGTTTTTGTAATTATCCCAAACAAATAACAAAACTTGCCCTATATATATGGAATCAGGCTAAATAGAATTCCCCATCTCCATCATAAATACACAAATTGTTCTGCTACAAATTAAGCCATAACCATGAGTTTAAAACCTCACCAGCTTCACATATACTTTCTCCCAATGATGGCACCAGGCCATATGATCCCAACAATAGACATCGCCAGGGAATTCGCAAGACGAGGCATAAAATCAACCATCATCACAACACCCCTAAATGCATCTCAGTTCTCACAAACAATCGAAAGAGATCGAAAAAACGGCTTAGAAATCAGTATTTCAATAATCAAATTCCCTTACCAGGAATCAGGCCTGCCAGAGGGCTGCGAAAATTTATCTTCCACTACAACCCCTGAAATGTCCCTGAATTTTCTCAAAGCCATGGATTTACTTCAAGAACCTGTCGAAAAACTTATACGAGAAAACCATCCAGATTGCATTATTGCAGGGGCATATTTCTGGTGGGCTACTGATTTAGCCCTCAAGTTCAATATTCCACGGCTAGTTTTCTACGGGACGGGGTTTTTCCCTATGTGCATTTACAACAGCTTGAGAGAAAACAAACCTTTCGAAAAAATCGGATCAGATTCTGAAGAATTTGTGGTGCCTGGTATGCCGGACGTGATAACGTTGTCGAGAAGACAAATTCCAGATCAGCTAAAAGAAGAAGATAAAGATCCACTGGCTGAGACATTAAGAAAAGTTTTGGCATCAGATTTGGCAAGCTACGGAATGATTGTAAACACCTTCTACGAGCTTGAACCTGCTTATGTGAGACATTACAGAGAGGTTCTAGGTAGAAAAGCATGGCATATCGGTCCCGTTTCGCTTTTCAATAAGAGCAATGAGGATAAAGCTCACAGAGGTAAACAAATATCCTCATATTATCATGATTGTTTGAGCTGGCTCGATTCTAAGAAGCCAAACTCGGTTGTTTATGTGTGTTTTGGTAGTATGGCATTTTTACAAACACCTCAGCTGCGTGAAATTGCAAAAGGCCTCGAAAGTTCAAATCAACAATTCATATGGGTTGTTAAAGAAAAGACAAAAGATGAAACAAACATGGATTGGTTGTTCGATGATTTTGACAATAAGATGAGAGGGAAAGGCTTAATAATCAAAAATTGGGCACCTCAAGTGCAAATTCTCGAACACGAAGCTATTGGGGGATTTGTCACGCACTGTGGGTGGAACTCTTTGCTTGAAGGAGTTGCGGCTGGTCTTCCGATGGTGACGTGGCCGCTTTCGGCGGAGCAGTTTTTCAATGAGAAATTGGTGACGGAGATTTTGAAGACGGGGATTGCGGTGGGTGCTAAAGAATGGAGTAAAAGGACTGATGACAGAGCGGCTATAAAGGGGGAGAATATTGAGAAAGCTGTGGTGAAGTTGATGGCTGCGGAAGAAGGTGAAGAAATGAGAAACAGGGCGAGAAAGTTAGGGGATATGGCGAAAAGGGCTGTTGAAGAAGGTGGGTCTTCGGATACTGATTTGAAGGCTTTGCTGGAAGAAATAAGAAGGCATCATTCTTGAGGCAAAGAATAATGGAAAATTGTTTATTGGATTGATCCTAGCAGGTGTTTGTATGATTTTGCTACATTAATTTCCAGCATTTACATGTTTTCGGTTATCTATTTTATTTTATATTTCATATTGCAAAGTTTCCAATTATTGAACATGTGTACAACACAATTAATAAACATTAGACGGGCATAAGTTGTCCTAAAGAATCTCTTCAATTCAGTTTAAGTTGGAGAGAATATCCAAAAGGCAAAAAAAAAAATTTGATCCTTTATCTAATACTACTTTGAGATTTCATTTTTTTTCTTTTCGCTTTTGACAAATAGTCATTTTTCTCAACAAAAAATTGAGATTTGGTCATTTTATCGCTATATATGATTCTTTAATTTGTTGAATCTGATGCAGTATTTTTATTTTCAAAATTTTTAATTTTCATTTAGAAAACAATATTTAAATGTTATATGGCATCCTAAAAATTCGAAAAACCATTTTAAAATTTAAAAATTAAATTTCTAAATTTTGATAATTTATTTAAAAAACTAAAATAGTAAAAACAATATCAAACTTATTTTAAAATTACAAAAACAATAATACGAAATTTGACAAAAAAAATATAAACTGTTTGAAAAAATCTGAAATTTATTTGAAATATTGAAAAATATTTTAACTTTGAAATAAAACTCAAAATTATTTTGAAAAATTTGTTTTTAAACTAAAAGATGTTTAAAAATCTGAAAAGTTGTTTAAAAAAACTAAAAAAATGGTTACAAATCTAACAATTATTTGAAATATTAAAATATAAAATAAAAAAAGTTGAAAATTGTCTAAAAACAAGAAAATTAGTTTAAAAATCTGAAAATGGATTAGAACTAAGACTTTTAAATTTTTTACAAAAAAATATGAATTATTTTTTAAAACAAATCTGACAATTACTCCAAATATATAAAAATAATCTGATTGTTTTAAAAAAATTCCAGATATTTTTCCTTTGATTTTCAGATTTTTTTTACATATTTGGCATTATTTTTTAGATTTTTGAAAAATAATTTATAGTTTTTTAAAAACAATTTTAAGTTTTTACTCTATTTTTTATTTTATAAAAAAATCAGATATTTTTTTATAAAAATTTCAAAATGTCTTTGTTTTTAATCCATTTTCAGATTTTCAGACAAATTTTTATTTTTTGAACAATTTTCGACGTTTTAAAATAGTTTATAATATTTCAAATAAATTTCAGATTTTTTAAAATAGTTTACAGTTTTTTTAAAAATTTTCATATTTATTTTTTTGTAATTTTAAAATAATTTCGATTTTTTTCTATTTTTAGTTTTTTACGAAAGCTATCAGATTTTATATATTTTATTTTTTAGATTTTAAAATATTTATTTGAATTTTTGAAGACTTTGTTACAAAAATTTAAATAATTTTAAATTTTAGTAAAACAATTTTCAGAATTTTTAGATAATTTTTTCAGATTTTTCAAAAAACTTCTATTATTTAATTAATTTTTCTATCATTTAAGCCAACTAGGATGCCATGTAAGATTTAAATATTGTTTTCTAAATGAAAAATTAAAAATTTTGAAAATAAAAATGCCAAATCAGCTCAACAGGTCAAAGTAACCTGCTATAGCATGTAAGAGGACCAAATCTCAATTTTTTGTTGAGAAAAAGGAATATTTGTCAAAAGCGAAAAGAAAAATGATGAAATCTCAAAGTGGTGTTAGATAAAGGACCAAAATGTTTTTTTGCCATATCCAAAACAAAGAAAAGCATTTAAAGTAATGAATTGTAAATACTTACAAATATGATATATTTAATAATGATTTGGCCCTCATGAACCAATTGATAGTGTTCAGACCCAATAATAAATATAATTACGATTTAATACAATTTTTTTTTAAAAAAATAAAAAATTTGATACATGAATAGAAATTGTGGGCCGGATCGCATCTCCGGTCGTTGTGTATGAACAACGTTGGGGATAAAATCGTTCTTTCATAATTATCACCATTTTTACTTAATGCAAATATTAATTACCCAATATTATTAATTAGTGGGACCTCATATGATTCTCCGACCTATAAGGCCCAGACTCGCCTTCAACCCCACAATGACCTAAACGGTCCAATTTATCTTACAAGGTCCATGCGGCCCATCATCTCATGTATACAAAGATCATTCTATCTCATTTATAAGTAAGTTCAATTAATTACTGCACATTAAATTCATTTGCTCTGGAATTATTCTCCTACATTTGCTGATTTGAGCGTCGGAGGGGCCTCCCTAAGACCACCTAACCTTGTTATGTGTGGTGCATGCTAATTCTCATCTGGTGATTCTACCAGCTCATGAGAAGAAATTAGACTGACTACTCAATTTCTTGACTTAGAGTGATCAGTCTTGAGTGAAAATAATTAAAAGAGGACAAATAAATTAAAAGGCGAAGAATAGTTTACTCACTCAACTCAAAAGAATTATAATGTTATATATCCAAATATGCACTGTCAATATACACACCATGATAATGGTTCATAATTTAGGGCATGTGTTAAGTTGGTTTTATACCAACTAATCGAGTTTTCTAGAGTAAGATATTGGTTGCTTTTATGTAATATGAGTCGTTTTAAGTTAATTTCATAGTGTTAGTTGTCGTTGTCAAATTGGTAAAATAAAAATCATGTTTTGAAGAGAAGAAATGAGCTTGGAAGAAAGAAATTGTGCTTTGGAAAATTAAAAGGCGCGGTTTGGGCCGACAAAAGAAGTGGCGCTGCAGCGCTACCCTAAAAAACATGGTAGGGGCATTTGGCTTTACGAGTAACTGGCCAGTCATTGTTGGACGGAGAAAACAGACATTGTTATTTTTAGATCTTAGATGTTTGTGGGACTATAAATAGACATCTTGGCATGAAATTAGGGATCTAGACATCTTGGGAAGAGAACAAAACACCTTGAAGATACAAGATAAGATTGTGGAGAGAAGATTGAAGGCATCTATCATCTAGAAATAGAGAAGATTCTCCTTAAATAACTAGAATTCATTCTTATTGTCTCTCACCTATCATTTGAGATGTTTTATTATTTTGTTATGAATATTTCTATTTTCATCATAAGCTAAATTCTATAATTCTAGAAGTTGATGTAACCAAAGTTTGAACCTATATTTTGAGATTGTAGTTTATCAATCTACATGATTCAATTTATTTGTGCTATTTGGACTAATTACAGTTGAATTATTTGATTAATAATTTGGATTATTTGATGTATTTGATTTTACACTTGAGAGAAATAATTGAATATATAACCTTAGAATAGCATAATTTGGGATTTCATAGAATTAAGAAGTTCACGAATCCTTTCAAGTCATTCTATGAGATTCATTGAAATATTGATTGAAATCTTGAATCATTCGACAATCAAGAGAGGGAATGATTATTGTAGAAATTTTTGGCTTATAAATTGATAAATTGTGAATGATAAACTATATTGATAACATATGGGAAAATTAGGTGAATCAAACCTTTAGAATTCATTCTTATCACTTTGTGTAATAATATCTTTGAGTATTTCTTTTTATTCATTCATCCTTTTTAGATTAATTTTCGTAAATCTATTCATTCATTCTCACTTTTAATTTCTAGATAAAGTTAAGACTATTATAATTACAATACTTAGCAATAATTTGATATTATTCCTTGTGGAGACGATAGCCTTATTCATATTCTACACTAAAACTTGACAATTGTATTCTTACGGTAAGTAGGTGAGTAATTTTACGCCTAACATCATGACACCCCAAAATTATAAAATGAATTTAGATATTTAAACATTTTTCTGGGATTCTTGAAATAAATTAACATGTAATTGTCTTTTTGTCACTTGCACGTAAATGCTCCCGTGAAAGCTTCGGAAATCGTAACTGGTATTTGGGCTTGCCTCGCACAAATAAGAGGCCCGTTTTATATGTCAACTTAACAAAGGTTGCCCATCTTTCCTCATTCGTTTTTTGGGCTAGTTTGGTATCGAGTTACTTAGATTTTAATCAAAAGCCCGTCTAATTATTTTAAGTATGTGAAGGGTTAGAAGGTTTATAATGGATCTGATCTAGTTAAAAAGACCAGGGACTCATATAACTAACATACAACATTAATTCACTCAAATTAGTATTATCTAAGTACAATAAATTTTTGAGTTATTAAATATATATTGATTTTGGCTAAGTTTATTTAAAAGATTTTATCAGCTCTTGCATCTTATAAGATATATTTAGAGCTTATAAAATGTTAGATCTTATTATAAAAATAAATTGTTGAAGTATTTGGATAAAATAAGATAATTAAACTTTTTTTTAACAGGAAGAGAATTGTATCTTTTATCAATGGTATGAAATAAACAAGATACAGTATTCTGAAGCCAAAAGAGAAAAACCCATATTAACTCCAACCTTTCAAACAAAGGAAGAGGGAGAGACATAAAAAACTAAAACTAAATAGATACAATAAATCACAAAGAATCAAATCAAACTCAAGTGGGCGGGCTATAATTTTGGTTCTTGGTTGATCATCTGACTTCCAAATAAAGTTTGAACGATCCACACCGATTCCTTTCTCGATTTTGCAGATCTACCGAGAATTGATAAAGAACTTCGAATGATGCCATAGAAATAACATATCTACGTAATATCTGAATAGGTCTAAAAAAGGAAAGCAAAAAAAAAAGAAAAAAAAATAAACCTACTCCCACATATGAGAGAAAACTACTTCTAGAGATGGGAGAAAACTACTCTCACCAAAGGGATAAATTGAAAATCCGACACAGAAGAAAAAGAAAAAAAAAATAAAAGAAATCATTTTCCTCTCCTCCCATGGTGGAAGGAAGGGATGAATGAATTATTTTTGGTAGAACGATGATGAAATTTTTAAGATGTTAGCAACGACAATTTTATATTTGAAATAGTCAAATTAAAACTAAAGAAGATTGTTGAAATAAGATCTTATATTGGAAAGAATTTTTTTTGGGGATTTCCTACTTTTTTTTTTAAAAACAACTTATTACACTAGTACATAAATGCCCATATAAATTATCAAATATGCATCGATTTTTTACAAAACCCAATGCATAAAGAGGAGCGATGGCAATTTTAAAATTAAGACAAAGTCTTTGGACATCGCTTGTTAATAAATCATCAAATATGCTCGAATATTGCGTTCAGACTTTGGATTGACTCTCTCGTCATAAGGTTTTACACATAAGGCACGTGAAGTCACATTGGCCTCCCTTGAGTCTAAATCGTATCTTCTAATTTCGATTTAACTAACTTCACTTTTTTTTTCTTTTGTAATTTCAGATTGAGTATTTATATAAAAATTCAAAGGGCGCCCTTCGAGTAGATTTGAATATCCTGAGCAATAATTGAATTCGCATTCATAATTATATATATTGGTTGTTTCAACATCGAGATTGCTTATTCACTGATTGTTTCAATTTTTTATTTTTATTTTTTTTTAATAATTGATCGATGAGATTTTACTCAAATGTAATTAAGATGGAGATTTGAAAATTTAATAATTAAATTGGCATGCTGCAGGTGTGCAGAATATTTAAGTTTTAATAATAGGATTCAACTCAAGTGTGAATTACTAAAAGGCAAAGTCAGAGAAGGATAGATGAGTATAATATCACACATGGGTAGATAATTAAGTTACGTTTATAAGTATAATATCACAGAAATATCAAGCAGATATATTGACAGCCATGAACCACTCATCATCTTATGCACTATTCTTTAATATGCACTACGTTATCGCACGTTGGATAAGGTTTCACACATGCATCCTACTTAGGAAAATTGCAAAAGTAGTCCAGTATTATTGGGACCAGTCCTCTCCGATTTAATTTTCTGAGGGTTAGTCCCATCGACGGCCTAACAGATCTAATTCGTTAGATAAATCCAAATATTCGACCCGTCATCCCACCAAGAGCCCCCACAAATATCAATACCACATTCGTTGGCCGCTGCTAATACATTTTAGCTAGGAGAACTACTAATACTTTTTGGAGGAAAAACTAATATTTTTAGGGTCTTTACCTAATATTTTTGAATGACTCAGCACTTTTAGGGAAGTACTAATACTTTTATGGGGAAGTACTAATACTTTTATGAGGAAAACTATTACTTTTCAAGAGGAATACAAAAATACATTTAATCAGAAAATATAATACTTTTAAATAAGACTATAATACGTTTTAGTAGGAATACTAATACTCTTGATGGAAAAAGTAAATATTTTTCAAGAGGATTACTGAAAAAACTGTTCAAGCATATTACTAAACATTTTATCGTTACTATTAATACTTTTTTGAGGGACTGCTAATACTTTTGGGAGAAAAAATTAATTATATTCAAGAGAACTACTAAAATACTCTCAAGGGAAGTACTAATACTTTTTCGAGGAACTACTAATACTTTTCAGATGCACTGTCCCAGAATATTACAAACATGCCACGGGTGCCTGAAATTACACAAACATCCAGGTCGGTTGGATCCGTCTAACAGAAAAACCGGTTAGACGGCCTGATAGGAGCTTTTGTAATTTTACAAAGGTAGTTCTGTAAGTACTAAAAAGTTGCAATTTGAGAAAGGAAAACCCTACTTCTCCTCCACAACCCTCCGCTTTTTTCTCTCAAAAAAAGATTTGTTCTCCTCCCTCCCTCCAAACCTTCCTCATCTCTCCCCTTATCTATGTCATGGACTTGTACCATATTTTCAGATATGATATTTCAATTCCGTGTCAGCATCGAGGTGGTATTTTGACATAATCTTGGTCATCTTTTTGAGTTCGACAAAGGTGCAGTGCATGGTGGTGGTGATGGGCCATTAAAGTGGATCTAGGAGAGGGAGATATTGTTTTTTGTAATATAAATAGATTAGTTCGGGTTGAAGATTCTGACACAAATAATTAAACATGCGGATCACGGGGTTGGTGATTTTTGACCCACAAACCCGAACCCGAAAACCCGGACTCAACCCTAATTGACACATCTACTTAATATTAATAATTAATATTATATTGAGTCTATATGTATCCTCTTAAGTTACAGAGGAATTAAAGCTTATGTAGTTCGTTTACCTTTTAACCCTTATTACTTTTGGGAAGTCTCTTGTTAGACCGTTCCATGGATCTAAATCATGAGAAGGATTCTCACATGGTCCTCTATTTTTTTCTCTCCTAGTCCCCACTCTCTCTCCCCTCTCACTAATCCGTCTCCATCTCATTTTCCCTTCACTGGTCCCCACATTCTCCCTCTATCTCACATCCTCTCTCACTAGTCCCCCCCATTACCTTTAGGGATGTCGATGGCGGTCAAAACCCGCACCGCATCAAACCCGCCCGATGGGGGAGTGTCAGACCGGACAAATGGGTCCCGGGCGGGTCCCGGGTCCAAGATTACAAAACCCGCCGGGTTAAAGGGTCCCGGAGATCTATAGGACCGGGACCCGCCCCGCATGTTAATTTTTATTAAATTTTTAAATATATATTAAAATATTTTTGCATTATTTACTTTAAAATTTGATTATTATATGTTTACAAATATTAGTTGAGTACTAATATAATATTATTTACTTTTAAAGTTTAATTTACTAATATAATATCTTGTAATATTCTACTTTGAATATTTATTTTAAGTATTAGTTGAGTACTATGTAGTATAATAGTATTTGTTTTTTAAAATAAATCTTAACAGTAGCCAATTCTAAAAAAATAGTTATAATAAGTTGCATAATTATATTTATTTATTTTTTAACCTATTGGCATTTGATTACTTTTGAAAAATTGGCCATAAATAGAAAAATATAAATTATTATAAATTAAAAAATATATTTGGCGGGTCTAGCGGGTCTAGACATTCCCGCTGGTTTTGAGGCGGGGGGGGCGGGTCCCGGGTCTTACTTCTCCTTGGCGGGGCGGGTCCCGGGTTTGGCCAAACCCGCCCCAAACCCGGTGCCATCCCTAATTACCTTTGTATCTCACTCACATTGACTAATGACCTCCTCTCTTTCTTCTTTGTTGTCTCATCTCTCTATATCCAAGGTTTTATATACAAAAATCTCAAAAAATACGATACTCTTCACTTAGAATTGTAATACTTTTTTTCAAATAATATCAATTTTGTCATTTTAAAAGCGTCTACGTTTAGAGTATAATTGATACTTTGTAACAAAATTTGATATTTTTTTAATATAAAATTATATTTATTTTAATAAGAAGTGATACTTTTTAAATAAAAAACGATATTTTTTTTAATAAAAATGATATTAAGTGGTACCTTTTTTTATAAAAAAAATGATATTTACTTTAGTAATAAGTGATATTTTTTTAGTAAGAAATTATAATTTTTTCCTAAGAAATGATACTTTGTTTTAATATAAAAAATAATATTTTTTTAAATAAAAGTGATACTTTTTTTTCATAAGAAGTGATGCTTTTTACATAAAAAATTGATACTTTGTTTTAATAAAATATACTCTTTAATAAAAAAGTGATACTTATTTCATAAGGAGTGATACTTTGTTTTAATCAAAAATGATATTTTTTTTAAATAAAAACTGATCCTTTTTCATAAGAAGTGATACCGTTTTCATTAAAAGTGATACTCGTAACACTATGTCACTGCCCCAAAATATGTGGAGGTGACAAATGGGAAAATGGAGGAATAATGAGGTGGTAGAAGAGTAGAATTAAGGTCCATGTGTTAAGTAACTCTCAGATAAATGGCATTTGTTTGCCCTCTTGCCTAATTTCTTTATCTTCCTATGTATTTTAATTTCTTGAAGAGATGTGTGATTAACTGGAGTGGAGTTGTAAAGTTGTATTATGTCATCTTCTTAGTTTTGCTACATTTTTTCATTATTCTCATTCATCTCACTCACGCAGAGAGAGAAGAAGAATGAAAAAAGACAAAGAGATAAGATGGGCTTGTTGTATAAGATTTTGACGGAAAGGAAATTGTTGTCACGCCAATCAACACAGTCGGGTGGGTACTTGTCACCTTGACAAGCCCGTAGACTCAATGTGAGGATCCATCTCACGGATGGTTTATTCCATGTCACCCCAGTGGGTGGCCATCCATATGGGGTCGTGGCCTTAGATCATCACACACACATACACACCAACATGGGTGTGTGTTTGATCAAGAGTTATACACCTAAGTAGGTAGCTACCCATTTGTGTGGCATAGAATTTACCCTCATGGATTTATATCCGTGAGACGGTCTCACACAAGTTTTTGTGATTACTTTTTGGGAGTGGTGTTACTCAATGACTCCCGTTGCCCATTCCGGATATAAAACATCATAGTATATATTTAACAAATCTTCTAATAACTTCTAAAAAAACAAAAACAAATCTTCTAATAAATTTAATTTACATCTAGGGTCTAATACAAAAGAATTAAATATAATTTAAGAATTGTTTTAAATATTTATTAAAACCGGATTTGTTATGAATTCATTAAAAGTTGTAGCAATAATAATATTTTTCATTAAAACTAGATTTGTGCTTAAATAATAAACACCAGATAATAATTTTATTGATTCGAAAAAAATCTCGTAACATTTCACGTAAAGAAGCACAATTATTTCATTTGTAAGGATATAAATGAATGTCTACGGTCAAAAAAATTAAAAATAAACACAATAATTATTTATAATCAATGAAAATTGTAATAAATCATATGTTGAGTTCCACCATATTGGTATATTTCTAGGAAACATTTTATGTCCTTTTTACAAAATTTACCTTATTGATGCATAATTGTTGGATGTCCCCATAAATATTGAAGTACGTCTCTAATTGATTGAATATGTTCATTTTAATATGTTAATCCATCTTAGACACATAAATTTAATACATAATAAGTACATCTAGTATGAAAATATCTACCCCTAAAGATGATTGACATAATTAAGTAAGTTCTTCAATACTATATTTATTGGAACTAGAATTATCAAATGAAATAGAAAATATTTATCAACTAAATTATATTATTACAAAATTACATTTATCATATTAACTAATGTTCAAAAAAAAATATTGCGTTACTGTCTAATACTTTTCAAGGGGACAATTAATATATTTTAGGTGGATTACTAATACTTTTGAGGGAAAATCAATACTTTTCACGATAGCTACTAAAATATTGTTCAAGGAGACCACGAGCTTGTAGCTCAAATGGTATCATTTCACTCTTTGTAAGGGTGTTGGTATGGTTGAACCATGTATCTTTTGATTTCTCCTTCAAGCGTACTACTCCCAACTTATTAAAAGAAATCACATGTTGGGGGGAAGAAAAAAAGTTAAGGAAAATTTTGATAAAAATTCTCCCATATCCACTACTCGGCTCTTTGGGTTTATTTTTTTAATAAGTTGGGAGTATTGGTTGGAGGGAATGGGATAAATTTCAAAGAAATTGAAAGATCTTTGGGTTGAATCGTCAACACTCTTACAAAGGAGTGGTGATCACGAGCTACAAACTCGTGATACTCTTTGGGTTTATTATTTAACTTGGATGTTCATTGATTAGTTTGTTATTATTATCATTCAGAAAAATAGAAATGTAGTCTCCATAAATTCATATGAAGACGTTCCAGCAGATGATGAACAAGCATTGAATAAAGCTGTAGCAAATCAACAGTGTTGCGATTGATGCAGGGGGCAGAGATTTCCAGCTCTACCAATCGGTATGGTCATCAAGTTCCTACTTAATTAGTTTTGTGATCAATAAATACCACCTTAATTACAATTATGACAATTTTCAAACATCTACATAGTAGAGAATGATATTTTATGTGCTTTTGCATCAAATGTCGAGATTTTAAAATTTTCAGCTGCTTCCAAAATCTGATCTACTGTAGTTAGATTTTTAATGTTATAGTTATACGTAAAAAAATAGTGTTTTTGGTCGGGTAACTTGTAATGTTCGGAGATTTAGTCATCAATAGTCATTTTAAAATTTTGATCAAACTTTTTTAAAATATTCAGACATTTAGTTCTATTTCGACCGAAATTGTGTAATTTTACCGGAATTACTGATTAGAGCCAGTGGGCCACTGATTTATCTATGAATTTTAGGAATTTCAGTGAATTTTGTGCAAAAATTTATATGTGAAATTATCAAAATTGGCACGTAGAATTTGAATGCGTATGTGGCAGTTTTCCCAAATTTGACATGTTTGTACGTCACCGGTTATAGTTATCAATTTCCGATAAAATTACACAATTTTGGTCAAAATCGGACTAAATATACAAGTTTTTAAAAGATATAATAATGAACCAAAATTTAAAATTGACTACTTAGAGGACTAAATCTCCAAACATTATAAGTTACCGGACCAAAAATAATAATTCTCTAATATGTAGATCTTTGAAAATTGTCATTGTACGGTAGTTTTTATTAATCACGGGACCAAAAATATTATTTCCCCTCATAAAAATTAGTGAAAACTACAAAATCTACTCAATTATTTTTCAGCAGGTTTTTGTGAGACGGCGTGAGACTGTGCGACGTTGATACTTTTAGTATAAAAAATGATATTTTTAGTATCAAAAGTATCATTTTGTACACTAAAAGTATTGTCGTCTCACCAAGGGCAGAGGTAGGGGGCCACGGCCACCCCATTTTTTCAAAAACGTTTTTTTACACTAGAATTTTTTTTTTAAAAAAAATATAATTTATATGATTTTTGTGTATCGGCCACCCCATTTTTTTCCTGGCTCCGCCCTTGCGCCTCACGAATTTTCACCGTCTCACATAAGTTTTTGCGATTATGTATTACAATCACAAACAGGCCCTTATTGGCAATTTCGACCTACTTTCACCTTTAGGGTGTCTTTGCAGGACGTTGTGGAACAAATTTAGACTATGGCGCCGTTGCTGTTGGATACGGTACAGAGAATGACAAAGACTACTGGATTGTGAGAAATTCATGGGGTTCCAGCTGGGGCGAAAACGGCTATATCAGGCTTCAGCGAAATTTAGCTAAGACCTCATCAGGCAAATGTGGGGTTGCGATTGAACCCTCTTACCCTGTCAAGACTGGCCCGAATCCTCCTATGCCTGGCCCATCTCCTCCAAACCCCAATTAAAATGTGCCCAGAAGATTAGCAGTGCTTGTTTGGTTTTCATTTTCGTTTAATTGGACATTTGATACTCGCATTACGTGTGTTTGGTTGGCTTTTCATTCTATTCTTTTATATTTTATGAGAGAATGGAATGAGAAATTATTTTAAATATTCAAAATAAATTTGATAGTGTTATTGGATATGAGATGGAGATGATGATAGTTAATATGATGTTTTTTTAATAAAATAATAATTGGATATGATCGATGATTTGAAAAATAAGAGAGAAAAATAGTGTATTTATTATATGATTGTGTGATGTTGATAGTTGATATTTTTAGAAAAATAATAATATGATATGATTCAATAATTGGAAAAGCAAGAATGAGTGAGTATTATATTTCTTAAAAAAAATTTACAAGCAACTTTGCCCCCCAAAAAGAGAGAAAGAAAATTGACAACCAACCACAACTCTAGTATTTTGATGTATCTCTTCGTTTTATTTGTTGAGGAAAGTACTCGTGATTAATCAAATGTGAAAGAAAAGTGGTAATGTGAGTGATTATGGAAATCGTCTTCTCTAAATTTTGAAAAATAGCATACATGTAGTCATAAAAAAGTATATATATATGCAATTAGAAGTCGGGGATAATTAAATTGCAATTTTAGTCATGTAGTTATAGAGATTGGTAATAATAATCTTTCAAAAATTATGATATGTAAAAACAAATCCGGTATTTTTAGAAAACTCTCAATTTCGGTCCTTTGGGAATAGAAGTTGGGAAACTTGCGAGAAAAATTTATGTGTCCACATTTATGGCCAAACCACTGGAACTCGCTCAACCACAATGGCCACACGATTCTCATCAATGAGAATGCATATTTAGGTTGTGATTAGTTATAAGATTGTTTTTCCAAATTTTCATTTTTGAGTGAAAATTATTTTGAAAGTGTGATTGTTTGTGGGAGAAATGAAAATTTTTTCAAATAAATTCTCATTTCTCTCCAAAATTAACTCATTTTCTCTTCTTCTTTCACACTTCCATATACCCAATATAATATTTATTTCTCTCTCCTCCCCTATTCATATAAAGAATTATGATAATTTCTTTAATTTAGCACTACAAAAGGTATAAAATGAGATCTATATTGTCTATTTTTTGATCAACTTTTTTTATTTTTATTCAATTTCTTACATTATATTTTACACTATTTTTTCCACAAATTTTTTCACAAACAATCAACATCTCTAAAAGATTCTTCATCACATCAACACAATTATTACTTTTTCTCTACACATCCAACTTTCACTTTAAAAAAAATCACCATTATTCTCTCAGAAAATGAAAAATAATGGGACAAAAGCACAACCAATCACAGTTAATCTCCAAACTCGAAAAGAAACAGTTATCCATCAAAGCGCACGACTACAAATGAGAAGTAACTAAGGAGTGCCATCCAATGCAGGACATAGCCAGCCTTACTGCTAGTTTCTCCTGGCTAGCCCAACTATTTTTTCTCCTTAAAAAATATTTTTTTTATTTTTTTCCCAATTATTGTATGACTTTTTGATATTGTTGTTTCAAGGTTGTTTTAAATATGTTTCACACATTTCACCTAATAAAATTTCGGTGCAAATATAATTTATGTCCCCATTAAATAATCAATTTTAAACTCAAAATCTTATAGACAATCAAGATTTTAAAGCTGATTATTTAAGACAACACATATTAAAATAAAAACACATTAAATATAATTTAGAAACAAGACATGAATAGAAAAACATAATTCAATTTTCGATCTAATGCATTGAAAGTGTAAAAAATAATATGGAAACAACCAAAAACAACATAACTAGGGGTGTTATTTGGGTTGGGTCCGGGTCGTGGGTTCGTGGGTTAGAATCAGTCAACCCTGACCTGACTTGTTTAATTATTCGTGTCAGATCCTTGAACCCGAACCCGATCTATTTATTTCACAGGTAACACAGACCCAACTTGTTTAAACCGTATAATAAAATTATTTATGTTTACATTTAATAATTTAACTAAATAAATTTATTTTTTTTACAATCAATCACTATAACACACTATTCAATCAATAAAAAAATATCACAATTCACAACATTCAGAAGAAATAACATAATTACGTAAATAACATAACATACTTATCATATTTTTAGGGCAACATACAAAAGAATAACAATATACATAATTAAGGAGATTTTAGAATTTAATTAGTTTTAAGAACATGTCTTGTTTTCTATTTTTCCTTATTTTTTAAAAATGGGTTAGGCGGTTTAAATGGGTTAAAGCGCGCAGGTTGACCAGAACCCGACCTATTTAATTGGCGCGTTATTCAGTTTCGACCTGATTTCGACCTAGACCCATGAAGACAGGACCTATACCCATTAATTTCGTGTTAGATTCGTGTCGGGTTTATATGTCGGAGCCGAAATTGACACCCCTAAACATAACAATATTAAAAACTATATAGAAAGAACACATAAACAATGCATAAGATACCATAGAAACAAAAGTATCTTAGAAATAGATAAAAACGGCATTGAAACATCAAATACAATATGAAAACAATAAAAATCATCACAACAACATTAAAAACAATATATAAAATGACACATGAACAAAAAAGGGCGTAAAAAATAGTTAAAAGTTGCATTGAAACATTGAAAGAACATATAGAAACAACCAAGAAACAATAGAAACAACATAACATATAACACAATACAAGAAAAAAATCGGAAAAAAAAAACATAAAAATATCCAAAGAAGTTGTAGGAGCGTAAAAATATCAACAACAAAAAACTTGGAGCAATAAACAATGTATTTTTTTTTGTGGAAAGTTTTTTTTTAGGGTTTTTTTTGTGGAAAGTTAGGTATGTTTGTCAATCACATTATTATAAGTATGTGAAAGATTAGAAGATTTAATGGATCTCAGGATCTGATCAAATTAAAAAGATCTAAGTATTTGCATAATTAACATATAATATTACTTCACACAAATTAGTGTTATTTAAGCATTACAACTTTTTAAGTTATTTAATTTTTTTAATGATTTAGGAGAAGTGGTTATAGGGGAGGGATAAATTTCTAAGAAACTGAAAAACTCGGGAGTGCTTGACTGTCTGTGAAAATATTCAAATAATTTAGTATTCACTCATTCTTACTTTTCCAACCATCAATTAAATCCATTTATAATTTTAACCAAAAAAAAAGAAAAACACCAACTATCATCATTACACAATCATATCGCTAAATATATTATTCATTCTCTCTTATTTTTTAAATTATCAATCATATCTAATCACTATTATACTAAAAACAACTATTGCATTAATTATCATCATCACATTTCCACTTTATATCCATCCAATCATACTCTAAAAAAATATATTTATTTTTTAAAATAATTTGTGCACACTATTCTCTCCAAAAGTAGAAAAGAGCTAGCGGCACAAAAGATCGAGCAATCACTCCCTCAGTATTCGAACCTGATCAACGGATTGAGATTTCATGTTCCACCTCCATGTTCCATTGCATCAGATGAATGGTACGTGTTATGGAGTGGAACATGGAAAGTACTGGAATATATGAGATCTCATCCCCTACTTTCCAGAGCCAAAAAAATGAAAAATAAAAAAAAAAAATTAAAGACGCATACACAATTGTGACATCATATTGTAAATGTATTAATCATCCGATGTAATGAAACATGGAAAATATTTTGAGGGCGTAGCATATTTAATTGGGAAAATTTCTAAAGTACCCACTATGGATAGTGGGTACTCTTTTCTACCCACTAAGATAACAAACTTCTTTTCTACCCAAATTGGCCAAATTACCCCTCCTTTAAGTTGGTGTTTTTGAATTTGAAATTTAAGTCATAATTATACCATTCAAAACCGTATAGGAAACCGTATAAAAATAAAAAACAAATAAGAAAGCAAAAGAACATACCCATCCCCATTTTCGTGCCCCAACAGTCAAAAGGAAGAAAAAAAAACCTCATTTCGTGCCCATCGTCTACAATAAGAAGAAGAAATACCAAACCCCCATTTCGTGCCCACATCGGTCAAGAAGAAGAAAATACCCATCCCCATTCCGTGCCCAATATCGTGCGAGAAGAGAAGAACATGGCCTCAATCGTGCCGTCGACGTCTTCCGCCTCCACCTCCGCCGTTCTGCTTCCATCACCACCTCCGCACCCTCCTCCGCCGCTGCCGTCGCCCCTTCCGAACAGGTAAGCATATCAATCCCGGCTCCTTATGTTGGAAAATAGATTTTGGGTTTTAAGTTTTGAACTATATTTATGTTAGATTCATGGATTTAGGGTTTTAGTGTTCGATTTTGGTGTAGTATGGTGTATAAATTGGTGTATATAACTTGATAGTAATGTGAATATGTTGGATAAATTTGTGTGTTGGGTTATTGTTGGATGTTGGTGTAGCAGCCGTGCGGCGCGATTTGATGTAGAAGATGAAGCGGCACGATATATGGCGCATATCGTGCCGCATATCGTGTCCAAGGATTAATTGAGCACGATATCGTGCCCTAAGTATATTTGGGCACGATTAATTTGGGCATGATATCGTGCCATAGTTTTGTTTAGTGTTATTTTGAAATCATGTCTATATCATGCCTCACTGTCTGTTCTTTAATTTATGTACCTTATTCTTCAATTTTTCAACAATTCATCTTGTTAAATTGCAATTAATTATTGTTGTAGGTCGGTTCACAGTGGAGAAGACCCTCTTATCATCGAGAGAGGGCCCATATCATGAGGTACGTTCAACCGAGTATAATTCAGATAATCAGAGATGAGTTGGAGGAGATCGGTGGTGGTTTATATGGGCGGTTTAGACGGTCGGTTTTCGGACATTTTATTGATTTTGGGTATGACGATTTAGTTGTAATGCGGCACTTCATGCATTAGTTGCGATGGAGGTGCGTGTGTCGGATGCTCCAGAATCAGAGTGTTGGTTCCACGTCGGAGAGCAGACTATTAGATTCTCTCAGCGTGAGTTTGCTATGATATCTGGTTTGCAGTTTCAGGGTCCACATTTGACCTTAACTGTGTTTTTTAAGTACCCGAGACTGGTATATATAGACTGTATTGGCCTGGGGGTGATCGTGTTATCGCCGCACAATTATGCGATCTATTTGTCGGTGGCACCTTCTGTGGCTCAGCAAATGATGCCCTGAAGGTGGCGAAGGTGTTATTTGCCTTTTATATGACATTTTGTGTTTATTTGGCGACAGACGCATGATGGACCATTGGTCGTGGTTTTGATCGAGGACGATGCACAGTGGGAGGCTTTCTCTTGGGAGAAATACTCCTTTCAGATATTGATGCATTATATTCGGCAGTTGCGTGATGTTATGCCACCTGGCTGATATACTAAGGACATTCCGCCTCGATATCGGCCACCTACTTATCATTTTTATGGGGTCACTTATGTGTTGCTGGTACGTATATTTTTTATTTTATTTATATTTGTACTTACCTTTTTAAATATTTAAAAAAATCTTATTTTCACACTTATTAATGTTCTGACAGATTTGGACATTCGAGGTGATACCTCGCCTGGGTAATGTCTGGGCGACTCGAGTATCCGACACCCAGTTGCCTAGGTGCCTCCGTTGGAGGTTTTCGAAGACCACCGTTGACATGATAGATTTTTCTTTGACACGGTATGCATTAACATTGTTTATTTATTTATTTTATTTAATTAATAATTTATTTTTTATTAATTTATTTATATATTTTATTTACAGGCTTTAGTGTGTCATGAGATATTGGATCCCGGCCGAGGAGGAGCTCCAGCAGATATATATGGAGCGTATCGATGATCCAATTATTTTGTTAGGAGTCTCTCCGAGTTCATCCTAAAGGAGAACCGATTTTTGCTTTAGGAGAGCGGGAAGCGGACATACAGAGTCTGATTCAGCTGACCCAGTCCCTATTGGAGAGAAGGAGTGTCGAGAGCGCAGAGAGCGAGGGGATTCTTTGCTAGAAGCGGAAGCGGCGGCGGGAGAGAGATAGAGTCAATTCGGGGAGGTCGACACTACTACTCCTACGATTGAGACCAGGAGAAGGGTAGGACAGGATGGCCCATCATCCCATGGCTAATGATCCTTTAGATGGCGGACGGATAGACGCATCGGTGGAGGGGCAAATGCGGGTTGATCCATCGACCATGAGGAGTATGCGTGTTGATCCATATCCCGTGAGGAGTATGCGTCGCGATGATCCATCCGATCTGCCGGGATACTCGTGTTGATCCATCCATCGGTTGTGACAGATATCTTGCAGCGATGCGATGCGGGTGTTATGCGAGAGATTACGCGATTCGAAAAGACGCATAGAGGAGCGGTTCGCTCGATTGGAGTCATGAGTCGATGATGCCGTTTCTCAGTTAGAGACTGTCATCTCAGAGGAGGGTTCTTGCTTGGACAGTCGCCTAGATCAGGAGATAGGTCGGGTCCAGGACCTTATTCAGGAGGAGATTAGGCGTTTGTTCCCATACATTGATCAGTACGATGACTTTGTGCATGGCAGTTAGAGATATCCGAGCCAGTCATCGTAACAGACGCCACCAGCAGTGTCGACTCCTCATCCTCTTCCGGCAGTGTCGACTACCCCTCCGGCCATGTCGAATCCTCATTCTCCTCCGGTAGTGTCGACTACCCCTCCGGCCATGTCAACTCCTCCTTCTCCTCCGGCATTGTCGACTCCTCATCCGTGTCGAATCTTCCTCCTCCTCCTCCTCCGGCCATGTTGACTCCTCCTCCTCCGGCATTGTTGATTTCTTGAAAAGTGCATTTTTGTTCACATTTTTTTAAACCTTTTTAGATAATTTCTTTAACTTTTTAGTTCATTAATCAATAAATTCAAGAAAAATCACATTGGCTTGTTTTGAATGATGAAGGTAAAAGACTTGAAGCAAATTCATATGATTTCGTATGAAAATACGAACAAAAACAAAGTCTAAAAGAAGCAAAAGACTCGATCTCGTGCGAGAACACACCCCTAGTGTGTTGGGAAACATGGACATGCTTCAAAAGGAAGAAAAACAAGAAAAAGCAGAAAAACACACCCGGCCGTGCTTATAAAGCACGGCCATTTTGTGTTTCACACGCAAATCATCAAAACACGCCCAAACCGTGTTTAAAAGCACACTGCCGAGAAAATCCCATTTGGCGAAGAAAACACGGCCGTGTTCGTCAAATTTTTGAACACGGCCAGGCCGTTTTTAGGCACGTAGTGTTTTCTCTCGGCTCAAAATCTTTTCTTCTTTTGGCGGAAATAATGGAGACTTTTGCTTTTTGACAACCTTTGAGCAACTTTCACACCTCATCTTGTTGCACCAAAACTCCATTATCTCCTCAATTGTCATGTGGACACAATGATTCAACCAACTCAACCAATGGAAGTGGAGTATTGTCATGTGAATACAATGATTCAACCAACTCAACCATGAATGTGCACACAATGATTCAACTAACAAGCATAGAAATGGAGCATTTGTTAATATGGTCTTTCACAAAGATGGTGCCTATAAAAGCCAAGAGTTTGAGTTGGGAAATTCATTCATGTAATATTCATTCATATAGAGATTCATTGTGTATTCATCATAGACACTTAGAAAATATTCATTTGTGTCCAACATTTTGAGTGGAATTGGGATCAAGAGGTCTTGGAGGAGTAAGCTTGTAGCAACATTGGAGAAGAAGGCTTGGATCAACATCATCTATCAAGGAAGAAGTCATTGAGATTTTGAGAAAGATAAGTACACCATGTCTACAACACTTAAATCTTCTTGTGTAATTTATTCTTTTGTCAAAATCATGAGTAGCTAAACTACTAGTGTTTGAATGTAATGAACTCTAGAATAGATTTGTGATTAAGGTTTGTATGTTTTTAATAAAATTTTCACGTCTTGTGTGATTCACTTATATCATGTTTACTTCATTCAAGTTGATATTTAGGTATATTTATTTGATATCTATTCCTCATCGGGTGTCGAGAGATTTATGGTGGGAAAGTACTATATAAGTGAAAAGAGTTGCATGCAATCCTAGATATGGGGCGACATAAATCTTACGAATTAGGGTCAAACCTAATATGGGAATTCATAAATCGTTATAATGCAATTTTGGGGTTTTAACTAGAAAGAGATTTCGGTTAATCAACTTGAGATTAGGAGTTTTTCGCCTTGAGAAAGGGTTTAACTTAAATCGGGAATTTCTACGGTCTACATAATATGAGATTTTATTAAAAGATGTTGGTTTTGCTCGAGGGCTTATGGTTGTATTTTTATCTTGTTGAATCACAAAAACATTCTAGAGGGATTTACATTCAACACATTTCTATCTATTGATTTCTCATTCTATAATCTACTTTTAAGTTGCAATTATTTTAATTTTCTATTTTTCAATTTTCATTTTAACAAACAAAACTCGAAAATTGCTAGATTAGATAACAAAAAAGGCGGTAATTATTAGTACTTACAATCCTCGTGGGAATGACACTCGGTACTCAATAATCTATACTACAAAACGATAGGTGCACTTGCACAAGGTTTTCTAGAGTAGCTTTTGAGCCATCAACTTCTCTTCCGCCATTGTCGACTCTATTATACGTGTTAGCACATTCTCCGCGACCACGAGTATCGATCACGATTTTGAGGCCATTGTCGTCTCCTCTTCGAGCTCCTCTCTCGACACTCGTGGTCTCTCGGTCCACGAGCGCCTCTCCCGATTGTGCCCTCACCGCTCTACTCCTTCATCCAGGTTCGAGGATAGGTAGTGTCGCGGCATATTCGCGGCCCATTCACGGATCTAGGTCTCGAAGCGGACCCGAGCGAGAGGAGTATACCCGCTTCTTAGAGTCTAATGAAGAGTAAGTATTAAATATTTTTGCATATGTCTTGTCGTCTTAGTATTAACATCTTATATTAGTGCAATGTCTTAATATTTGAAGGTCCAATTGCAGGAGGAACGTGGGGTTTATGTAACTTGTTGGGCCATCATTTTTTAAGGAAATGTCGGATCCAAAGGTTGAGTTGGAGAATGATGTAAGTTTCTTAAATTTTTGTATTATTTAGTTGATGAATATTTTATTTATTTCATATCGATTTCTTTCATTTCTGTACAACATATAAATGCATATTTGTCCATACTACAGTTCGATCCCCAGTTTCTTGGGGTTGAGCCTCATGAGAAGCAAGTGGGAGTTTATAGTATTGTATCTACGACATTTTCGGTTAGTTTATTTATTATGTGTCTCGCATTTTACTTTAAACTTAATAAAATGATACTTGTTAAATTATAAACATTTTTCAATGTGTAGGATTCCATACGATTTATATGGGATCGTATGCATGCTTAGGATCCTGCTGACACAGTATATGACCCGGCTATCATGTAGGTGATTCCTCCCGGACAGGAGCTGGATGAGTTGGTTAGGGTTGTCCAACACGGATCTGCAGGATGGGGTAATCCTGGTCCGTGGAGTGCCATACCGCAGGTACACTTGCATTTATTTATTTTTTGGCTAGTTTATTCATTTTTTTCATTCAAATTTTTTGATTAATTAATTATTTTTGAATTTATCAGGTACACATGATCGTGAATTTAGCGGACCATTTTTGTCGTAATGCGATTGGATCTCAAGAGCGGAGTAATCATGTGCGACTCTATCGTGCCGATACACAAATGATACTTTTGCCAATCGGTAACCGACACACGTCCACTCCATCGCATGCTCCCATGTGTCTTATTAGTTTGGATACTACGACGCCATACGTAAGAGCCCGTCGCCGCATGAGTGGGACCTTATCAACTGTGCCACCGAAAGATTGTTATGTGCAGAACGACACCACCAGTTGCGGTGTATTTGCCATACATACCGTTATTAATTGTATCACGAAGAAAATGAATAGGAAGTATGTGCATGAGTCGATTCCCGAGATAAGAGAGAAGATGGCAAAAAAAAAATTTACCAATACAGTACAGATAGTAGTACTTTGGAGGCGTAGTACATTTTTATTGTATATCTTGTAAATATTTTGAGTTATTTAAATTAAATATTCATTTTGTATGATTTTTCTTAAGCTTAATTTGTTTGTAAGAAACAAGAATTTGATTACTTTAAATTAACAAGTTACAATTAGCAGATAAGAAATCCACAAAAATTTACAAAACAATTTAACTGGAAATGAAATCATAAGATAAAATTTACAAAAATAAAAAAGTTATAGTTAGGCACGATATCGTGCCCCTCTTATATTGGGATCGTGCCCCTCTTATATTGGGGCGCGATATCGTGCCTTGATATAAGAGGGCATGATATATCATGTTCGTGCCCCAATATATATTTGGGGCACAAATGACTACCGACTGATCGAGTTTACGCTCTTGTGTGTTTTTCTAACATAGTATTACATTTAAAATATTTTTGCCTAATTTTCATCATCCGGACGTCTCGGGCATTTTCTACGGGTATGATCATCTGCTCGGCATATTCTACATTTCTTCTTACTACGCACTTGTCTTGAAGGACCCGGCTGTGTCACTGATGCACTTTCGCGCTCATCAAGCGGCAATGACATAGTGTATTTGACGCAATTGTGGCCGACACCCCCACACCTTGAACAAATTTGACTCTTACGTGAAGCGATTACTTGATGATTCAACAGCAGAGTGAACTCTACTTTGTCTAGGACGACCTGCTTGTCTCGGGTTATTTGGAGGGTTTGATACTAATTCTCGCACCTTTTGTGGTAGAACCCACTCACTCGGATTAGGAACTGGTAAAACTTCATATGCCCACATTTGTTGAACATTTCATTTTTATAATAATGGGCAACAAATGAATAGATATTGAGGTTCGCTTTTCGCACAAAAAAAAAAACAATTATGTGAAAATATTGAAGCGAATTATGTGAAAATATTGATATAAATTTTAAATTTGTTTATACCTAATTCTTTGAGATGCATGCGCGCAAGGCATCAATTCATATTCAAATTCTCGATGTTGCACATTCTTTGGGATAAGTCAACCAAATAGGTCTTTGTTCCATCTTTCACCTTGTACTTCACATTACTAAGACATTGTACATCCATTCTACGACCTATCTCAAGCGCATCACTTAATCTTTTGGTTGCTTCAAGTGTTAGCTCTTGATCTCTTTCATTAGCGGCGGTCGTTCATAAAATCACTTTTCAATAATAGTCCGAGCACACTCAAGCCACTGAGAACAAACATGTAACTTTCGGCCCATAATAATCGACTATTGAAGCTCGGTGAGTTTGATGTCATGAACCATAACGCTTGAACATAACACTTAACTCGAGACCATCTGTCTTCCCCGCACGTTCTAACTTCTTAAACGCACCCGTCTCACTAGCAACTTTTATGTTTTCAAAATACTTATCATAATATTATGGGGCATTCTCAATCACGTCTCAAAACCATGTCTGTGGATTCGCCATTTTAGCAAATAATGTAATTGA